>CM034152.1:574818287-575359361 GCA_019776745.2 Taxus chinensis | reverse complement strand
CACACAGCTATGAGATTGTTTCATGAAAACTCTCCCCTGCTGATGAATCTAACAAGCTTTTGAGTTAATCTGTTGTTTTTTTGGGCAATATGATGTTTGTTATCATTTTAAATATCTGCAAATAGTTTTGATTGTTCATGTTGCAATCTTGCATTGAAAGTCTTTAGGAATCACACAGAATCTCCATTTCTTATTGATATTTTAGTGGCATTTGCAATATCATGTTCAGAAGAACCTTCATCTGATAAAGAGATAAATAAATTTAAAATCACTTTACCTTCCTTGACTGCAGAGATTGCTTGTAAGCCTTTGGGGGTACCTTAGGCATGGTTTAATCAAGGATTTTTATGTTTAATTGAGTTCTTTACTTCAATATTTTTGTGGTGAGTTCTCAAAGATTGTGTGAAGAGTGAAACTTGGGTTTCTATTTATGCCTCTTCTGGTTGAAAGAATATCCTGATTATTTGAAGCATTTTATCTGATAGTTGTTCAAGTATTGAAGAGGTTGTCAAATATCTGATATATCCAAGTTTTTCTTGTCAATACCCCACCAAAAAAATTCATTTAAACAAACTAATCCTACCCATACTACCCCTACATTGCATTGTGTGTCAACAAAATGATCTAACCCATCTACAAAAATGCACACAACAAATCAAGATCACACCATGTCTCTAGCAGTATCATCCTTGTCTTGAAAGCATTTCCATCATTTTAGTAGTGACATCTCTATTGAGTTTGAATAATGGAAAATTGATCATGTTTTCCAAAGGCCATCTCCATACAATATACACAGTATAAGGATATCCCCACCTCCTTCACAAAACAGAGGCTGCAATATAGGTTCTCTCACCTTGGTTGAAAGGCACAACCTAAAATAGTGAGGATTAGATCAAGATCCTTTCAAGGTGCTACCCATCTCTCCACAAATCTTAGTACCAGTTAGATCACATCCCTGGATAAAAAATGACAGACATCATGATCTATCTGACTTCAAGCTTCATGCCATATCTTTGATGCTGCTCAGACTGAAAAGGAGAACAAATTTGGGTTCCAACACTTTTTGGTGCCATTGCCAGGGACTATTTTAGATTCCTGGGAACTAATTTGCATTTTTGAGATTGGTTTGTTGATTCATTACTAGTCCATATCTGTTTAGCCCATCAACAACACCAACACCTTTCTGGCATCGTTTCCAGGGAATTGTTTTGCATTCCTAAGAAATATTTTGCACTGATGAGATTGATTTCCTGATTCATTACCAGTCCATATCTGTTTAGCCTATCAACTGCACCAACAATTTCTAGTGCCGTTTCTGGGGACATTATTCTATATTGCAGTATTTCACATCTTTGATAATACTTCTTGTGTGATTTATGTGTAATTATAAATATGAGTAACATCTTCTTATTAGATTTATGAGATTGGATTGAAGAGTAGAGTTTTTGAGTTTGATATTCTCTTAGTTCAATTTGATCCATGTACATAGATATTTGAGATGTTTGAATGCATACCAAACCCTAGTAATGTCCCTTGCAAGTTCTGCATGCAAATATATTATTGAAGCATCATTTTATAGTTAGATTTGTAAGGATTAGGTGAAGATATAAAGTTCTACATATAATTTAACCAGTTTCCAGTAGTTATTGAACTTCATTTGCATTTGTGATTAATGGATTCAACAAGAAGAAAGGTCTGATTTGTAAAGTTTGGCAAGATTTTCACTGATGATAGATATTTGACAGAGTATTTTAGTGCATTTTCACAACTAAGGTGAAAATCCTTAGTGGAAACTCCATGTTGTTCTGATCTTGATAAAGTACCAGTGTCTTAACATTTCTGTCATTTACTTTTGTGTTGCTAATCTCTGCAAAAATGGAAGGAAGAAGATCTCTCTTCCTTAAAGACTCTACTAAGAAGTTGTATATAGATTCAAGAAACTCAGATTTGGAAGGGAGAAGAGTTTGGAAAGTTGTTAAAGGTCAGACATTAGGCAATAATATATCCATAGGTGAGAGAGATCAACCTTTGGTAGAGTATTATCACTCTTCTTCAGGTGATTCTGATTAAAGCAATCCTCTCATAAACTTGTTTTCCTCAGCTAGTGAAGGTCCTTCTGCTATACCTGGTAATTTCCTTCTTCAATCTACACCTGTGTGTTTCAATCCTAATAAAACTTTCCAAGAAAATCAGCATTTAGAGAATACCAGTCTTGTGAATCACATTCTTGAACCTCGAGGATCTTACACTCCTCATTATCTTGTTTCACCTCTAAGATCACCTCCACCAAACAATATGGCTCAACCTAGACCTCCATTTGTTGTTAACACCTTTATTCCTATAGAATTTAGAGGAATGGATGGTTACCCAAATGCTATCCCACAAGAAGTCATAAATATATTGCCAAAATTCCAAGGTAATAATGTGATAACTGGTGATCATCATCTCAAACTTTTTGTTAACATGATGGAATATTTCAAGATAGAGTTTGAAGACGTGTGTATTAAGTTGTTCATTCATACATTAGAAGAGGATGCTAGGGATTGGTATAAGGCTCTGCCTGATAATTCTATTAATTCATGGACTGAAATCAAAAATGCATTTAGGTTGCAATATGGTGACAAGACTGATCCTAGATTTCTCTTGTCTAAATTTGAAAATATCAAGAAGAACCCCAATGAATCAGTCCATGACTTCAACACAATGTTTAACAAAACTTTTAGAAGGTTTCCTGTTAGTCTGAGGCCTTGTGATGAATCTTTTCTAATAAAATATGCATATGCATTTGATAAGAAGGAAGCCTATTACCTAAGAGACAAGAACCCTACCAATCTAAGACAAGATTTCACCATGGCACTTCAAATTGAAAACAATATCAAGGATATTGGGAAAAATCTCAAGAGAGATGGTGTAAAACTGATAAACTTTGAAAAACCTCAAGCTAGCAAGGGTGCTCATTTATAAGAGGTTGTGAAAAATTTGGTAGGGGCTGCCAAAGAAATATCATATAAATTGGCAAGAGCTAAGAAGGGAATTGGGAAGAATTCAAAGGTCAACCTAGGCAGTAAACATAAGATAGGTTTGGAAATCACCATAGGAATGATCAGAGGTTTGATGACAAAGATAAAGGGCCTATTGGATCTACAAAGAGACATCCTCAAGCACGTGAAGGAAGAGTGTTGCATGATCCCTTAAATGCTAGGGTTGTTGATATTGAAAAGGTTGCTACTATTGATTGGTGTGATAGGTGTTTTTAACCCCATCCTCCATGTGAAGTGGACCAGAAATAAGGTGAAGCTATAATGATGATGGTGTTGATGATGATATTTGCATGGTGGGCTGTTCTTCAAGCTCACAAGGAGGAGAAACATCTACTGAAGTAATAAGTGTTAGGACTGCTGCAACTTTTTGTGATTGCATCAAATGGGTACAAGTATTTATTTCCCCTCATCCTCTTGAAGTTGATGTAGTGCAAGCTTTTGAAATTCCTAACAATGACTTTGAATACTTAAGAGATTTGATGATTAAGAAGTATGATGGTGGTATTCCTTCAGAGGAAGATAGACAATTGTTGATGAATGTTGTTGTAGCTCAAGAGAAAGATTATAACACTAGAAGAAATTTTTTTAAGGGAGTTGGGCCTCAAGCCAAACCTAAAACACCCTTACTCACAAGCATTCCAAAATAATCTTCTAGGAGAGAAGCACCTGCCAAAAGTTTTTTTGTCCTAAGGAAAAATTACAGTCCTCCTCATGTCCAAGCTGCCAAGAATCCCTTGCCATCTAATGAACCTTCTTGTCTCCCTTCCAATGCTATTTTTCCAAAGAGTGTTCCCTATGACATAGCCCAAGTATTGAGCCAAATAAAAGTGAGTGTTCTAATCATTGAATTGCTTAGGATCCCCGAGCATAAGAAGAGAACATTTGAGTACTTGGGGTTGAAAGAGGAGAAGACTACTCCAGGTAAAAATATAAATGTTATTGAGACTCCTCCTCAAATCATTGTTGACCTTGAAACACCACCAGAAATAGAAGATCTTGGAGAGACACTTGAGGTATATTTAGGGACATTATTGGTTGATATCCAATTGAATGTTGATCTATTCTTCACAACTTTGATTATAAAGGATAGCCTACTTCACAATTGTATGTTTGATTCCAGTACATCATGTAATGTCATGCCTCTTGAAGTCATGAATGAGTTGGATATCAAAGTAACAACAACCTATGGAAAATTTACTACCATGGACTCAAGAGAAGTACCGATAGTTGGTTATGTGAAGGGTTTGGTTGTGCAGCTTGCATCTTATCCTGGGAGGAATTTAAAATTGGATGTTGTAATTGTTGATTGCCCTGCCAAATGGGGTATGTTATTTTCAAGAAAGTGGGTTGAAATTTTTGGAGTGAGTGTCCAAATGGATATGTCTTTGCCACCATTCCCATTGAGGGAAGCCTTGTCAAGCTCTATGGAGAAAAGAAAATGTTGCATTTGATTGAAGATCCAAAAAATGCTTCTTATGAAGTATTATTTGCTAATGTTGATGAAAATAATTTCATTGGTTTTGCTGATGGAAAAGAACACAAAATGGATCAGTCAAAGTGCTTTGAACAAGTATGTTCTCCTTGGACCTTGCTATTTGATGGAGCTTGCTCCAAATTTAGAAATGGTGTTGGTGTAATTCTGATTTCTCCTAGCTTGAAAGAATTTGTTTTTTCCTTCAAGCTTAATTTTGAATGTACTAACAACATTGTTGAGTATGAAGCCTTGTTGTTGGGTCTGAGAATTGCATGGAAGTATGGTGTCAACGACATCATTGTAAAGGGATGTTTAGATTTGGTTGTCAAACAAATAAGAAAACTGTATGCTACAAAAAATCAGTGGATGAAGCAGTATAAGCATGTAGTTTGGGATCTAATTAAGATGTTTGATTATTTCAATATTGTGCACAATGATAGAAGTTTGAATGTTGTTGTTGACAAGTTGGCAGTGTTGGGGTCAATATTTGGAGTTTGCACCATTTCACCTTATTGTGAGTACAATGTTGAAGTGTTAACTAGGTCAGCTATCGCTGACAACATCAAACATTGGCAAGTGTTTGATGATGATGCTCAAGTGCAAAGATTCTTACAAAATCAAGGTGATTTTGTAGATCAACATATGGATTGGGAACTAATGGTGTGTATGACTAAAGGAAGAGAGAATTTGTTTGGAAAAGATATTATCCAATTGAAAAGTAACACCATTCCTAAAGGTCTTGTTGCTCTCTCTAATTTTAGCAATGCTGATTGCATCATCAATAGAAACATTTCTACCTCAAGGGATGTGGAATAGCATGACTTGGGAAAAATGGATAGACCAAGAAAATTTTGGTTGGGAAGCAATTTAAAAAAAGAAGAAAAATAGTCCTACCTCCAATTGTTGAAACAATATCAAGACTACCTTGCATGGTCATATTCAGAGCTAAAAGCATATAGAGAAGACTTGTTTTAGCATGAGATCCCTCTTGAAACAAAGGCCAAACCATTCAGACAAAAGCAAAGGATAATTAATCCACTCCTCTCCATGAAAATGCAAGATGAATTGAACAAACTGAAGGAGGGAGGGATCATTTAGTCCACAAGGTATTCATTTGGGTTGCAAACCTTATGCCAGCTAGAAAGAAGAATGGAGATATCAAACTTTGTGTAGAATTCAAAAATTTGAATAGAGGTTCATTGAAAGACAATTATCCTTTACCAACTATGGAGAACATGTTGTAGTTAGTGATTGGATCTGAATTGTTGTCTACCTTGGATGGTTTCTCTGGCTACAATCAAGTTGTTGTCAAGGAGTCAGAAAGATTTAAAACCGACTTTACCACTCCTTGGGGAACATATGTTTATGTGAGAATACATTTTGGTCTCATGAATGCTAGAGCTACCTTCCAAAGAGAAATGGATGTTACTTTTGCTGGTTATATAAATTATTTCATTGTAGTTTATCAGGATGATGTGACTGTGTTTTCAAGGAATAGAAGAGATCACTTACAGGATTTAGAAAGGATGTTGATCAGATGTAGAGATTTTGGAATCTCTCTCAATCCAAAGAAGTTTCATTTTGGGGTGCAAAAGGCCAAGCTTCTTGGTCAAATTGTTTCAAAGTCTAGTGTCATGATTGACCCTGAGAGAATAGAAGTAATCAGCAAGGTGCCAATTCTAAGAACAAATAAGGGCATCTAATCTTTCTTTGGACAAATAAATTTCATTAGAAGGTTTATGTCCAATTTTGCTGAGTTGACTCTTCCTATCACATGCATGTTAAAGAAGGATCAAGTTATCAAATGGGAGGAGGCTGATATTCAGGATTTTGAAGGAATCAAAGAGGCACTTAAACATGAACCTTTCCTGGTAGCTCCGAATTACAAGAATCCTTTCCAAATCTTCTCCTTTACTTCTGAAAATACAATCATGGAAAAACAAGCATTTTCCTTGGTGAAAGCAACAAAGGTTTTCAGGCCTTATATTTTAAGTTCAAAAGTTGTTGCTTATGTTCCCCACACCATGGTAAAATACATCTTATCAGAGATGGAGATCTCAAGTAAAATATGTAGATGGGTGAACAAACTGCAGGAGTATGATATGGATATCCAAACCACAAAGCTAGTAAGAGGTTTGGGTCTTGCTAAGCTCATGGATGAGAGCAACCTGCAGACTGTGGAAGTGAATGAAGTAGAAGAAGAAAGGGCAGATGTTCTTGGGAAATTGGTAAGTTCTAAGTGGTATAAGGATATAATATTTTACCTTAGAAACCTTTGTTGTCCTGATAATTTAAATAAAAATTAGAAAAGAGCCCTCACGTTGGATTCTCAAAAATACATCATCACCGACTTTTGGATGGCTTGGAAGAACTCTGAAGGTGTCCTCTTGAAGTGTGTAACTGAAGATGAAGCTCCCAAAGTAATTACTAATTTCCATGGGGGTGTTGGTGGAGGGAAATTTTCTAGAATTGTTGCAACACATAAGGTTTTAAGAGCTAGTTATTGGTGGCCTACTCTCTTTAAAGATGCAACCATGCTGATTGGAAAATGTGAAAGCTGCCAACGTTTCTCTGGAAGAATGAAAGCTTTAGGATCCCTTCCTTTGTAGCTTGTATCAATTGAAGCTCCTTTCAAACAGTGGGGGATGGACTTCATTGTTGAGATTTCAGACCCTTCTAGTGCTGGACATAAGTGGATCCTTGTAGCCAAAGATTACTTCACCAAGTGGGTAGAAGTAATCCCCACCAACAATGCAACACACCAAGTTGTTATGGACTTCTTGCTGAATAATATCATATGTAGATTTGGTGTGCCAGTCAAGATTATGGCTGATAATGCCATGTGTTTTAGAGCTAAACCTTTGATGATAATGTGCAAGGAGTATGGAACCAATCTGACTTATTCTTCAAACTATAACCCCCAAGGGAATGGACAAGCTGAGTCCAGTAATAAGAATTTGTTAAATATCATTCAAAGGACCTTGGAAGTGAACAAGAGAAAATGGGTGTGAAAAACTGAAATTTATAGTTTGGGTTGATAGAATCACTACCAAGAGAGCTACTGGTAAGAGCCCATTTGAGTTAGTGTATGGAACTCAAGCTTTGCTACCCTTACATCTATAGTTATCTTCATTTCAGTTTGTTCAACAACTTGAGGATCAATAAGTCAGTCCATATAAAACAAGGATCAATCAGATTGTGGAACTAGATGAAGAGAGAAGAGCATCCCACCAAAGGCATATTAGATTTAGAGAGAAGTTGAAAAGATTGTTTGACAAGAAGGTCATTCGTAGAGCCTTCAATATTTGAGATTTGGTTTTGTTATGGGACAATAGAAATGAAGATAAGGGACAAACATGGAAAATTTGATGCATTGTGGATGGGCCCTTACTCCATTGATATCAGAATTGGTGAGAATACCTTTTTCCTCAAAGATTTAGATGGGGAATTTCTTGAACTGCATGTTAATGGCAGGCATCTGAAGCATTTCTTGGATTAATCCCTAAATTTGAGGTATGCCCCAACTTGTATAGTGTACAGTGTTTGGTTTTTTGCTTTGTTTTTGGTGTTTTGTCGGTTTTTTTGTTTGCCTTGTTATGTGGCAGCCATTTTTGTCGAGTTCTCAGTTGGTTTTTGGTGATTTTTGGCTAGTGACTCCTTTTCCCAATGGATTTTTTGAAACTTTGTCTACTTATTGTTCTTGTGGCACTCACTGGTAGTGCCCATCCCTGAGCAGGAGCCAATGTTGGTGTCCATTTCGATCCTCTATTGTTTTTCCCTAATTTTCCTTTCACTCTACATTGCCTGAAATGTTTTCTATAGTTTGATTGGATGGAATGAATTTTCTACCTCTGTTTCCAGGCCTTAGTCAATTTGAAAATTATTTGACATGCCCCATTTTTCAAGAATACTCAAGCCTGCACCGTGTTGCCCTGAATTTTTAAATTTGTTCTTGCTCAAAAAACATTTTTCTTCGATTTTGGTGGTCTACAAACATTTTTCTCCAGGTTAAATCCTTTCAAAATGCTCACAAACTCATTTTCCTTGCCCCATTTGAAATAAATCTCCAAGTTTTCTATGAATGTGCCCTAAATTATTCAAATCCACAGGCTCTACCATTTTTCTATGTTTGCCCAATCATGTAGTGTTAAAATTGATTGATTTGTTCTTACTTTCCTAAAAAAACCCATGGCCATGGATGTAAACTATTTAAAAACTCCTTCCATGTGCCCTTTGATCAAAACATCCATCACCCACGAAGAAAAATCGAATTTAGACATCTATGTGAATTCTGTATTTTTTTACAGTCATACGGGTGGCATTTGACCGTTAAAATTAAGCTCACAATTCTCTTCCTATGTGGTTGCTTCTGGTTGGACAAGGATCAACGGGTTTTATTTGAAAAACTTAGCCATTTTTGGCTTTGGGAAAAAATTCAAAATTCCCCCGCAACTCTGCGATGGGACATGCCTCACACTCTAATGCAAAGGTGGAAGGGGAAGCCGGCGGGGGGACTTAGGAAAAATTTTCATTTTGGGTGAAAGGGAAAAAGGGAAAGGAAAATACCGCGGGTCCGCAATGTAATAAGGGGTGGACACGTGGCAGTGTGGTAGGCGCAGAGGGGATGTGGCTTGCCAGGGGACTTAGGCCTTTTGTTCTTTTTGGCAAAAGGGGAAAAATTTGGGGAATGGCCCAAGAGTCCACAATGGAGCAGGAGGTGGACACGTGGCGGTGTGGTGGTAGAGTGGGGAAGTACGGGCCACAGAAGGAAAAGGGAACTTTTCCCGTTTTGGTCAAAAATTCCTAAGGTGAAATTTTGAAGTGCGGCCCTGTGGCTAATCTTAGGAGGACACGTGTCCATAAAAGGTTAGAGGGAAGTGCGGGCCATGGAAGCAAATGAGGAATTTTTCCCTTTTTGGCAAAAAAAAGTCAAAGAAAAAATTTAAGCCACGTGTGCTTATGAGTGAATCAGCGATAGACGCGTGGCAAAGGTAGAGTGGGTCGGTAACCCGGCGGAAGGAAAATAGAAAATTTTCCCTTGGTAAAAAAGGGAGTTAAAATGAGAATTGAGCCCACGGTTTTGTAGCGATAGAGAGTCTGACACATGTCAAGGGGAAAAATCAGAGGTGCGGGGCCCACGGGGGCAAAAAGTGAATTTTTTCCAATTTTCTAAAAAAGGTCAAAATGCATATAAGTAAAGCGTGATCGCAATGGGAGCCACCATGTGCATGTGTCAGCTCCAAATTTCAATGGTGGAGGGGCGGAGAAAAAAGTCAATTTTTTCCATTTTTCCAAAAAAATGTGGAAAAGTCAAAAATGATCCCAAATTCAGTCCCAATTGTTTTTTGACACGTGGAGGGGCCAGATTGAAGGACAAAAATTAGATCAAGGGCAACTGTACATTTTCATTTTTGGCAGCCATTTTTTCTCTAGGAAGCTTGAAGATGATAATTTTGCATCTTTTTTCATCAAATTTTTGGTGAATTCAGGTCATTTTTGCCTTCTAGGATCATTGGAGTTAGTTTCATGACTCAATATTTTGATTTGAGATGTTTTTTAAGTAATTTTTACCCCATCCCAAGAAAACATGTGAAATGTCAAATTGAAAGTTATAGAGGTAATTTTAAAGGGTGAAAAGGTGTTTGCATGCCTTAATGATGAAAAACGGTGCCTCTAGGAAGGATAATGATCCAAATATTTGCAATGATTCACCATTTTAGAAGCACCTGGCAACTCTTGTTGCAAATTTGTTAAATGTCACTTTTAGAATATCATGAGGAATTGTTGTAACAAACTTGATGCCATGGCATATTATTTTCTTGGGAAAGAAGGATCAAATGTGGCAAGAGATATATAATGCATTTTTTAGAAATGCAGTGGAGAGGGGAAGTTGAAAATCATGAGAAAATTTTTGAGAGAAAATAGTCTCATTTTCTGAGAAACCCACCAAAGAACTAGGATAATTTCTTCTATGTTGGATCTTCATGTATGTGATTTGGTTACAAGTGTATAGCTATCACACATCTCTGAGATTGTTCAAGAAACTCTCCCCTGCTGATGAATCTAACAAGCTTTTGAGTTAATCTATGTTTTGCTGGGCAATATGATGTATGTTATCATTTTAAATACCTATAAATAGTTTTCATTATTCTTGTTGTAATATTGCATTGAAATTCTTTAGGAATCACATAGAATATACATTTCTTGTTGATAGTTTAGTGGCATTTGCAATCTCGTGTTCAGAAGAGATTTCATCTGATAAAGAGATAAAAAAATTTGAAATCACTTTACTTTCCTTAAGTGCAGAGATTTCTTGTAAGCCTTTAGGGGTACCTTAGGCATGGTTTTGTTATCCTGTAAAATTGACAAAGGTAATTTTGCAGGTAACCATACCAAAATTCTGTTTCGATCCCCTGATAAGGTCTATTGATGTTCTGAATGGTCTAGAAATCCCTTCCAGAAAATCAACTTTTGAGAACTTGGTCATTTTCAACCTTTTTGGGTTGGGCACAGAAACCATTGCTGCAACATGTTGCAAAAATATGCCCATATTTTCCTTTGGCACACTTCCTAGAGTGTCAACACTCCAAATGTTGCACCTCCCAAAGGTGCACCAAGGTGCACCCGTCATCCTGATTACACTTCCCAAACTACGTCATGCACACTAGGAAAGTGATGTCGACACATCCAAACCTGCACATAGGTGCAATCTTCTCCATATCGACGTCTCTCCCAGTGCGCCAAAGAAAAAAGTGGTTGGCGCATTAAATGTGGACTTTTCTATATATATCTGCATTGAACTTGTCATTTTCACAAGTTGAAAATCGTGAAAAAATTTCCTATGCACCTGTCATTATCCTGTCATCCCGCGAGTGCCATTTGTTGTGATCGTGGACCCAACTTCTTTCCTTCGTCATTATTTATACCGGGTAAGTGGTTTTTTACCATCCTTGTTGTTGTTTTTATGGATGTTGGGCTAGGTTAATAGGGTTATGTGATAAGGGAAATAAATCTAGAAGAAAGGGATAAAACCATTTGCAAACCCAAGTACTCAACTACAAGTCCCCTTTTCCTCCTTCCAGATCTGACAAATATAGAAGGCTTTGTCAACAAAATGAGCTAAAACACATTTTTCCCTTACTCCCTGCCTTTCTAGGTTTTCCCTCTTGGACATCAAAGTCTAAGCCAAATGAGTGAAAATCATAAAATAGAGCAAACAACCCACTATTTGTATTCGGTGTAATCTTCATTCATGTGACATCAAACACAGTCATGCAATAGGCGAACTATCCCTACATGCAGCATAAGCCTTTCCCACACCTTATTAAACATTGCAAAAATTCCTAAGGTACAAGCACTGGTGCCAAAGCAACTACAACAACACTGCATGTTGTGTAAACCATTTCCATGCCACGCAAAATAAACCCTTTGGCGCACTTGATCTTTATGTTACACCTTTTGTAAATGTTCTTGGTGCACCTCACCCTCATGCAGCATCTGCCACATCTCCAACAATGGCACACCCTGAGACCCTGCTACACCAAACAAATCTTTACCCAATTAAAACACTTCCTATGCACTAGCACAACATCCATGACATCAACATCTGAATGTTGTGTGTAGCCTTTCCATGCCCTGCACCCCTTTTGGCATTGTTTTCCCCCATGTAACACTCCCTAAAAGTACGCCTTGCTTTTTGAAACTCCTGTAGCTTGCAGTAAAGCTACGCCTTGCGCCTAGAGGCTCATAAGTTGATAATTTTTCATTTTGAAATGCTTTTATGGACAACTTGATGGCTAACGTGGCCCTTCTACGTTAGAACTCTCTGATTCTTCTTGAAGAGAAACAAAAATCCTTGAGTTCACTTATGTCTTCATTGAGTAAGAATCCAACCAATTCCAAAGGCAAAGCCAAGTTGATGGAGCAGGAAATGAAGTATAAATACCAAAAGGTCAGGATGCTTGACTCACTTACAGAGTGCAAAATTGATATCAGAGATTCAGAACTTGGTGCATATTGACATGGACAAATTTTGGGCCAGAACCAAGAAGGTCACACATAACTCGTGGATGGATAAACTGGTTGGTAGTGGTTTGCACATTACTTTAGGGCTCCTAGTGAGTGCAATTAATAATGAATTCATCATGTCGGAGGGCTATTGTTACAACAAGGACACAAGATGTGTCGAAAATGAGGAAGGAAAAGTGATAATCAACCTCACATCCCAACACTTTGAAATTATCTTGGGCATCCCACACCATAGACATTTTGTGGCAGTAAGTCAAGAAGACTACATGAAGACTTGGACCGATAATGAGGACAAGTGCATGTAGATGATGAACGAGGTGTACCTAAAGAATTAAAAGGTAGCGAGCAGGTGGCCCCAAGTCATTCATCACAGTGATTTTTTAGAAGAGATGAGTGACACGATCACCTTCCTAAGCAGAGTCCATGGGCTCCCTAATGCTCATTACTTTCACAAGTGGATGCTCAGGTATTTGGAAACAATGAAGAAGAATGTGCTTAATTAATGTTTTGGCTGGGGTGAGATTATCAGTGATACAATCTTGGAACAAATTTAATGACTTTCAATAACTATGTAGGTTCTATATAAACTCCTATGTAGTATATGCAACTACCTCAGAGAGAGACTACCCAGGGTTTAATCAGTATGGGGTATGGCCCCAGGTCAAAATATACGAATACTATCTAGAGTTGAGGCTCGAGAACAACATAACTTAGTTCAGCAAGATCAATGATGTCTTCCTCTATGGCATCATCCACCTCTTGAGGTCCAACATGACTCATGGTTAGACAAGCAAAAGTTTGATAACCACCACAAGGAAGTGGGGATAATTGTTTATGTAATTCCCCACATTTATCTATCTCAGATTTTCCAACTTCTTGGGAGAACCCAAAATATTTATAGGATATGCAGGGCCTAAACTAATCCTTTTGGAGCTATCAAGGTAGATTATCACCTATCATGAGAAGTGTATGAAGAGGAAGAAGGGAGGAACTCCATTCCCCCTCACAGTAGGTAGGTACACGTGCCCCTCACAAAGTAAATCTCAGGAGATGTATGCAGAGCTTGAATTGCTTAATTTGAAGCATTATTTACTAGCAAGGCCAACCTTTGATCCTCATGGTTGCCTTCTAGGGGAAAAGATAGATCCTATCCATGTTTCTCAAATCGAGGATATCTACATTGACTTAAATCATGAAGTCAAACTCAGATGAAAGGATCAATCCCAACTAGCCCTGGTAGAGATCATTCAATATGGCATGGTCATCATCCCAAAGGATTTCCTAGAAACTGATTAGGAAATTGATCAATTTTACCTAGATACGGAAGGAGATGATTGGCCATTTGCAGATATTGACAGGAACAAAGCACCCTAGACCATCCAAGAAAGGGTTTAACCTACTCTACAATGCATCGAGCATTGGTGTAAAAAAAATGGTATCATTTATATTGGGGTAGATTTTATCACATCTCCCCTAGGAAATGGACCCACTAGGCAAAAACACTTGCCTAAAGGAAAAGGGAAAGATAAAGTGGGAGAGGCAAGCACTACTCAAGAGAAAGCTCCTGAAATCCCTCCTACTACCGCAAAAGAGCAAGTTGTGGACTTAGTGTCCCTAGGAAAAGAAGAAGCGGTAAGTGCTCCAATGGACACATCCACTCAGGATGTTGTCACAACTACAACTGGTGAGGTATCAACCATTCCCTCTCTATCTCCTCCTTCCCCTCCTCATGTCACTCAAACAACTGCTCCTTTGGTTGTGTCTTCTCCTTTGTCTTCTTCCTTTCCCCCTCCCTCTTCCTCCATCTTCTCTTCCCTTACATATATGTCCCCCAACATTTCTTCCCTCATCTCACAGATCCCTTCCACCCCCATGGTCTCCTCTCTTGTAGTGAATCATAATCCTATGAGGATTGGTGTGTCAGCCCCTTTCTCCATGCTGCCACCAAGTGTTTTGACACACTTCCCCATGTCCACTGCAATTGTTCTTCCTTCCACCCCTGTCTCTTCTTCATCCTCTGGTCCCACTTCCATAAGTTCAAGCTGGATCTCAAACCACCTAAGACAACATAAGAGGAAAGTTCCCATTGCACCCATGGAATTTTCTGTCATCCTGGCTAAAGGACCAAAGAAGAAAAAAGTGACAACTCACTTTTCAAAAAGTGCTTCAGGTGAAAGGGTTATGGAGATAGCCTACCTAGATCCTATAAAGAAGAAAGAAGATTTGTCTCCTACAGATTTTACAGTGACCCAGGTCACAATGGGAACATCATCAGAGAGCCTACAAGGAGAGGCCTTGTCAGCCGTGGATTCCCTTTGCAAAAAATTACAAGAAACAAAGGAGAAGAAGAGAATGTTAAAGGAACAAAAGAAACATCTTCTCCAATCTCTGCAAAGAATGGACAATGCACCTCCTATAGCTACCACTGAAACTCCTGAAGTCCTTATTCAGGAGAAGATAAATGAATATGCCAAGATTGGCAAATAAGGTGTAGCAGTATCCTGCTGGAGAGAGTAGATCCTTAGAGACAGTGAGGAAGTAATCACGAAGTTCATAGGCCTCTACCAAAGTATAGATAAGGCAAACGATGAACTCTAGGTAATAGTAAAACCCATCTCTGAAGAGTTGGGACCATGCCAGGTTGCAACACAAGACATTCCAAAAAATGGTCGACTGCCTGACCGACGACTTGTTAAAATTCAGCATCATTGATCACCCGCAAGCACACAACAAAGTGCTTGGATGCTTTAGACTATTAGGTTGATCAAATGGAGTTTGTCCTAGAAAAGATAGAAAAAATCAAGGAGGAAGCCCTAGATGTGAAACATCAAATGGAGAAGATTGTCTTGAGGATGTCTCCAGGGTTTCTTAGCGCATCATTCATCTTGAGAGAATACAAATGATGCTATTCATCTTTTCAAGGGAATTGCATCACAAGGTTTGATGCCAGAGGTCACTTTTGACCTAGAATATATTAGCAACTTTTTGGCTTGCTGTGATTTTGTTGGGCACTTGATAGAGGCAGGAAATGAATACTTTAGATATGAACAAGAAACTTGTGAAGTTATCGAAGATCACACTAAAGGTCCCGATCATGATCAACTTCAGAAGATGATCAACAAGTTCATGGAGTATCGAGCTCAACATCATATCACCTCTCTAGAGCAGAAATAAAACACTCCATTCAAGCGAAGGGATGATGATGAATAGGCTTCCTACCTCCTGGGATAAATCTTATTTTTGTAAAAATATTTAAAAGTATGTTGGCACACGCGATGACATCATCCATGTTGCACCATGGGATGTTGTCATCCACAAAATTGCCACAAAGTCAACATTTGACTTTTAGATATTTTGTAAATAGGTTGTTGGCTCCTTTTTGTCTTCTTTCTCCTTCTCCTTCTATAAATACTTGAATACTTGTAGTATTCAAGGTAGGTAGACAATCTTGTTTGAAAAATAGAAGTGAGGAGAGAAAGACTTTGAGCTTTTTTGTAACAGAAGAAAACATTAATACAAATATTGAGACTTTGTGTTGAATACATGTGTTATATGCATTAGATATTTCTTACGTCATATATGTGTGTTTTATTCTATTAGATTCATACCTATTTTTGTCATTTTGTTTATCTGTATTGCTTTATTTGTTTATGTGAGTAAGTTTGGCTCTGTTTACTACCAAACCAAAACATAAACCCTCTAACCTTTCTACTTTGGAATTCATTTCTTTTCTCCCTTTAGATCCATCTTTCTTCCATTCCTTCCTTCATTACTTTCTATTCTTCGTCGGAACTAACTCTACTGGTATGAGATCCCAAACACCCCTGAAGGTAGAATACTGTAGGAATTGCACAGGTTTTTTTTGGTAGAATAGCAATAAACCAGTTTCACTTTGCTATCTCAAAGAGGGGATATGCCCTGCACACTATTGGCCTGTCTATCCATAGGTCTACCCACCCGACATATTTTCGGACCAATATTTTTGATCAAGGATTTTTGTGTTTAATTGAGTTCTTTACTTCAAGTATTTGTGGCGAGTTCTCAAATATTGTGTGAAGAGTGCAACCTGGGATTCCATTTATGCCTCTTCTGGTTGAAATAATATCCTGATTATTTGAAGCATTTTATCTAATAGTTTTTCAAGTATTGTAGAGGTTGTCAAAGATCTGATATATCCAAGTTTTTCTTGTCAACAACCCACCAAGAAATTCATTTAAAAAAACTAATCCTACCCATACTACCCCTACATTGCATTGTGTGTCAACAAAAGGATCTAACCCCATCTATAAAAATGCACAAAGCAAATCAGGATCACACCATGTCTCTAGCAGTCCCTGCCTTGTCTTGAAAGCATTTCCATCATTTAGTAGTGACATCTCTGTTGAGTTTAAATAATGAAAAATTGATCATGTTTTCCCAAGGCATCTCCATACAATATGCATAGTATAAGGATATCCCCACCACCTTCACAAAAAAGAGGCTACAATATAGGTTCTCTGACCTTGGTTGAAAGGCATAACCTAAAATAGTGAGGATTAGATCAAGATCATTTCAAGGTGGTACCCATCTCTCTATAAATCTGAGTGCCAGTTAGATCAAATTCTTAGCTACAAAATGACACACATCATGATCTATCTGATTTCAAGCTTCATGCCATATCTCTGATGTTGTTCAGATTGAAAAGGAGAAAAAAATTGGGTACCAACATGACCCTTTCAATCAGGAAAGGATGAGAATATTTCTAAACACAGATCCAGGGATAGCTATCTTACAGCTATCTAGTCAGCCACAATTTGAGTCAGCATCTATTTTGGGCACAATTCGATTTCATCATAATTGTAGAGACAACTATGATTGTAAATGTATATATAAGCAGACCTGCAGTATATAGGAAATAGAAATATATAGAGATAGAAAAGAGAATATAGATATAGAATAAGTACATAAATCCAGTAAATTTTGTAATACCAAATGTTTTATCAATAAATATCCATTCCTGTTTGGGAGAATTCTAAGTTGTTAAATGCTAATTCGAGGAGGAGCAAGGGCCCACTCCCCCAAGGACCAGGATATTCTTCTATTTGGTATTTATATTTCTTAATAAATTAGTTTAGATCTATTAGTTTTGTATCGCTTTTGATTTTTCGAGTTAAACTCTGCTATATACTCCTTCATGTAGGTGTCTAGATAGATTCTTATATTTCTTGCAACTATTTTCAAGTACTCTAAGTTGTGTGTTTTTTTCCAAAAGCAAGTGTGTTTATTTTCCAAAAGTAAGTGTGTTTATTTTCATTTTACAAAGTGTGTTTCCTTTCAACAAAGCTTTATATGTGTTTCCTTTCAAAAAAGTTTTTATAGTATTATTTAAATAAGGTTTTTACAAAGAAGTCCTTAAGACATTGAAAATATCCCCTAGAAAATACAAAAATAACTACAGTTAACTACTATATCGATAGGATCGTTCTTGTTGCATCTAGCTTTAGACACACCCCTGGTTTGAATATGACATCAACAAGAAGTTGATTAAATGAAGGGAATAATGAAACCCATCAGAGGTGGAAAGCATAAAACTTCTAAAGATTCAAAAGGTAGGTACCGATCAAGATAAGGAATATTTTTTTGAACTATGTCAAGAGTATCATGATATTTTTGCATGGAGTTACAAAGACTTGTGTGGTTTAGATCCAGGTCTAGCTCAACATACCATTGAGATGGATCCAAATGGTAAACCAGTTTATTAGAAATAGAGGCCAATTAATCCTAAAATTGAGCCACTTATGAGGAAGGAGCTAACCAAGCTTATTGAGGCCTACATAATTTTTCCCATCAAGCATTCCTTGTGGGTAGCCAATCTGGTGCCTATAAGAAAGAAGAACGGAGAGATCCAACTATGTGTTGACTTCAGGGATTTGAATTGTTCCTCGTTAAAAGACCACTACCCTCTTCCATCAATGGAAAAAATCCTTTAAATAGTGATAGGGGCTCAAAGGTTGTCTTTGCTAGATGGATATTTGGGATATAATCAGATTCTAGTCCAAGCATGACCAATTCAAAATGACTTTCACTACTTATTGGGGTTAGCATATTGGTTGTACAGACAATATATTAGATTTAAGCATACATGCAAATAAAAGCAGATATCCTGCTAGAAGAAATATACAAAACAAGAGACATAAATCAACACCAGATTTAACGTGGTTCACCCAGTGTGGGCTATGTCCACCAAGAAATAAACCAATCTATTATCCAAAGCTTTGACAAGATATACAATGAAGATTTACAATCTTCCACACCTCTCAGATGTACACTACTTTCTTTCTCTCAAGCTTTTGCTTCATCACCAAGAATTCTCTCTTACACCAACCTTTTGTAAGTTCTTTCTAATTCTTGTTAATTCTCTTCCTTCTAAACCCTAGTATTTTATGCTTATATAGTTGTTTATAGACTTAGGGCACTTAGCCATGCAATTACAATCAATATAAATACTTTAATGCTAAAAATAGATCTAATTCCTGAGAGTTAATTAAAACATCCTCGCACAGGTAACCGACGCCGATTAGCCCTAACCGCTGCTGGTTCCTCCCTTGACCTGCTAGTTCATACCTGATGCTGCCGGTCCTGGGTGACCGATGCCAGTTCCCCCTTAACCGATGATGGTTACTGTATTTTCCAACAAGTTTCCATTACATGCTAAACTGAAGTAATTGAGCTCCACAACTCAACAATCTCCCACTTGGAGATTAATTACTACACCATACCTGTACAACATCATTCTTGGATCCTTCCTTAGCTTTGTTTCTTCCTCTTCAAGTCTCAAACTCAAAGACCAATAGAAGTGGAGTGTAGCTCCAACTTCTCCTTTGCTAATGGCTTCGTTAGCATATCCAGTAGGGTTCTTGCTCATATGAATATTTTCCAGATTCAACTGTCCATCCTCCAATACCTTCTGTATGAAGTGATACCTCAACTAAATTTGTTTCATTCTTGAATGAAACACTAGAGTTCTTTTCCAAATGAATTGCACTCTGACTGTCACTGAACAATTTACAATCACCTTTCTCCTTTCCCAACTCTTCCATGAACCTACTCATCCATATCATCTCCTTGCTAGCCTCTATAGCTGCAACATACTCTGCCTCTGTAGTAGACAAAGCCACAACCTTCTGCAATCTTGAAATCCAGCTAACTGTCGTTCCACCTACTGTGAAAATATATCCAGTAGTGCTCCTCCTACCATCCAGATCTCCAGCCATATCCGAATCAACATAGCCACATAATGAAATATCCAAACCTCCATAGCATAACTGCATGCTAGATGTCCCTTTCAAATACCTGAGTATCCATTGGACTACTTTCCAATGCTCTTTACCTGGATTGGCCATATATCTACTCACAACTCCCACTGCCTGTGCAATGTCTGGTCTGGTACAAACCATAACATACATGAGACTCCCAACTGCTGAAGCATATGGCACTTGTGTCATGTATTTGACCTCCTCATGTGATGATGGGACACTGATCTTTGACTCAATTTGAAGTGTCCAGCCATAGGTGTACTAACAGGTTTTGCATTCTACATGTTGAACCTTTCTAACACCTTGTAGATATAATCCTCCTGAGACAAATACAATTTCTTATTTTTCCTGTCTCTATGTATTTGCATGCCAAGGATTCTTTTTACAGCTCCTAAATCCTTCATAGAAAATGTGTGAGCTAGCTTTCTCTTAAGCTCACCAATGTCCTGCATACTAGATCCTGCAATAAGCATATCATCCACATACAGTAACAAAATAATATAGCTCCCATTTTCAAGCTTCTTGAAATAAACACAATGGTCAGATTCACATCTCAAGTAACCATGCTCTTGCATAAAACTATCAAACCTCATGTACCATTTCCTTGGAGCTTGCTTGAGCCCATATAGGACTCTTTTTCAACCTGCACACTAATTTCTCCTTACCCTTGACTTCATACCCAAGCGGTTGCTACATATAAATCTCTTCATCCAAATCACCATGAAGGAAAGCCATCTTCACATCTAGTTGCTCTAAATGCAAATCTTCTACTGCAACTAAAATCAATACAGTACGAATAGAAGTCATCTTAACAACAGGAGAAAATATTTCACCAAAGTCAATACCTACTTTCTGTGCAAATCCCTTTACTATAAGCCTTGCCTTGTACCTTTTCTGTCCACCCTCTTCTTCCTTGATCCTGTAAACCCACTTATTCTGCAATGTTCTCATACCTGCTGGCAACTTAACCAAATCCCAAGTCTGGTTCTGTTCTAAGGAGTCCATCTCCTCATCCATGCCATGCTCCCACTGAATGTGAGTCTTATCCTACATTACTTCTTCAAAGCTCTCTAGTTCACCATTATCAGTCAATAATAAATAAAATAGAGAAGGTGTAAATATTTCTGGAGGTTTACTTACCCTTTGTGACCTTCTCATAGGAGTTTGGGGTACCAGAGGCTCAATCTGGACCTCCTGGACATTCCTATCCAAATCTGATAGTGACCAATGCTGGTCACCTCTAACCAACTGTTGGTTCGGCTAACTGATGCTCGGTTTGGATCCTTCTGTAATTGATACCGGTTCTACTGACCGGTGCCGGTCATGGGTCAACTGACACCAGTTACTGTGTAACCCTGTCGGTAATTCTTTTAAATCCAAGAGTTCATTTTCATTCACAAACTTCTCAACCGGTTCATCCTTGGGTACCAAAATTTGATCCCTGTACATTCTCTTTTCATTCCATTCAACATCACGACTCCTAATAATTTTAGAATTATCTAAATCCCAAAAACAGAAACTGAAATCACCAGATCCATAACCAATGAAAGTGTACCTCTTGGATTTTGCATCCAACTTCTTTCTATTTTCCTTATCAACATGCACAAAAGCTTCTGAACCAAAAACTTTAAGAAAATAAAGATCTACCTCTTTTTCGGTCCAAGATTCCTCTGGTATTCCTCCATCTAGTGAACTTGAAGGCCCACGGTTAATCAAATAAACCACTATATCAACTGCTTCCGCCCAAAACTGTAAGGGCAGTCCAAAATGTATTCTCATACTTCTAGCACGTTCCATGATTGTCTTATTCATTCTTTCTGCAACACCATTCTCCTGTGGTGTTCTTGGAACCATTTCTTTCTCTACGTATCCCATTCACTGAACAATAATCATTGAAATCCTTACTACAATATTCACCACCATTGTCAGATCTAAGACACTTTAACTTAGAATTTTATTCATTCTCAACAAGGGCTTTCCATCTTTTAAAAGTCTCAAAAACATCAGATTTACATTTAATACAATAAACCCATACCTTTCTTGTAGCATCATCAATGAAAGTAACATAATACTGGGATCCTCCATGAGAAGCTACCTGAGCTGGTCCCCACACATCTAAGTGTACAAGCTCCAGATTTTTGCTCCTTCTTAGTTGCCCCAAATTTGAGAAATCTCACTCTCTTTTGCTTTCCAAAGATACAATGCTCATAGAAATCAAGATCTAAATCTTTCAAATATGATAACTTACCCTTAGCCTTTAAGATCTGCATTCCTTTTTGACTCATATGACCCAACTCGGTTATGCCACATGCATGCATCTGAATCTGAAGTAGATAATGTAGAAAAGGAATCAGTAATACATGTAGATAAATATAACGTTCCTACCTTCTTACCTCTTGTCACAACAAAAGCACCCTTGGTGACTTTCCAAGAGTCTCCTGTAAAAGTAACCATGCAACCAGATTCACCTAGTTTCCTTGCAGAAATAAGATTCCTCCTAAGGCTTGGCACATGCCTCACATATTTTAATACCCATGTATTTCCATTATGTAATTTTAGATGAACTTCCCCTTTACCAGTAATACTATGAAGGTTCATCATCACCCAAATAAACATGCCCAAAATTTCCCTGGACATAATTTCTGAAATAACCCTTGTTAGGGGTTGCATGGAAAGAAGCTCCTGAATCTAAAACCCATGATTCAATTATACTATCTAAAGAAAGAATAAGAGCATCTTGCATTACCTCTGATGTAGTAAGATTTGCTTCTTTACCTTTGTCTGGTTGTTGGTTCTCTTTATCCTTTGACCAACAATATTTCTTTACATGTCCTTTCTTTCCACATTTCCAACAAGTAATTCCCTTACTTCTGGATTTAGATCTGTTATCCCTTGACTTTGATTTCCCATTACTCTTACTCTTGGATCTCTTCTTCTGCTTGCCCCTGCTTTATACATTCAAAGCATTTCCAGATGATGATTCCTCTGTACTCTTCCTATGAATTTCTTCATTTAATATTATACTAACCACATCATCAAACTTCAAAATATTATTAGCAGATGTTGTATTACTAACAACCATTACTAAGTTATCCCAACTATCAGGCAAAGAAATATAAGAATAAAATGCTTTTACTTCATCATCAAATGGTATTGCAACCGATTTTAACTGATTTACAATAGATCAGAAATCATTCAAATGACTAGATGTAGATCCACCTTCATGCATCTTAGAACTAAATAGTTTCTTCATCAAATAAAATTTATTTGAAGCACTAGATTTTTCATATAAATTAGCAAGAGATTTCATTAACTCTATCATAGAAGCCACTTCTATAATATTGGAAGCCACGGATGCTGCCAGGCTCAATCTTATAGATCCCAAAGCCTTTCTGTCAAGAATATTCCATTCTTCATCAGTTCATCTTCATAGGTCTAGACTTCTCATCCAATGGTAAATACAAATCTTTTTGATATAGATAATCCTCAATCTACATCTTCCATAATTGATAATTTCGGACGTCAAATTTCTCTACCTTGTATTTGTTTCTCTTCTGCCATTGTTGTAACTCCCACTCAATTAGAAAAATCCCTCTGTGAGTAAATTTGTCAACACACAAAACCCTCAAACAAATCTTTGATACCAGTTGTTGGGGTTAGCACACTGGTTGTACAGACAATATATCAGATCTAAGCATACATGTAAATAAAAGTGGATATTCTACCAGAAGAATTATACAAAACAAGAGACATAAATCAACACTAAATTTAACGTGGTTCACCCAGTGTGGGCTACGTCCACCAAGAAACAAGCCAATCTATTATCCAAAGCTTTGACAAGATATACAATGAAGATTTACAATCTTCCACACCTCTCAGATGTACAGTACTTTATTTCTCTCAAGCTTTTGCTTCATCACCAAGAATTCTCTCTCTCACCAACCTTTTGCAAGTTCTTTCTAATTCTTGTTAATTCTCTTACTTCTAAACCCTAGATTTTATGCTTATATAGTCATTTATAGACTTAGGGCACTTAGCCATGCAATTACAATCAATAGATATACTTTAATGCTAAAAATAGATCTAATTCCCAAGAGTTAATTAAAACATCCTCACACAGGTAACCGACGCCGAGTTAGCCCTAACTAACTGTCGGTTCCTCCCTTGCCTGACTGACCGATGACCGGTCCTGGGTGATCGATGTCAGTTCCCCCTTAACCAATGACGGTTACTGTATTTTCCAGCAAGTTTCCATTGCATGCTAAACTGAAGTAATTGTAAAGAAAACAAAGTTTTAGTTTTTACACAAGAAAGAGGATTGTATTTACGTGTGTTTACCTTTAACCACGAAGATCTTGATGATTGAACTAGGAATGGAAAATTTACCCATGAATGGATAAATTATTTCCATGCACAAGGGGGAGGAAGGAACCCTTTTTGGAAGGATGGTGTCGGTCCAAGTGAAAAAAAGAAGAGAGAATTCAAAAATATAATGATGCGCGAGAGAGGATAGTTGTAGAGGCGCTTAGACTGAGAGGAATGGGGTCATGTGGAAGTGATGATAACCATGCAGAAGGTGAGGGGCCATAGGACCATGTCCCTTATATATTACAGAAGTGCAATAGAAGAACCCCTTCGACATCAAATGAGAGCAAGTATGATGAAAGAGTAAGAATCATTGGTCTAGATTGTACCCAACCCAGATCCCTAGCCCTGTGCATGGCATTTGAAATCCTGAAGTTGTTATAGAAGATCATCATGGTGACGGGGAGAAAGAGGTAATTAAGTATCACCATGTTTGGTTAGAGATATAGGTATGTATGTCTTAGTATAACACAAGAGGCACAACAAGTTAAGGGTGTGCACAACAACAAAGTTTGTTTGGGAATAGTCTAATAGGTGTAATGACAAGACAAACTATTAGTGCTCTACTTAGTGGAACTAATCCCATTAGAGGAATATCAAGAAAACCAATTGGTATGTAGTTTAGTTACACTTACTACCACCACCTGACCAGTTCTTCAGGACCACTGTTATTTTCTTCGATAAGAGGCTTTGGAGGCTTTGGTCCTCCCTTGAGTGGAGGAAACCCTAGTGGAGGCTCGGGGTCAGGATTTGACTCACCGCCACAACAAGCCCTAATAAATTTGAGACAAGGAAGTAACCCATCACCCACACAATATCCCCCCAGATTTTTTTTTGAGATGTCACTTCATTTACTATAATACAATGGTGTGGAGGATGCAACAAAGCATGTGCATAAGTGTGAAATATTATGGAGAGAAAAGGGTATCATAGCATCAGATAGGAGGGTGAGTGAGTTCATGACCACATTATAGGACCAAACACAAAGTTGGTATAAAAATCATGACCCCTATAAGAGAGTAGAAGACTATGATGCATTTTTCATTTCCTTCCTGGTAGAGTTTCACATCCTAGAGTTTGAGCAAAAGAGAATCAACCAACTCAAGGACATAAAACAAGGTTTATCGACAAGTTTCAAAGAATGTGATGTAAGTTTTAAGACTTTATTGTCTAAACTCTCTTTTAACATCCATCAGCGATAACATAAACAATGATTTGTAGGATTTTTATTGATGCCATTTCATAGAGCATTGTCACATAATACATTTATGGATGTGCATGAGGCTTTAGAGGCAGCAATGTGGGTATAGGCAATATAAAGTGTAGAAACTGGAATAATCTCATTTCTTCAAGCCTAGATTACATCAATGGCCACTTAGCTAGAAAATTTATATACTAATTTAGCACATGAGATGTATAGTGGACTCTGGCATACCAATTGTGAAATAGAGGGGCATACTAAGGATAGTTGTCCATGTAGGAAGGTGCACACGTTACTAAAATCTCATGAAATATGCTAAAAGAAGCATGATGTCTAAAACTGTCCACTTTTAAAATGTTCCACCTAAATAATGTCTCATTGTATTGTAATATTTGTGATGCAAACATTCATGACATATCCATGAGGCTTGTGAGAGAAGAGTGTGCAAAACTAGAACAGAAAGAATCTCGTATGTGCATGATGAAAATAATAATGATGGGCACAATAAATAAAATGGAGGCTTTAGAGGCAGATACCATGGTTGAGGCCATGGTGCTCGTGGAGGTAAGTTAGCTCAGGGAAAATGTTATACATGTGTATCACTACACCATTATCAGTATGAATTTCCTAAAAACCAGTCTTGCAAATAATGTAGAAAGGGGCAAAAAGTAGAAGATTTCCCATATTTTTATGCACATATGTGTAAAAATAAAAAGGATAGAGGAGAAACTATGATACATGTTAAGCACTCTAAGCAAGGACACTGACAGCCTACAAATTTGGCTATGGCAGGAAAATAACCATTATTAGTTAGAATGCATGTAGATGCCTCACATGTGCATGAACAAGGGATAAGGAATCCACCTATCATATGAGATGAGAATTTATAACCAAGAAAATACCCGGATGTAAGACAAAAAATGTTTCCAAGAAACCATGGGATTGATTAGAGAACTACAGGGTGAGATACAACGCCTAAATTAATAAGCACAAGATAGAGAGTGTGCCAAAAAAGTAAGGTACCTAAAAAGTTATGTGGATGACCTCAAGGAAGTGTGCATAGTTCTTAGGAAAGAAAATATAATCCCAATGATAGGAGAATGGTTGTTGGAGAAAGTATCACTTAAAGGAATAGAAAAGGATAGGCAAATGTTACATGCTAATTTACCACCCTAGGACTGTGAATATGATAAGGAGATCATAATGGATGAAGTAATTGATAGATGGATGGTGAGAAATAACCTTATTGATAAAAGCAAAGAATTTAACATCCTCACATTAGATACTTAGAACAAGATGGGAAGGACACCATTGCAACCATCCTCAAATGTGCTATACATGGAAAATAAGATAAGGGCCCTACCTATTGGGGTATTAAAGAATGCCACCATCACCATTCAGAGATAAAAATTCAAAGGTGACTTTGAAGTTCTAGAGCTATGTAAGGTAGATAACTTCCCTGTGCTACTAGGCCATCCTTAGTGTTATGCTAATAACACAAACTTACGTTTTAACAAATGCTATGTAAATTTCAAGAACAATGAGGAATGCATTGTGATCCCAATGGATGATGCAAATATTTCACCTTACATAGAGATGATAACTAAGGAAGAACTTAACCAAATCTATGCACATACATTGTGCGACCCAGAGAATGTTAAGCCATCAAAGGAGGGTGTACTTCAGTTGGGAGATGCACATTCCATCAACGACACTACTAATGTTTCTTGTAATAATTGGGCTCATGGAACTTATGAAATGGTTGGTTGAGAGTTTCAAGGAAGGGAAATAAGAGTGATAAGATCATAGATAGTTATATGTATGGGAAAAACTAGTTTTATGAAGTATTTTGGGGAAGAGAATCCTTAATATTTCTTACACACAATGGAGGCACAACTATGAAATGAAGGGGATATAAGGAATATGCTGGTTTACTCATTAAGACGAATAAAAACGTTGTTGGCAGGTAGAGTATAGAGATAACATGCTCGGTTGGTGTGAGATAAGAATCACTTTATTGACTAGATTTTTTAGGAATAATATTCCTCCACATATAGTAGATTATGATGGGAAGAATTCTCCCATGCTACACATTCAAAAATATGAAAGCAATTGGATGCAAGACACCATGCCACCATCATTGTGGGTTCATAAGTTCTATTCTTCATTGTGTGGATGTGCATGCACATGGTATATACATGAGGAGTTAAGGAAAGATACCACAAGTTGGCATGAATTAACCTTAGGTATCGTGCACACCTTCGATTATTTTTCTACTAAACCCCTATCAATGAAGCTCTACATATAATGAAGTGCATCACTTTAGGTGACGACATGGAGGTATTAGAGCTTGTAACCTATTTACAACGTGATAATCCTCTGGTTGAGCACATAAATGCTTGTGACTTGATGACTTCTAATGAAAAAAATCCTAAGGTGCACCTAGAAGGAGAAAAAAATGGGAAGCTCATCTACCTCATTGATGATGAAGAAGTCAAGGAACTGAACATAGAACATTCATAAGGTGAGTGTGAGGTGTTAGGAATTATAGATGAACATGCACATACATACCATGTACTAGTAAAGACCAATAAGGTAAAAATTGGTACTAAAGATGTGCCCAAGAAGGATTTCATTAGTGACTATTGGTATGAGGAATAGGTTGTGAAAATAATTCAATTAGTATAAGAGTTCCAAGATATGTTTCCAATGTGTACCATGAGTTGAAGGGAGTTCATCCATCATTAGGTAAGATGAAGATGAATCTTAAGGATGGTGTGTGACCGGTTCAAAAGAGGCCTTACCAGATGAATCCAAAATTATGCATCAAGGTGAAGGATGAAATTGATAAAATGCTAAAAGAAATCATAATAGAACCCATTAAGGAGTCAAAGTGGATGAGCCAAATGGTATTCACAATCAAGAAGGATGGGATGATTAACATTTATGTGGATTACCAAGTTTTAAATTCTTCCTATGTTATCAATCCTTTTCCCACTCCATTTATTTAAGAGATACTAGAAGGTGTAGTAGGGTGTGAGATTTATTATTTCACTGATGGTTTTTTAGGTTATCATTAGGTTAGGATCATGCATGATGACCAAGAAAAGACTACCTTTACAATAGAATGGGGATGCATTCCCTACACTATTATGCCCTTTGGATTGAATAATGCACCAACAGGAATGTTCTCACACATTATTTGAATGATTAGATGGTATATGGCCTGGTTAAGGATCATTATGATTATTTTTGACTAATGTTTGAAAGAAGAAGGAAGCTTAGAATATCCTTAAATAACAAGAAGTTTATTTTTTGTTACACCATTTAGTAATTTCCTTAGACAAATGATCTATAAGGAAAGATTGTTGGTGGATCCAACATAAGTAGCAGTTATATTGACATTGGAGGAACCAACCAATCAAAGTGAAGTGCATGGATTTATAGGGAATACATGATACTATAAGAAATTTATTAAGGGATATGATATAATTGTTGTGCCATTGGAGAAGTTGTTGAAGGCCAAAGGAAAGTCTTATTAGGGAATTATGCAACAGTTGGCATTTGAAACCTTGAAAGAAACACTAACCACTGCACCCATTTTACACTTCCCTTCTTGGAATATACTATTTCATATCCATATAGATGCCTCTAGAACAACCATTAGAGTAGTTTTGGATCATCTAGGGAAGGTAGTGTTTACCATCATATTTTTTTTACAAGCATGAATTTAACACTAGCTGAACAAAATTACAAAACTACATAAGAAAAAGTGTTGTATATGGTGTACATGATTCATAAGTTTAGGAAATAGTTATTGGATACATCATTTATCTTCTACACTAATCATATGTCACTTATGTATTTAGTTAACAAGCTATTTTTATAATGGCAAGTCCATCATTGGATACTCTTATTCCAATAATTTATGTTTTTAGTCATAACCAAGCCTAGAAAAAGTAATTTCAGACCAGATCACTTATCGTAGATTGAATCTAGCGAGGATGTAAAAAACATATAAGAAACTATGTCATATGCTCAACTATTCAAATTACAGTGCACACCAGCTAATTCGAAGGACATTGTAATATTCATGCACATAAGAGTTTCACCTGATGGAATTAGGACATTGGAGAAGAAGCAACTTGTTATTGACATGGTACCCTACCAGTTGGTCAGAGGAGACTTATACAAGATGGGTAGAGACAAAGTTTTACGTAGGTGTGTTTTGGAGCATGAGCGCAAAGGCATCATGGAGGAAACACGTGGTGGGATAACACAAGGACATTATGTAGGTGAGGCAACAATGTATAAGATATCACTTGCAGAATTATGGTGGGGAAAACTTTATAAAGATATCAATGCCTTTGTCAAAGCCTGCAATCATTTTCAATTAATAGGGAAACCATGATACCATGATGAAATGACATTATTACCTATAACAAGTGTTGAACCTTTTGATAAGTGGGAAATTGAATTTATTGGTCTAATAGCACCAGTCGTGCTAAAAACAGGTATACACTACATCATCACATGAAAAAAATATTTAACAAGGTGGACATAAGCAGTGCCCAAAAAGGATTGCAATGTAGCTACTACACAATAAGATTCTTATGGGAGAACATTATTAATAGGTATGGATGTCCATTGAGCCTTACAAGTGACATGGTAACTCATTTCTTAAATGAGACAATCAGGATGATGTTAGCGGATTTGATGGTAGCTCACCATAAGACTAGCCCCTATCACCCACAAGCCAATAGTACTGCAGAATCCTTTAATAAGATATTGTAACATACATTGACAAAAATATGTGATGCAGGATGAAAGGATTGGGATAACAAAGTATCAGTTGTTTTTTATGGGCGTATAAAACTACTTACAAGAGAGTGAATAAGGCCAAACCCTTTCAATTGGTGTTTGGCGTAGAGGTAATTTTTCATGTGGAATTCATTTTACCCTCCATGTGTATTACGCGTGCTGCCAGAGGAATTACTTATGGGAAAGTAGTAAAATAGCGAATCTATAAACTAATGTGATTGGATGAGTGACATAGAATTGCGTGATGGAGTCAGAAGACAGAAAAAATTAGGACAAGAGGCATGACATGACAAGCATATTAAGAAAAAGTCTTTTGTAGTTGATAGGATTGTACTTTTATATGACTCTAAGTTTGAAAACCACCCAGGGAAGCTCAAAGTTCATTGGTTGGGACCAAAAAAAAGTAACCAAAATACTAGAATCAGGGGCCTGTCAGTTACATACACTGGATGGCACAATGTTTCTTGGTTACTTTAATGAGAGTAGGATAAACCCCTACTTTAAAAAATATTCTTTCATTATGTTTTGGAATAAGGAAGTCTTGCCATTTAGATTAGGTTTCCCTTTTATTTTTTGTTTTATTTTTTGTAATAAGTGCATTCGTGCGTAAGCGCTAATCAATATGTTTAGATTGATGCACAGAGGACCGCACATGCTTTTAGTGTGGGGTAAGCAGGTCAAGGTGTGTGATAGAAAAATTTGAAGGTGCATGAGGAAAATTAAAAAAACGAACGATAAAACAGATCATACCTAGTCATGAAGAACTCAGATGCTAATTAAGCACCATGCTCAATAAGATGAAAGTAATTTTCCAGAAAAACTTTACATAACCTTTGTAAACAAATGAGTAGCAATATCATATATTATTATGGAAATCAATGAAATACAATGAGAATGGATTTTGCTTCTATAGGCAAGGAATATCAATGTAAGAACCAGTCAAGGTAGTAGATCAAGCCATAAATCAAGGAAAAAACTAGTCATCAAATAACTAGATAATATCTTCCTAATATTTAAATAAGATAAAAATAAATATCCACACACATAAGTGGCTGAGGATAAATACGATAAAGGTAAATAAAGTTCCTAGGTGAACATGAGCTAAGGTAAATACCTACTCTAACTCCTCCCCTAAGTGAAGCTAGGGGCTAAAAATAAAAGTGGCATATACACTATATGAGTCCTAGAAACTAGGCCTGATCAAGTACTAATGTATAATATATCCATGAATAAATCTCGAACAAAAGTAGGAAAGAATCATGTTAGAAGGAAAGAGACAGAAGAAGAAGAAGGAAGATGTTCTCATGAACACCCCCCAAGAACAACTTCCGAAACCCCAAACATGCTACGCAACTTAAGGTAGCGAGGTGATGTAAAAGGCTTTGTAAAGATGTCAGCAAACCCACTGCTGAGTCAAAATGTACTCCAAGAAAAGAAATTCATCTTGAATGTGCTGACGAATGAAGTGTATGTGTATCTCAATATGCTTGTTCCGATGGTGCTTAATAGGGTTGCGAGAAATGTGAATTGCACTTTGGTTGTCACACCAAAGTACAGTCGGTGAATCCTGTGGGAATCCAAACTCTGTCAATAACTGTCAAAGCCAAATAATTTACCGGCTCACTCTAACTATTTGCCCTATACTTTTCCTCTAAAGATGAAAGTACAATAGCCTACTGCTTTTTTGCATGCCCAAGAAAATGGAGAATAACCAAGAAAAAAAAGATAGCTAGAAGTGAAATGCCTGTCATCAAATAGAACTCGCCCAATTTGAATATGTAAATCCAACCAACTGAGTAGAACCCCTAGTGTAGTGTAGTCCAAAGTGGTAAGTTCCCTGCAAATAACACAAAATCATTTTAACAAATTGTCAGTGACTACTATAAGGAGAATGTGTGAACTGAGATACAATCCCTACTGCAAATGAAAATATCAAGGTGAGTATGGATCAAGTACATGAGACTTCCAACCAACTGCCTATATAATGTAGGATCACAAATTGGAGTGGTACATGTGGAAGTAAGAGTAACCCCAGATTGAAAAGGAGATGGACTTGGCTTGCAATCATCCATATAAAAACACCGAAGAAGATCATGGTGTACTTGTGCTGACTCAAATGAATCCCTGAATATGTCTAAGAAATCTGCAAACTAAGAAAATAATGTGATAATCCAAGATCTGTCATATCAAAATGTGTAGAAAAGAGCCCTCTGAATAGTCTGAATGTGTGAAGAAGAGATTCCAGTAAGTAACAAATCATCAACATATAAGACAAATATCATAATATCCTCACCAAAATGTTATAGATATATTGTAGGATCAGAGTGATAGTGAAAAAAACCAATAGATATAGAAAAGAATCCATCTTCTCATACCAATCCCGAGGGGCTTGTTTTGAGACTGTAAGAGAGACCTTCAGAGTCTATAAACAAGAGAAGAATCCTAAACAAATCTAGTTGGTTACTCCATGTATATTTCCTCTTGTAAATCTCCATGTAAGAAGTCACTCTTCACGTCCATCTAGTATATGGGCCACCCCTGTGATGTAGCAATAGAAAGTACAAGGCATACAAAATCCATCTTGGAAATGAGTGAAAAAGTCTTAGAGTAATAAATACCTTCAACTTGTGAAAACCCTTTGCAACAAGATGAGCCTTATACTTGTCAATGGACCCATCAACTGCATATTTGGTTTGTTATACCCACTTACACCTAACCATCTTTCTTCCTTTAGGAAGAGATACCAAATCCCAAGTATGATTCTTCATCAAAGAAGAATCAACTCAACTGCCATCACATCATCCCACTGGATATCGTGTATCCCATAATCCTTTGAAAAATACTGTGGATACTCAGAGACTACCTGACACAAAATTAGAATTGGTAGAATGTGTGTGTGATGATGCCTAGTGGGTGGAAGTCCCTGTATGAAAGGTGCTACCTCATAAACTGTAGTACGAGTCCACTAAGCCATACTGACAACATCAGTGGGAATAAGATCCTCATCAGCATCTATACCCTCCTCATTAACCTGCTCAAAAAGAAAGGATCCTCAATATTAGATAAAGAAGAAGAAGTAGGCATGGAAAAGATGAAGAATCATGAGGTGTGAAGTACTCATCAAATTGAACATGTGTTTGAAAAAGAACATCATGAGTATCAAGATCTAAAATTCGATAAGATCTCATGTCATCATCACGATACCCTATGAAAATCCGTTTGGCATATAGGCCTAATAGGTGTTGTCATTGATGCAAAACCCACATTAATGACAAAGTGAGATGTTTGTAGGATGATGGTATGATGATGTTTAAGATGCTAACATACAGGTTTAGATGTGTTTGAGCTGCTAAAGAGAGATTTGGTGAGGCATGCTTGCTCTAGCAAGCCTATACACGTGCCTAGAAGGTATATTTTGACAGTGAGAGCTTCTTAGATGTTGGAGAAGCATGTTTACATGATTCATAGTAGGTTTTAAGGATTCAGTGAGGTATGTTTGCTCTAGCAATCCTATACAGGTGCCTAGAAGGTATAGTTTGATAGTGAGATATTTTTGGATGTTAAAGAAGCATTTTGACATGATTCACAATAGGTTTTGAGGGTGCTTGCGCACTAATAGCAGTGGTATGGTACAAATATAGGTAAATATCTATGTTACAGGTGTTCATTGGGGAGCAGGTATGCTTTCCTGAAGTCAAAATTCCTTGTTGTGACATAGTGACTTGGAGCTATATGAGCTCATAGAAGCATGAAATTAGGTATATAATTATGTATGAGGTATTTTTGGGTCATTTTCAGAGATTACTTGATGATTTATTTCATTATTTCAGTTAATCCTAGTTTGTTACAATAAGAATCTTGCATGCAAACATAGGTAAGTCTTAGTGACTGGAGATATTGAGCAATTGAATTAAAATTCTGATTATTTGAGATGCTATAGGAATGAGTGATGATTCTTCAAAACAAAATAATAGGTGCACATGATGTGAATTTTGCAAGATATGACAGTTTATGTGAGATAGGGTCAAGAACATGTGAAAATCAAACTTAAAGTGCAACTTCAAATGCTCGTTGTGATTCATGTGCTTTGTGTGGGAACTTTTGGCTTTTAAAGAAGCTTATAAGGTTAGTATATAATGTTTCAAAAAAATAATGAGGTCATTTCCTCGTCATATTTTATGAATGAATGTTAAGAAGGTAAAGAGGTAAAAAAACCCCAATTAAAGTATAGCTAAGAGAAATTTGAAAAAAATGATGTATACTGACCCAATTTTGATTGCAAGTGAAAATTTGATGATTTTATGTTGTGTAAGACTTTGAGATATTTCTAAAAATGTAAGTTTTAGGTCATGGTGATGAGTGGGGCACCTGAAAATTGTAGTTTCTGAAGAGTTCCAGTTCGAAGAGAAAGTTGCCAAATGAGGTATGGACTAAATTACCATTATGTGATGTATGTGAGTTTTTTATAGATTTACATGGATGTTTAAGATCAACTTCATGTAGTTTCATGAGGTTTTGAGGTCCAAACAGGTTGATTGGTCAAAGGGTAGTTTTTTTGGGGTCTCAAATAGTAGAGTTGAGTGTTTTGGCCATATCTTGAGCTATAGGTTGAATTTTTTAATTGATTCAAGTTTTTTTAGAACATAGATTTAGATATATTTCCATTGATATATTATAAAATTATGAGGTCATATGATAAGATTTATTGGGCATTCTTTCAACATGAAGGTTTTTGGAAGTTCAGGACAAGATTTATTTTTGTGGAAGTTTGATGTTGTTTGAAGAATAATTTGCATTTGGTGATGATTCCTATATCACCTAGAATGTGAATAGGGATGAATTTTTGCATCCAATGAGTCAACTTGGAGGTATTTAATTCATTTATGTTTGATTTTATGAGCTAACATTCAAAAAACAAATGTTTTGGCAGGTTGATTTGGTGAAGGAAAATCTTGTTGTGGTTTGAAGAGAAAGATGTTTCATGAATTATAAAATTCATAGAAGTGTTATAAAGGTTTTGAAATTTTTTTTAGTGGTCACATGTAATTTTTTTTATTTTCATTTTAATTCATTTGGTGTCATTATAAAGTTTCCAGGGTGCTGAAGGTGAACGAAACAACTGTTTTAAGAATTGTAAAGGGAATTGGCCCAGTAAATGAAATAATTTGATTGGTTGATATTAATTGTGACCATGTATGAATGTTTTTTTATGATATTTTAATCATGTATAAGGGTTCATGGGTCATGAAAAGTATGGACTCATGCTAGGGCTTTTTAAAGTTTGTGTCCATGGGGTTTCGAGCCCATTTTGTTACATGTAATGAGGTTTTTTGGCTAGGACGACCTATATGGGTCATATGTGACTTTTGTAATTAATTTTTTTGAATTTTCTATAGTTTTTTGGGTCACATTTATCATGAAGGGCCGACCTTTTTTTTGGAAGGAAGTAAAAACATATTTAAGTGTTTTTAGTTCATTTTTTGAACTAGTGCTCTTGGAGGGGGGTGTGTGACCTAGAGGGATAACTGTTTTTGTAGGTGTGTGAGCATGAATTTAATTCTAATGAATAAAATTATGGGTTGAATAATATCCAATGGCATGATAGCAAGAGGATAGAGCAAAGAAAGTAGGAGAAAGAGCAAGTTTGATGCCCTAGGGTATGAGCTAGGGTTTTGTAAGCTGAATTAATGATCTCCATCAGTTGTGGAAGAAAACATTATCAGATATCAAACATCTTCAGATGGCTAAGTTGGTGTTTGGTCATATTTAAGGGGTTGTATCTATAGACACTAAAATTAGGTCACACTCCCCATCTTAGCAAGTTACCATAACTAACTAAGACTTACCCAAACCCCTAAAATTCAATGCCTACATTCCCTTTAACCACATTCCCGCATGCTCACAAGAGGCTCCCAGTCTAATCCATGGGATAATGACATGAGATCCAAGAAAATCAGGAGGATCTCCCTAAGTTTAGTAAACCTAGGAAATCCTGCCTTGACCGACGTCGGTTACCCCTAACCATCGCCGGTTAAGCCAGAACCACCGTCGGTTACCCCTTTTAACCCAAAACAACCTTATTCTCAAGGTTGGAAGTTGGAACTTAGAAGTTGGAAAAAAACTTTGGGAGAAAGTTTGATGAGCAAGAATACACATCTCAGAGAGATAACACATCTTTAGAGAGCCAATTTTAGCAAAAACTCACATCCAAGGAAGGAGATTGAGCATCTTCTCCTGCACAGCCATCCCAGCCACGATCTGATCTATCCAAGCAAAGAGGAGTGTGCATGTAGCCCATGCAGAAGCTTTTCTTCAATTGGTGATCACTTACAACCTTCAAACCCATCATCACACACCTCCATCCTTCACACACAGGCCTTCAGGAACAAAATCCAAGTAAGTACAACATCATACTTTCCTGGTTATTTCATTTCATCATTATTTTATCATCCATTGTTTATCTTGCTCCCTATTGACCTTCTCCAACATTTTCACCTCATAGACCCATTAAAACCTCACAAAAGCCTACTCCAGTCACCCAATACCTCGTCCTGACCAACCAAAATCCTTTGTGCAATCACAAAGGAGACCAAAACCCTATTCTGTGACATTTCCAGATCTCACAGTAACCGGCACCAGTTATACCTAACTGCCGTCGGTCACCCCTGACCGACACCGGTCTCTGTGTTTTCCCACACAGCCTTAAACAAAGACCTACCCACCTAATTTTACCTCACCCTCATTCACCTGTGACCTACCTGAGACCTTTATCAGACCTGCAGAGACCCAGAACCAATCATTTGACCTTTGGATTCTATTCTAGCTTAGCCTATTAGATTAGATCTATTTTCTTATTGTGTTTTAAAGTGAGATACCTAAATCATTTCAAAATAACAATAGGATTTACTTTGTTTACAGCATTAATTTGTTTAAAACAGTGGACTGACAGCCATCTAGGAAGTATCATACTTCCCAGATCTAGCTTACGCTAGGTAGTTCACTGCCCATATTGTTTAATTCCTTCTGGTGGTCTTGTTTTCATTACAGGTAGTTCCTCCTAGCCAAAAGGAAGCTCTCACGATCAGCTGTGGATTCAGAAGTCATACGCATGCAACAACCCATCAAATGACATTTGAACAGGTATTCCTCCTACGCCCATTACCCTATCTGTTTCGTCAACACTTCAAAGAAACAATCTAAGAAAAAGGTGAAACATTTTGGCACACCTGGTGGGACCCATCCGGGGTTCCTTGCATTTCATTCATTCCTAGGAAAAAATTGTGTGTTTGTTTCCCTTCTAAAAAGTGTACACACTAATTTTCTTCCCTGGTAATCCACTTCTTCTTTCTATTTGCTCTAAAGGAAACTTTTCTTTTGGTGTAATTAAAAAGAATCATTTCTTCATGTTTTCTACATTGTAGTGAAAGAGCATCCCTCTTCCTCTTCATCTTATTGTGTCATCCAATTTCACATTTTCGATTTGGGTTTAAAAACAATGCATTCCATTCTGATTTATTGCATTAGCTCACATTAATTGAGGGCAACCTATACGCTGGAAGTCATGACCAGCTGATGGTTGACAAATGAATCGTAGAAAAGCACTTCTATCCTTTTCTCTTTCTCTGAGTCTTACCAAACCACACAAAAATTCAAAATACATACATTCTTAAACAACATCCTACCTGGAAGAAGCTGTAGGTGATCACACGATCACGGCACAGTGGGCACCCAGCTTTCTGCTCTGTCGAGTCATACTTCAGAGCGAAGCCCGCCCCCACCATAACATACCTGAAACCTCACCTTTTAGATCTCCTTCTTTGTAGGAAGCCATCCTCACCAAAAACTCTATTTCAAAATTCATGTGTCAGTCCCTAAATAGCATAAGCTAAACAAACATAATAGAAAAGGGCACTCCTAGGATCGCATTTTCTTAGTGTTTCTGCTTGGCTTGTGTTTTGAGGTGAAAGATCACGTTCATCACTTTTTTTTGTTCATCCTTGCATGCTCCTCATCATAGCTGGTGTATTCCGGCTTCACCTGAGTGTGCCTGGGCCATATCATCATCATTCCCAGAATTCTGGGTCTGATTCTACATCAAATTTTAATTCACAACCACTTTCTTTCATCACTGTTTCAATTTCACAGTAACCGTCATCGGTTACCTCTGACCGCCATCGGTTATACCCAACCGACGTCGGTTCCAGGTCCTTTTGCTAACCTACTCAAAAGGACATTTTACTTCACTTTCTTCCACTTTTCACAGTCTCTGTCACTGTCATTATTCCCATTGATGTTTTAAACATCTTCAGATTTGGCATACCTGTCAGATTTTACCTTCTGCCTCGTTGTTTACTCACTGTCCATTTTCTACAGTGACCGGCAATGGTTACCCCTGACTGATGTCAGTTTTCCCTAACCGGCATCGGTTAGCCTGTTTCACATTCCAGCCACCATTTGTTACTTCATCCATTTTTTATCACCAGATTCACCTATTCCTGTTGTTCTCTGTATCATTTACAGAGAAGCAACCCTACCTGATCAATACTGGTTCACATGGTGCTGACCCGAAGACAAGCAAGCACCCTCGTATTCCATGCCAGTTGCCAACCACTCCCACCTAGTCCTTCACCACCTTCTATTTTATCACCAGCCATGGATCCCATCCAGCCTACTACTATCGCTACCAAAGATGAGGAGTTCACACGACTCCTTGACCAGAACCCTGCCGCCTTGCAGTTTTACCTTTCCCACTCATCCACTCGAGATGCCTCAGGTCAGTTGATATATGGCATGCCCATATCTATCCCCCCGACTCTCACACCCACTTCCACATCGGCCCCATCTGGCTCCGTGCTACCCACATCCACCTTACCCCCAGTCATTTCGTAGTTAGGTTCTATACCCGCTATGACTGCCACGTCTGTTACCTCTATGGCACCCATCACATCCACCATACCCTCGACGACTACCCCAAACACAACCTCATCCACCCCTAATGTCTCATACATACCTGTAGCTACATTCCCACCTCCAGTGTCAGTGACCCCTACCCCATTTCAGAATGTGGTTCTTTCCATTCCACAATCATTAGCCCCTATTGCCACTAGGGTTACCACGACCCTTCCACCCCCATATACATACTACCAACAACCTCCTGTTTCATCTATTATTCATTCCAGGGTACGTACCCCCTATTTCACTGCCTTCTTCTCCACCACCTTACATGGCAGCCCCATACACTAGAATGCCACCCCCATTATATGCCCAAAACCAACCTCCTCATGCTACAGGAGGCATCCAATCATCACAACCCACCAATGACCTAATTAAATTGATGTTGGACAAGATGCAGACATTGGAGGCATCGGTTTCCAGGCTCCCGCAACACTCTCACCTATGATGAGATTTGCAACGAGCCTATTCACCCATCCATTCCTATCCATTCATACCCTGTGCATTGGGAAATGCCTAAATTCAATTGCTTCAATAGCAAAGAAGACCCACAACAACATTTGCGCTTGTTCAAACACGGGTGTTATCTGATCGCTCATGATGATGCCCTGCTTTTGAGAACCTTTCCCATGTCCCTCACTGGACCTACATTAGATTGGTATAGTGGGTTACCCAAACACTCTATATTCTCATTCAATCAGGTAGCCCAAGCTTTCTTGGATCATTTCTCTATCAATATCGTCAAGAAGGTTACCATGACCGATCTATATTCCACATGTCAGTATGAGGATGAATCTATCACAGATTTTTTCACTCACTGGCGCAGCCTAATCAATCAACTTACCTTCCAACTGCCACAAACTGAACTCATCGAGCTCTTCACATGAGCTTGCACTAGACATATCTCCCCGACCTTGCAGGTCTAAACCTTCTGAACATTCGATGAGGCATTCACTATGGCACGAAAGTTAGAGATTCGGGCCATCGAAGAGAAGAAAATCCAATTACGAAATAAGAATTCGGCATTCAAGTCGAATGAAACCTCTTCTTCTTCCAAACCACAAACCAATTATTCAAAAGCTAAGGGCACCGCTAACACAGTGGTACTCAAGGCCGGCCCAGCTCATCCATCCAATCAGGCTACACCCTCATCTAATCTATCACCTGTCCAGGCTTTTTGATTCAGACAAGAGCAGTGAAAATATACCCCAATTGGGGAACCTTACTCTTCTGTCTTAGAAAATCTTATCAAAGCTGGAGCCATCACCCTTCCACCCATAAAACCACACACTGGTTTTGACCCTGCTCGCCCCATGCCCGCATGGTATAAAGAGCATGATTTCTGTAACTATCACCGAGTAAAGGGTCATAGTGATGGCAACTACATCACTTTCAAGAATATTGTCCAAGAAATGCTTGAGAAAGGTGAGTTAACTGTGGATAATCCCAATGCCACCCCTAACCAAAATCTACAAATCTTCAAAAAACCATTTCCCAACCATGCCCCTTCATCCAATCAAACCGGTGAGACATCCACTCATGATACCCATACCCGTGAGGTTCACGCAATCTTTAACGAGGTACCTGTCACCTCTCAATTACCTCACATCCCTTCCATAGAGGAAATCCTAGCCTGAAATCCTCCTTCCACATTGGAACCAACCTCCACTATTCCTTCACCAACAGAGGAACACCTTTCATCTCCTTCATCACCAATGGAGGGGTCTTCCACTAACATCGAGCCCCTCTCACCCCTAGCTTCACCACTTAGAGAACCTTTACCTACATACCTCCTCCACTACCTCCTCCACCCATAGAGGAGCACCCATTACCTCCTCCACCCATAGAGGAGCACCCATTACCTCCTCCACCCACAAAGGAGCACCTATCCATTCCTCCACTTATAGAGGAGCTCCCATCATCTCCTCCACCCATCATAGACCCAGTTGAGATACCTTTGCCTCTTGGCGAGCATTCTCCATCAGCTACCCAAAATCCAACAGACCTACTTTCAGCTCTCTTACCCACGGAAGCTGAAGCTAGCCAATTCCCCATCTCTAAGATGCATTTTATGGGAATTCCCATTAGGTCCTCACCAAATCCACCCACAGACATGTCATTCTCACATTTGGCTGATCACTTAGATTATGTGGATAGGGCTTTACTATGGGGGCACCTCTTACTCCCTGTCTCAACACAGATGTAGAGATCCCTCGCTGATACCTCCACTATCTACCCAAACACATTTCGACCCATCAAACCAAATACAACCACTACTGTCACAACCCCTTCCATGATACCCGTTAGCACTCACACCACACCCTTACCCATAACCCGACCTACATCTAAACCCAAACCCATACCCACAACATTTTCCTCCACTAAACCTATTACCACTTTAGGGGTCACCCCGACCACCAGCCTTACTCATCCACCTATTAAACTGGATTTAGCTACATCCTCCAACGTCAAAACCACACCTACTCCAACACCCAAACCAAAGAAACAAACTCATCGACCTCATACCCCGACCGCACCAATCACACCCGCACTTGTCCCATCTACCTTAAGACCTCAGCTACCCAACATGGTCAAGCACCCTTCACCCATCCATAAACCAATAACACAACCCCATTCCTTCCTCACAAACCTCTAACCTACCTAGGCACACAACATGACTTATACCCGCACCTGCAGTCTCTTTACCACCAATACCTCCAATACCTTCAGCTATTGCTTCACTACCCACTACACTTCAGTCATTGTCCCTCACACCCCAAGTATGACCCGTGTCATCTACCTTCACAGCACCCCCGTTATCCCCATGGGTAACTCGCCCTCTTCCTCCATCTGCTTTTCCTTCTAGACCTCGTACACCCACATCACCTTTACCCAAGAAGGTGCAACCAAAAAACAAAACCCCACTACCCCACAACAAGGTAGTCAAAACAACCCCACACCCTCCTACCCATCCATCTACTGTACCCCTACCCAAACAAACCCGACCGATACCTCAAACCACACCGGCACCTAAACCCATAGCTCGACCCATTCCTACTCTTCCAAAAATAATTCCTTGACAACCAACCACACCTACACCCAAACCCACATTCACTTCCCATTGTGATCCACTAGTAGGGTCCTATGCCAAAATTTTAACCAACCTCCTCGAGACTTCTGTTATCACATTACCGCCACTCTGACCTTACGACCCCCTCAAACCCAAGCCAAAAGGGTTTGATGATACTAAAATTTACGCATACCATCATGTGCCAGGGCATGATGTGGAGAACTACAAGGCCTTGAAAACCATCCTTATCCAATTATGTCCACCAGAAACCAACTTTGACGATGACAACCTTCTCGATGAGGATCCTACTTCACCAACACCCATTCCCACACTTCCCACTCAACAACCACAACCTCCACCCTCACAGCTCCTAGAGCCACCCTCAAGATTTGAAATTAACATGGTTTACATCAGAGAACTTGCCACGCCACCACCCAAATGTCATTTGCACCCAGCTGACCTCACAGGGTTTTTCTCCTCTAGTAGGTTTTTGCCCTTCATGTCATTATACCACTCACCCTACACCTTCTCCATTTTCCAACTTCCCTCAAATCAACATGATACATGTCACTACACGTGTACAGAAGGGAAAAGAAAAGGCAACTGACCCACCAACCAATCCTATACCCAACATACCATCTACACCCATACCTAAAATCACTATCCGCGGCCCCACATACCCCATTTCTAATGGCATCACACATCACACCATGCTCAAACAATTACACCAATCTCCCCTCAAAATGTCCTTATATGACCTCATCCAAACCTCAGAATCCCATCGTCAAGCCCTCATGGAGGTTCTTCAATCTATTGAGGTTTTACCCAATGACCCTACACCCGTAGCCTCCATTATCACACCCCATCATGTAGCCTCTCTCACCAAATTACCACCTTCATCCTCACCTCACCTTGTTCACCAAGTGGCCTCCCTTAGCTTCTTAGAGGAGGAGATTGTGCCACACCAAAATGATGACCCGGACCCAGCCCTCTTCATCTCTATCCACATTGATGACATACGGGTATGTCATGTGATGATTGATGGAGGCGCTAGCATTAACATCATTTCATCCCATGCATTTGCTCAAATGTGCATACCTGACAATTGCATGCATAAACATCTGGTCATGTTGTGTTCATTCAACGACGCTATCACCTCCACACTAGGCACTGTCATCCTTCACATTCGCGTGGGCCCCCACACTATTCCAGAATTGTTTTATGTTTTGGAGGGGGAATTCCAATATAACTTGTTGCTTGGTAGACCCTAGATCCATGTCATGGGTTGCGTTCCTTCCACTTTGCATCGTTGTGTAAAGTTTGAACACGAAGGACACACTTATACCATTCTAGTTGACCCATCACCTTTCAAAACATGCAACATGCTTTACCGACCCAATGATGTGCTCATACCTGTCACAGCCATCTACCTCTGCAACCAATACCACTTCACCTACACCTCCACCTACCAGTACAATGACTACTTTCACCACACATACCTCCTCCATTCCTACCACTGCTATAACCTCCACGGCTGACCCATTAGCTTCCCAATCTGTTAACTCCACCTCTGCATTGACCTCTCGACACATCATCCATACCAGCTACCTACATACCAACCACTGATCCCTTGGAAGGTGTTTTTCAACGCCTCACTCTGGGGGAGTACCGCCTATATAGTGTCAACACATTCCTTACTCCGCATGAGTATGGAAGCCTTCACCAACACCCTCACTATGATCACCGTATAGGAGAACGCATCCTTTATGGTCCTCCTCATCTTCGTACTAGTCTCACCTATGGGGGACTTGATACTACCACTTACACACCTGAACCACCATCACAACCCCACCCATTTTCTACTGACTTCCAATCACTTACCAATCACCATTTCACCCACACCTTCCTACACCACTGTGCATGGAAGGGTTTTGGTTTTGGATTTTACGAGCAAGGCCACCATACGATTATTCCATGTACCACCCGTAAACATAATGACCATAGTGGTATCAGATTCCCCGAACCTCCTACCAAACAAGCCCACATTGAACTCATTGAAGACCCTAGCCCTCCTCCACCTTCATCTTCATCACTACCTTCACCCACTCCACCTTCATCACCACCCTCACCGACAGAGTTAATGGATCCTGAATCTATCCCCCCTAATTTTTTTTTCATAAACACCATTTCCTTGGGACCTTTGACTTATCAACGCGAAGGCGAGGCCCCTTCCACTCTCCCATTCACTGTATCCTAAGATGATCAATGACAACACACCTACCATTAACATCATTCAATGTCAGGATGATGAATCCATACTCACCTACCTTGGTGCAAAGACTCATATATTCATCGGTCGTTACCATCTGAGACACAAACCATGTTGAATGAATCGACTATCGAGATCAACATTCATACTCAGGATGACCCACACATCCTAAAGATTAGAAAATCTTTAGATGCTGCTGAACAGGAAGCCATCACTTCTTTTCTCCGAGATCATAACCACACTTTCACTTGGTCTTACATAGACATGCCTGGTATTGACCCCACCATAGTGGTCCACAATATCATAACCATTCCCGATGCCAAACCTATCAAACAAAAGCTGAGGAAAATGCACCCTCGCATTGCTCTTCTCGTCAAAGAAGAACTTCAGTGCCTTCTTTTTGTTTCCTTCATCTTACCCATTGATTATCCTCATTGGATTTCTAACATTGTCCCTGTTACTAAAGCAACAAGGGGACTCCAAATTTGCATGGACTTCCGTGACCTCAACCTTGCCTTCCCGAAAGATGACTTTCCCTTTCCCGGTATTGATCAACTAGTTGACCTCACCACTGGTCACGAGATGCTCTCACTCATGGATGGCTTCTCAGGCTTATAACCAAATTTTTCTTGCCCCAGAAGATCAACACAAGACCGATTCATTACCCCTTGGGGAACCTTTTGCTATCGAGTCATGCCTTTTGGCCTTAAAAATGTTGGTGCTACATATCAGTGTGCTATGACTTACATCTTCCATGATATCATGCATCACATATTGGAAGATTACATGGATGATCTCTTGGCCAAATCTAAATGTCGCTCTGAGCACCTTTCCGCCCTTGAAACCATCTTTGACCGCCTCATTAAATATTGCGTCCGTCTTCAACCTAAAAAGTGTGTCTTCGTTGTTCTCTCAGGAAAAATCTTGGGATTTATTATTTCCCTCCGTGGTATAGAAGTTGACCCTGCTAAAGTCAAGGCCATTCTGGAAATTCCTCCACCCACTAACCTTAAACAACTCCGTAGCCTGCAAGGTAAATTACAGTCCATTCACTGTTTCATTTCACAATTATCTGATCGATGTCAACCATTTCATCATCTACTTAGGAAGGATGTCTCCTTTAAATGGGATGATGACTATCACAAAGCTTTTGAGGCCCTAAAACAATACCTTCTCCAACCACCTGTACTCATTCCACCTAAAGATGATCAACCTTTTTACCTATACATATCAGCTACCGATCATTCCTTGGGAGCCATGCTCACTCATCGCGATGAACAACACAGGGAGAAGGCGGTTTATTACATAAGCCATACTCTTTTGGACTATGAAACCCAATACAACCATCTAGAAAAGCTTTTCTTAGCCTTATTTTTCATTGCCACCAAACTCTGCATTACCTACTCAACCACAAAACCTATGTCGTGACCAACACCGATCCCTTACACTTCATGTACACCAAACCTTATAAAAATTAGCACCGCACGTGATGGCTTATGCTTTTAGCTAATCTTGACCTTGAATTCATTCACCAAAATTCCATCAAGGGCTAGGCTATCACCGACCAACTGGTTGATGCACCTATTTCTGGGTACCAACCCTCTAATTTTGACTTTCCGATGAGTCAATTGCTACTCTTTCCCTGGACAAACCCCCTTACCAAATGACACTATTCTTTGACAGTTCCAAGTGTTAGTGTGGGGGCGGGGCTGGTGTTATCCTCATTCCTCTGGATGGAGAACCCATGCCTTTGTCTTTCAAACTAGACTTTGAATGCACCAACAATATTTCCAAGTACGAAGCACTCATACTAGGTCTCCAGGCCGCATATGCCCTAGATGTCAAATCAATCCACATCTTTGGTGATTCACAATTGGTCGTAAACCAAGTCAATGGTATGTACCAATGTTGTAACGAGATACTTCAAAAGTATAAACATCATGTAGACATACTTTTGACCACCTTTGATCGTTACACCCTTCAAACCATCCCACATTCAACCAACAAATTTGACAGATACCATGGCCTGCTTAGCTTCCCAAATACCCGCTTCCCCTGTCGATTCCAAAATATTTGTTCACCATACAACACCTCCATTCACCTTCTTATTTACCTCATGATGTTTACTCAATCAGAAAACGACACCCCTGACCCGAGTGACCTTTGGTATAAACAATACTCTGACTACCTTTCCCTCTCCATCTTACCTCCTGATCTCACCCGTAACGGACAATGCACCTTCCTTAAAAAGGTCTCTCATTTCATCATTCTGGGGGGACTCCTCTATAAGCATGGCTTTGATGGTATTCTCTTACGATGCCTCACAAGTTCTGAAATTCCTTATACCATTAAGGAGGTTCATGATGGCATATGTGGAGGTCACTTTAGTGGCCTTGCTGTTGCTAAGCATATTCTTCGCCTAGGCTATTACTGGCTGAACCCTTAACCATGATTGTTGTGATTATGTCAAACATTGTGTGAAATGCCAACAACATTCCAACCTTCATCATACACCCAGTCATGCCTTACAGGTCACTCGTGACCTTTGGCCCTTCTCTCAATGGGGTTTGGATCTTGTCGGAGAAATCAATCCTCATTCTTCCCAATGCCATCAATGGATCATAACTGTTACCAAATACTACACAAAATGGGTGGAAGCCATACCACTCATCTCCATGAAAGCCAAGAAAATATGTGAGTTCATTAACCATCACATCATTTGTCACTTTGGTGTCCCTCATCACCTCATCACTGACAATGGAAAACAATTCAAAAACAAAACACTGCAAAAACTTTGTGACACCTTTGGCATTCAACTTAGTTTCTCATCACCTTATTACCCACAAACCAACAACCAAGCTGAATCCACTAACAAAACCCTCAACAAAATTCTCATGAAAGTGGTTGACAATACTGGGAAGGATTGGCATATGCACATTCCTTTTGCCCTATGGGCATACCACACTAGTATTCGCACTTCCATTATGGCCACACCCTTTTCGCTGGTCTACGGTATAGAGGTTGTTCTACCTCTCAAAGTCTAGATCCCCTCACTCCACATTTCTCTCCATGACATGCTTACTGATGATGAATTTCATCAGGACCGCTTAGCACAACTAGAGTTATTAGACGAACGTCGTCTTAACGCTCTGGATCACCTTCAAGTTTACCAACAACGTATCAAACGTGCTTATGACAAATGTGTTCATGAATGAACCTTCCAAGTCGGTGACCTTGTCTTGAAAGAAAATAAACACATAACCAAAGCAGAAAAAAGTAAACGGGGAAAATTCACTCCTAATTGGCTTGGACCATACATCGTAACTCATACCTATGGATCAGGTGCCTATCGTTTATCCTCACTTGAGGGTAAACCTGAACCTGAACCCCTTAACGCATTACATCTTTGACCATTCTATTGTTGACTCGTTGTCCTACCTCACCCTTTGTCTCTTTACAGGCTCGTCCCTTGAGCGCTATCCACTCCATACACCTCCCTAATGATTAAACAAGAATCATGTGAGTACCCATCACTTGTTATCTTCTCTTGAATATGTGTACCACGGCACTACACATAGCACGATTCTCATGGATACTTTTCATCTACCTTTAGATGAGATCCCATGGTCATTCCACCTTGCCTTTTGAACAAGAGTCCTATCCTTCACCTTGGTCTTGTCCATGATTTCAAAGACCTCACAATGGGACCAAACTCCTTGAGTCAAACTTCTAATAAAAAAGATGACTCCCTCAAAAGAACATCTTCCTCTCAACAAAATTGCTACTATAAATAGACTTCTCCCTCGAAGGACAGCTATGTGAAGCTTTCAAAAAAAAATGAGAGAAACCAAAGCTTCCCGCATCGATCAACTTCACGAAGACCTCAAGGAGTACCATATTATTTATCCCATATAGACTTCCTGCATCGATCAGTCTATCACAACAAAAAACTTTTTAGTCATGGACTTGCCCATTGTGACCTTGGACCTCTTGCCCAAAGACCTGTCACTCAAAACATATAAAATTAACTACCTTTCACCCACCTTACCATTTCCACTCTCATTTCCTCAATCATCTCAAGGGACATTTTGGAATTTTGACATTTGGTGATCCTGTGACTACCTTCATCGTAGAACCGTTAATCATGTAATGCCTTTCAGGTCTTGTGTTCATCACCCCCTCCAAGGTATGATCTACTCGGTATGATCCTACCCAATCAGGTGGCTTTATTTCCCCCCTCTTATCTTTTAACCATCTTTGTTTACATTTTGATTACCTTATACAGGACTTGGTCCTCGACACTTACCTTTGGGGTAGTCCTCCCCTTTCGCCATAATCTCCTTCACCTACATCATTTTACCTATAATCTACCCACACCTATTAAACCTAAACCCACTACATGCCCAAAACCATACCTACTCATTTTCATATTCTTCCCTAGCTCATGGGAGAACTACATTAGCCTGAGGTCCCTTTTCGTTGGGACTATGTAGGCAGCACTCCGAGGGCATGGGGCCCTTGGAGGTTAGCTCGTCCATTCTCTACCCTAAAAAAAACAATTCAACCATGCCTAACTCACCATTTACCCCACATTTCACTTAGTTCCCCTTTTCTAACAAAATTAGAAATTAAGCCACATACATAACAAGCTTACCACAACATTTTTTTACCCTACCACCCTTTACCTTGCTTATAGTATCATTTACCCCCACTTTCATCCAACCTTTGCCTACCCATCCATGCCCATTACCTTACCTTTCCTGCTCATCATGCCTACTTCTCATCTCCACGTCCATTTGTCCTCCTTTTTTCATTTTACCCCACCCTTTACCTTGCTCATTTACCCAACCCCTTACCTTATTTCTTGACCTTACCTACCTACCTTTTGGCCTTACTACCCCTGTTACCCATGCGTGACCTAGATATTTGGACCTGGACCATCGCTAGTGACCTTTGACCTCATGTGTTCGCTATACCTTGCGGCACTGTTACCTGTGTTGATTGACCTAATGACCTTACCTAGCCTATTGCCTTGACCATTTATCTTGACCCTACCTTTGGTGTACCGAAACATACCTAAATGTTTCCTGCACCTAACCTACGTTGTGTTTCCTGACCATATCCTATACCTTGGATACCGGATTCACTTCAACCTTGTTTGGATAAACCTATCGACCTTAGACGATGTAGAGTTTTCCTCCTCTTCAACCTAGTAGTGTGTTGTAGTTTATACATGTGCGTGCATTTGACTGTTGCTACTTGTGACCCTAACCCATTACCTAGATTGCCCGAGTATACCTTTCACCCTTTTTCCCTTGTACCCACTTGCCTTTTCCTCACATTTACCTTTTATCAAACCACTCACCACTTCAGACCTGTTACCTCGTCAATTCCTAGTTTGAGGGGGATCACCTTCACCCACACATGGGGCAACCACATCTTATTTTTGTTAGCATCGCTTACCAATACAAGCTACGCAACAAAAAGGGGCAAAATTTAGACACTAAAATTAGGTCACACTCCCCTTTTGTCCCTCGACATATAAGCACCCTTTATTACATTTACCTAGCCATGACCCCCCTTCACCCCACTAATATTAATTTAATTAATTTAATTAAATTAATGCATTATCCTCACTATATTTATTATTTAAATATCTTATTTAAATAATATCTACACATATAGTTCACTTAGACACCTCACCAAGCCAACTCAACCTAAGACCTATTCTTAGCAAGTTCCCATAACTAACTAAGACTTACCCAAACCCTAAAAATCAATGCCTACATTCCCTCTAACCACATTCCTACATGCTCACAAGAATCTCCGAGTCTAATCCGCGGGATAACGACATGAGATCCAAGGAAATCAGGAGGATCTCCCTAGTTTAGTAAACCTAGGAAATCCCACCTTGACCGATGTCAATTACCCCTAACCGTCACCGGTTAAGCCGAACCATCATCTGTTACCTCTTTTAAACCCAAAACAACCTTATTCTCAAGGTTGGAACTTGGAAGTTGGAGGTTGGAAAAACATTGGGAGAAAAAGGTTGACGAGCAAGAACACATCTCAGAGAGATAACGCATCTTCAGAGAGCCAATTCCAGTGAAAAATCACATCCAAGGAAGGAGATTGAGCATCTTCTCCTGCACAACCATCCCATCCATGATCTGATCTATCCAAGCAAAGAGGAGTGTACATGCAGCCCATGCAAAAGCTTTTCTTCAGTTTGTGATCACTTGCAACCTTCAAACCCATCATCAACACCTCCATCCCTCACACATAGGCCTTCAGGAATGAAATCCAAGTAAGTACAACATCATACTTTCCTCGTTATTTCATTTCATCATCATTTTATCATCCATTGTTTATCTTGCTCCCTATTGACCTTCTCCATATTTTCACCTCCATATACCCATTAAAACCTTGCAAAAGCCTACTCTAGTCACCCAATACCTTGTCCCAACCAACCAAAGTCCTTTGTGTAATCACAAAGGAGACTCCAGCTTGTTCTATGACCTTTCCAGATCTTACAATAATCGGCACCGGTTATACCTAACCACTGTCGGTCACCCCTGACCGACACCAGTCTTTGTGTTTTCCCACACATCCCTGAACAAAGACCTACCCACCTAATTTTATCTCACCCTCATTCACCTATGACCTACCCGAGACCTTTATCAGACTTGCAGAGACCCAGAACCAATCATTTGACCTTTGGATTCTATTCTAGCTTAGCCTGTTAGATTAGATCTATTTCTTATTGTGTTTTTAAGTCAGATACCTAAATCATTTTAAAATAACAATAGGATTTACTTTGTTTACAGCATTGAATTGTTTAAAATAGTGGACTGACAGCCATCTAGAGATTATCATACTTCCCGGATCTAGCACACGCTAGGCAATTCATTGCCCATATTGTTTAATTCCTTCTGATGGTCTTGTTTACATTACAGGTAGTTCTTCCTAGCCAAAAGGAAGCTCTCACGATCAGTTGTGGATTCAGAAGTCATACGTGTGCAACAACCCATCAACCAAATTTTGAACAAGTATTCCTTCTACGTCCGTTACCCTATCTGTTTCATCAATGCTTCTAAGAAACAATCTAAGAAAAAGGTGAAACATAACCTCTTATGAATTTTCCTTCTTTGGGGAATTTCAACATGCCCAGTGGTGGATTTACTTCTAGAACCTCTTTTTAATTTTGTTTCTTACTACTGTACTAGTGAGTTATCACTGTCAGAGACAGATATTATCTCCCCTATAGCTACTGCAGAAGAAGAAATTTCCTTCAAAGCCACGGAAGGTTCTTCTGTTTTGATCTTTCTCACAGATCTTCTTCTTTTTGGTATATTCTCTCTTCCCACTTCCTTTTGTTCTTCTACAGGTGCATAAATTTCCAAATTAGTTGAAGGAGAAAATGGAGCTGGTATTTTCCTTCTGATAATATCATTGTTTTTCTTAAACTTTCCAAGAAAATTTTCCCAAAATTCTTCTCCATTTTTCTTTGACATAAAATGGTGTTGGCATACTAAATGAACTAACTTGTGATGCCTGATTGTCCCAACACCCCAGGAATACCTCGAGCCATGGTTTGGATAGAATAAAAAATAAACCATGGAAGGTTTATTATGTATTTTGGTTTTTTGGCTCCATATTTTAGATATATGAGCATCTTCAAGACTTCTTTTCCTACGTACCCAAATTGACCATCACAAGTTAAATACTTCACTATCCAAAATGCTACCCTATTAAAGGGCTTGGGAAAATTGGCCCTTCTGACCCCTTTTATGACTTTCTTTGTATTGTAAATGTATTGGGGTTTAGTTTCCCCTTCTTCTAGCAGGGATTCAACAAGTTATTTCAAGGTCCCTTTGGCAGAATGTGGGAAATGCACAATTGGCACTCTAGACACATTACTTATTGTATTCACAGAAAAAGGAATAAAAATATTTCTAACCTTTGTCCTAGATTTCTCTAGGTTTATGATGAATTCTCTTACTAATTCATCATTATACTTTGAAAACTTCGTCAAGAATTCTAGCCATCCTGCATACTCAAAGATAGATGCCACTTCTTCATCCATGAGAAATTGGGAATCATCCTCTGGTTCTGATTTATTTTTAATCCCCATATTGACTCAAATTTTGTTTCCTTCGATTCTGTGCAAATCGGTTGTAGGGTTTCTTGATTAGCTACAAAACTAATGATTTTACCTATGGAACTTCTATCCTTAGTTGTGGAACCTTTGTTCTTTGCTGCATAACACAAGCTTAATTCATTGATTCTCCCTCAAAATCTCTCTACAACTTATTTCACTTGATTTTGCATAATGATTACTAATGATAACTATTCTGCCTCTTATTCCATCCATATCATCTCATGATTAATCACTTGTAATCATAATTTATAAATAGATGACTCATCATAACAACTTTTAAATCAAGTCAAATCACACATGCAAACTTTTTATTTAACCCTAAATAAGTTAAAAGATATAATTACCGTCCTTGATAATGTAATCATTTTGTTATGATGACTCATAATTCCTACAAGTGGAATAAAACACAATTAGATTAGACATCTAGAATTCCAAAGAATTCCCTTTTATTTGAATTAGCCATAAGAGGAGGTCAACCGCCATTGTTGGTTTTCACTTGACCTCTAAAAGAATTTTTTTTTTTTTTTTATTTTTTCTCTCTTTTTTTTAGGGAAGAAAACACCGTTTACTAGTTTTCATTTCCTTCCCTTTATTCTGGATCTATCATCTGATTATTTGATCATTTTGGAAGAACGGGGTTCTTCCATATGATCAAATATTTTTTCTGCTTCAATCTTCCTCAAGAATTCATCCTTAGTGAGAGGCTTCCTATACATTTTTAGCCTATGTCCATTAACCAAGAGTGTTCTTCTACTGCCATCAATGGGAAGTAACTAAATAGAACCATTGTCAAATATTTGCTCAATCTGATAGGGTCCCAACCATCTAGTTCTCAATTTTCCCTTGAATTGTTGGTACTTAGAATCAAATAGCAATGCCCAGTATCCTACTTTGAATTTCCTTTTCTTGATATGTGTGTCATGCCATTACTTCCTTTGCTCTTAAGTTATCTCTATCTGCTGAAGTGCTTCCATCCTCAATTCATCCAATTCATTGAGTTGAAGGATTCTTTCCTTTTGAGAAGAATCCAACTCAGTACCCACCTTAACTACTATCCTAAATGTTTGTAGTTCAAACTCAATGGGCAACAAGGTCTTTTTCCCATAGACTAACTCATATGGTGAAAAACCTGTTGTAGTTTTCCAAGTTGTATTATAGGCCCAAACAACTTCAGGTAGTCTCTTTACCCAATCTTTTCTCCCAACTTCAACTATTTTGGTAAGGATGTTTTCCAATTCTCTATTTGTTACTTCAACTTGTCCATTTGACTATGGGTGATAAGGAGATGACTTCCTATGATTGATTTGGTAATACATTGTGAAAGCTTGGATCATATTAGACATAAATTGTGGTCTGTGATCTTAAACTATGCTCCTTGGTGCTCCAAACTTTACTATAATTTTGTGCCAAAGGAAATCAACAATTGTTTCTTTAGTGGCATTTGTCAATGCCTACACTTCTGCCCACTTTGTCACATATTCAATACACACAAGAATATATTCCTTCCCTTATGAAGGAAGATTAAAGGGACCAACAAAATCCAATCCCCATCTCTCCAATGGTTCAATCACTACTTGAGGTTGAAGAGGCATTTCATTGGTGAAAGTTGGTTATCCCATCCTTTGACAAGGATCACACCACTTGATATATCTCTTCACATCCTTGTACACAGATGGCCGATAATAAACAGTGCCAAGTATCTTATGAGTTGTTCTTTTTACTGAATAGTGTCCTCCACTTGGTTCATCATGACATGCTCTGAGGATGCCAAAGATTTCATCTTCTCTTACACACCTACATAAAACCAAATTAGAGCCACATTTAAATAGCATTCCATTTAACCATTTGAATTGTGCACTAGTTTTGATTAACTTCTTTATTTGTTTCTTAGTGAAAGAAGGAGGAAACTTCCCGATTGCAAGATAATTTTCCATATCAGCAAACCCTAGTGTAACTACTAAAAGAGAAAACAATTGTTCATCTAGAAATTTATCCTTGACTGGATCTTTCTCCCCTGTAGTGGTTAGTCTTGATAAAAAATCAAATACCACATTAGATTTACCTGGATTGTCCACAATGGTAATATCAAATTCTTGTAAAAGTAATAACCATCTAATTATTCTTCCTCAATCACTAGTTTATTCATTAAATATTTAATTGATGAATGATCTATGTGTACAAATATTTTGTACCCTGTAATGTAATGTCTGAACTTATTAATTGCATAAATCACAACAAGAAATTATTTTTTAGTGGTGGTGTAATTATTTTTAGTGGGAGTAATATTTTTACTGAGATAATAAATAGCATACATTTTTCCTTCTTCATCTTTCTGTCCCAAAACTGCACCAATGGAATTATTTGAGGCATCTGTTTGAATATGATGGGATTGGATTTTGTTGGATATTCCTGCAATATAAGGAATTCAACTGAATATTCCCATGAATCCACCATAACTACCACATCTTCAATAATTCCTTCTGACACTTTTCTACAGACTGGTCTGCCATCTACAATATGGTATTAGTAGGTTGTATACCCATTAATGGTAAAATTTTAAAAATCCACTATCATTACATTTATAGCCGCTCCCAAATATACCAAAACATTATGTATATCCTTATACCCTATAGAGACAGAAATAATAGGACTTCCAAGATCTCTGTATTTGGGAAGTAAAAGTTTTCCTACTAATAAATCAACAATTTTCCCATCTACTTTGATAGTCTTGGGGTACTGTTTCTTCCTTCCATGATTTTTCAAACATAACATTTTGATTCATTTATTCAATTCTGGAATGTCCTTAATTTCTTGTAACATTGGTATTTCAATATTCAATTTCCTTAATTCCTGTACCAATTCAGACTCTTTGGTGTCTATAGCTTCTTTAAATCTCTCTGGAAATGGAGTCTCAGTAGTGTCGCTATCTGGCTCCTTTTCTTTGCTTTTTATATCCTCTTTTGGAACAACAGTAATAGGGATTTCATTTTCTTCTGTCATTTCAGTCATTATAATAGGTGGACTGCTAATTATTTTCCCAGATCTAGTTTGAATATCCTTACAATCCATGGCATGTAAATCAACTGATTTTTCTAGTTCCATTCAATAAAAAGGAGTTGTTTATTTGTTTCTTGGGTTTTCTACTGGTTGTGCTAGTATTTTCATTTAGAATATATTCTCAGTTTGTGAATTCTATGTAGGGGATCCCATGATGGCCTATTGATTCTGATTTGGATATGTTCTTCCTTGAGCATAATTACTAGGGTTCCATCCAATTTGTGACCAAGCATAAGGATTTCCTTGACCAGCCCATGGTTGTTGATGTCCCTAAGCATACCAAACTTGATTTGCCTAATCTTGAGGGTTCCATGTTGGTTAAGGTACCCAAGGTGGTTGTCCCCAAATTTTTGGTACTTTCTGAGCAGCCCATGGCATCATCCGGGGAGTAGGAACTGATCTTGGCATAAACTACCCTTGGTTAGGTTGTCTATGAACAAAATTCAATTCTTCTATTGTAGATGAGGCACTGGTTTGTTTAAGATGATTCTTTATGACTGGGAGTAGAGAAAAAATCATCAATATCATGTTCTTTAGATTCAGAGATAAGACATATTTCTATTTTATCCAAAGGACAATCTCTTATGGCATGATTCTTCCTGCATCTAGGACAATACATAGCCAATGGCTCATTTTTAGCATTTGCTTTAGCTTGTAATCCATCCATAGTAGAGGTTAATTGAACTAAAATGTTTTTTTTTAAGTTTGCTAACTCATCCATTAGTTTGTTCATATCTGGATTCAGAATTTTCACCTATTTTCCTTTTCTAGGTCCACCCCTTGTTCTGGAATGGCTTCTACAAATCTCCTTAATTTCATTCATCCTTAACTTATCAATGTCTCCACCTCCTATCAAGTTAAGGGATTCCCTATATTTTTCATCCAAACCCTTAAGAAAAATGGTTTTACTTAACTCTTCTTGAAGTAAAAATCCACACCTTTTGCTCATAGAGAAGAATCTGTCTAAATAGTCTTCTATATTTTCATCCTCTTGCTTGATTTTGAAGAATTCTTCCTTCCTATTTCTCCCTCCACAATAATCCTGGTATTTGTCTAGGAAGGAAGTTTCCATTTGTGCCCAAGTGGTAATAGAGTTGGATGGTAATCCCATGAACCACCTCATTGCTTCATCCTTCAGTGTGGATGGAAACAACTTGAGTTTTTGATTATCCATTTTATAGTCATAGATCTAACATAGTACCTTGAACTTAAACAGAAATTAGTCAGGGTCTTTAGATGACATCCCTCTAAATGTGGGTAAATGTGTAGGTCAGATATTTTTCATTGGTGTATCATCATCACCCAATTGGATTGGATAAGTAAAGGTCCTATCAGGTTATCTTTCAGCTTCTCATGCCATTTTTAAAATATTTTCCAAATTTTCCTCCCAATTAATGTGGTATGTGGTATGCCTTGGAGAAGGTGAAAAATTAGGAGTAGGAGGTTTAATACTCAATTGAGAATTAAACCTCACCTTAAATGGATCTTGAGTAATAATCCTTTTCCTAAAATTTCTACTTCCTTTAGGTGACTGATCTAAGAATTCCAAAGGTGGCAATTTTGTTTCTTGTATAACAGGGCATGATGGTGCCTCCAATTCTTGATTAATTTCCTTATTTATACTAGAGGATGTTATGAATTCTTGTGAAGATGTTTTTGGGAGGAATCTACCCTGTGAGTCTCTTGGTCTACTCATATATATTATGATATAGTAGGGAAGATCCTTCAACTACTAGATGTATGATTTTTGCTCTTGCTGACACTTAATTACAAAATTCCAACTAGTGATCCCCAAAAAATGGCACCAAAAATGATGGGTGTCATTATTCCCTTCATTTAATCAACTTCTTGTTGATGTCATATTCAAACTAGGGGTGTTTCTAAAGCTATATGCAACAAGAACGGTCCTATCGATCTAGTAGTTGATTGTAGTTATTTTTTTTATTTTCTGGGGGATCTTTTCAATGTCTTAAGGATTTCTTGGTAAAAAACCTTATGTAAATCATACTATGAAAACTTTGCTAAAAGGAAACACACAGAAAGCTTTGCTGGAAGGAAACACACTTTGCAGAATGGAAATAAACACACTTGATTTTGGAAATAAACACACAACTTAGAGTGCTTGAAAATGGTTGCAAGAAATATAAGAATCTATTTAAACACCTGCAGGAATGAGTATACAATAGATTTTAACTCAAAGAATTAAAAGTGATACAAAATTAGCAGATATAAACTATTTTCTTAAGAAATATAAATACCAAATAGATGAATATCCTGGTCCTTGGGGGAGTGGGCCCTTGCTCCTCCTCGAATCAGGATTTAACAACTTAGAATTCTCTCAAGCAGGAATGACTATTTATTGATAAAACATTTGGTATTACAAAACATACTGGATCTTTGTACTTATTATATATCTATCTTCTATGTTCTATCTCTATATATTCTCAATTTCCTATCTATCTACAGGTCTACTTATATATACATTTACAATCATAGATGTCTCTACGATTCTGATGAAATCAAATCATGCCCAAAATAGATGTTGACTCAGATTGTGGCTGACCAGACAGCTGTAAGATAACTATCCCTGGATCTGTGTTTAGAAATCTTCTCATCCTTTCCTCATTGAAAGGGTAGTTGATGAAAAATCTTTGGATGTGGTTAGAATAGATAAACTTCCATCAGTTCTGGAACTTCAGAGAAGTTCCAAAACCATAGGAAATCATTAAGGATCAAAACCGTGAGATTTCTGGAGCTATACCTAGGAGTTCCGGAACTAAGTCCAAAAATTCCATAACTAAATACTAGAGTTCTGAAACTAAGTTTGAAAGTTTCCGGAACTAGATGATGACTGTGTAATGGAGTTCCGGAACTAGCTTGGAAGTTCTGGAACTAAGTTGTATTGGAATAGATGCTACCAAAAACATGTTGAACACTACATACTTCATTTCTTTGACTGATTAGACATGATTTATTACAAAACTGAATTTCAAACACACTTTGTCAGGAATTTCAGAGCTTTTAAACGTAAGAATCACAATCAATCAAAAGATAGACAATTACATCCTAACTCATATCAGATCAAATAAAAGTCACAAAATGAAATCAAACTTAATAAAAAGGAGGGTACCATTAGATCATATATTATACATTTAACGGGGATATTCTGGCCTCATCAACCTCGACTTCTTCAAAATATTCTTCTTTGATTACCATGTTGGTACCTTATCGTTTGACTTGGTCATCTGTATTGAAGATGGATTCAAGAGTAACTAGGACTTTTGGAAGTTTATTTTCTTCCAACTATATAATTTGATCACCATAGGATTTTTGTAGTTTATCTTGGTGTTTGGAAGAAAACTCTACTTCTTACTGTAGGAAAAGGATATTTTGTTGGTCACTATCGAACACTTTCCAGCTACTTAAGTTATTTGGTACTATAGGATAGACCACCATTTTGACCATTTGTTGCCCTTATTTCATAATGTCTTCAGGTATATCATACTGCAAGCCAATGGTAGCAAGTCTATCAACATCTTGATTTTGCTTTATGGGAACTGTATGAATTCCAAAATCTTTGAAATCTTCTATCAATTCCCAAACCTGATTCTTATATGATCTCAATAGATCATTTTTTGATGCACTACAGAATGTTACTTGATGCACAACCAATTCATTGTCACTAAAGACTGTCAAGTATTTGATTCCTCTCTTTTGGGCCAGCTGAATCCCTTGTATGAGGGACTCATATTTAGAGAAATTATTAGTATAACTAAACTACAACCAAAATGATGGGAAATATTTACCTCCTTCTGGATAAATAAACATAACTCTCACACTGGATCCATTTTTACTCCTTGAACCATCGAATAATAGTTTCCATAGTCCCTTGCAACTGCTTGATGTGTTTACCAACTAAGGTATGATTGTACCTTCTTCATGTATGTAGTATGTACCTAATCTAGCCTCTTCCAAAAATAACAATCCAAATTCTTCATTTTCCAATAAATAAGCATAAGGATCATATTGATGATCTATACTTACCTCATCAAGCACTGTATTAAGGCATTCTTCTACGAGAGTAGTTGGCTCATGATCTACATATTCCTCATTTGGGTCATAAATGGCATAATTCCCATTTATGGTTTTAGCAGTGTATGGTTCCACATGATTAGGACAATTCAGTTCTGCTCTTATAGTCACCTTTGTCCCATACTAAGCTATAAGGATCATATGCGACCAGCTTGATGACAAATAACCACCCATTTTGGTAGTGAAATCCTGTGACATGCAAATGGCGTGAAAGAGGGGAGGGATATCAATAATGGATATGTCTTGTGTGAATGACAAGCTAGGACATGCATGGATACTAATCTGGAGTCCCTTAATGATTCCACTAGTATGTAATGTGGTACCATCCAATTGGATAACCCCTTTTGATATTGGAGTATATGGGATTCCCAATACATCTACAATCTGCTTGGGCATTACGGAACTACTGGCTATAGAATCAATCATACAATTATACACCAAATGATCACCAATGATCAGAGAGATATAGAATGGTGGTGGGTTTTTGGCCTTAGGAATCCCCTTCAATTCTAGTTGACATAGACTAATTGCTATTGTTGCTCCACGACCCGATGATCTATCACTAGTACCAAAACTATTCAAAGCCTCATGCAACAAATTCCTTTGAGAAGGAATTGGGTGTTCATCCCATATTGTGACACTTAAATTGGTTTTCTTCATTTGATCCACAATGTTGAACATAATTTCCCCGAATTTTTTTTATACCCTTTTGGGCGTTAGAGTATTCTTTTTGGAAATGCCTATTGGGAACTGTGATACCCGAAGACTTGTCTTTCTTTGTAGACTTATCATTGGATATTTCCAGTGATTTCTTTCATGTACCCTTATCATCCAACACTTGCACTTGAAGATGTGAAGTAGATGCCTGAGCAGTTTTAGAAGGTTAAGGATCTATTGCTCTCTTCTTAGAATGTGTTTTTGTTTCTACCGTAGAGGCATCAGTATTCAAACCACAAAAATCATTTGTTTTCCAATTAAGTAGTGTAGTTTCATCAGAAGGTTGGTCTTGGCTCTCTTGGGTGGCTGGTTTGACTGATGAATCAAACAGATATACTCTAGACCATAAGGGCTTGACTCAATACTCCATTTTGGAAAATATTTTGGTTGTGATGCTGAGAACAAGGATAACACCATTCATAATATTGAATTTTTTTATTTTGGACCGGAACTAAGGTTATGGATGAGCTCATAGCAGAAGGGTTCTGTAAGTTTAAAGGCTTCATATTTGTAGCTTGGCTAGTGACCTGGTTCTGGGTCTAACTATTTCCTTGAAAAGGAAGATGACCCGTTGGATATTGGGATTGGAACAGGAAAGCATATTGGGATTGATGCCTTTTAATCACCATGAGCTCATTTCTAAAAATCTTTAGAAATGACTTAACCATAGCCAAATCATTTGAAGGGGTTGACACAGGCATGGTTGATTTATTGGAAGTTGTTGGAACCGGAGCAAGGACTTGATGGTTTCCTACAATTTCTGCAAACAAAGGCATAGGAGGACTAGGAGAAATTTTACCTTCCTGAATTAGGGAATTTTCATCCCTTGTGGCAATCTCATAGAAATCATGAATTGTAGTTCCCCCCACATACTGAACCATCACTACTATATAACTATTTAAGGCCTATAAATAATAAAGATTGCATTATTAGGAGATGGCCTTACCAGTGTCAGAACCCTATTCTAGTTTTTGTCAAACCGAAAATTAAAATCACTCATATATTCTTGAGGGGCTCGTTTTATGGTATTGAGTTGTTCCATAAGTGATAGGTGATCACTTTTATCCTCAAATTACTTATAGAGATCTATCCCTAATTCATTCCAAGTAGTAATAGAGCCAATAGTTAAGCTTTAGAACAATTGGAGTTCTTTACCTTTAAATGATGTAGCAAGAATTATGACTACCATGTTATCTTCTGTAATACTATGCACTGCATAGATACTAGCCACATCTAAAATGTGCTCCCAAGGAGTAACATTAGTTTCACCAGTATATAATGGTAAACTTTTCAAAGTAACTACTATTATGGAATCCCTTTGGGCTAATAGTAAGGGCCTGTTGGCATTGAAAGGCAGATAAACATTGGCTGCCATGGAGACTAAGGGTCGATTATGCCTTGGTGGAGGGAATATTCTGTCAGGAGTGGAATGACCTCGACAAGGTAAAGTTGCAACTGGTGATGTTGAAATACCTCTTCACCTTCTCTTTGGAGGAGATAAAGAAAGCTCAGTATGATGATAATTTTTTTGCTTTAAATAATCTCTTGTCTGGATTCTTTACATAAGTAACTACACTGAGACTTGAAATCTAGAGAAATGGAGTCTCCAAGTACTTTGATTCATGCAAGTGTGAAGAGAAGTACCAACTTGTCCCACTAGGTGTGCCAAAAATGGTTTTTGTCGAATCATTGCTCCCTCTGAATGGCCAAACCATGAGCAGGACGTTTGGTGTTATTGGGACACATGGGATCACCTCTCAAGCTATGGGGCTTGGGCTTGAGGTGAACCTCCAGAAAAGGCCGGCTTCCTCTTCCTACACTAAATGCTTTACAACTCATAGTATAATAAAATGGTTATCTGGCCCTATTCTAACATTGTCATGGGTTTTAGGGAAATAGGTTTGCAAGAAGTAAATTATACTAGGTATGGTGATACACCAAATAAAGGGTCTTTTCAAACTTAGGAAGGGTTAATTCGAAGAGGATTTAGACACCACAAACCAACTTCACATGTTACAACTTAGAGAGGATACATGATATCACAAACTAAGAAGCATACGTTCTTCCTGCTAAACTTAGATTATTCATGGATAAATCAAGTTTAATTAGAAACACAATCAATCACCACAATAATATAAAATAGACACTTTCAAACATCCACTTCATTCACGAGGGGAAATGATAATATGAATTGCATAATAGAAGGAAGATAACTTTTCACAACTGATATTCACACAATTATACCACTTTCTAACAGAATAAAATAAGATACTCTGACATAAAGACAAGCCAACCACTTATACTAAGGAATTATGCATTCACAAAGCATAAACACATCAACCATTAACATAATAACTCAGCTTTCCACAGAAAAATATCACTCTGAATGTAATTGAAAGGTTCTTGAATATTCAAAAGCATTCTTCCAAGATTGAAGAGTAACTTCTCCCAAAAAATTGATCTCTCTCTTAAAAACTTAATGTACTTCTCTATTTATATGCATCGTTACAAAACTTTACTTCATCTACCTTAGCTTACATGCATCATTCATTGCATTCATTCAACATACATAATTAATGTGATCTTATTAGTAGTTTATTAACCATTCACAAGATTATGAGACAAGAGATAACATAATAACATGAGATAAGAAGTGGGAAAACCTCAAGGGGAAGAAATCCATCTGAAACATCTACTAATATTACTCATAACAAAGGACTTGCATGAATATTACACATCATACAATATTTATTTATAGAAGCACCCACTTCACAAGGAGCACCCCCCCATATTTAGTATAGAACCTACTATATAAAGAGGCTATTACCCCCTAAGTTAATCAAGCACCAACTGAATAAGATTATAATAAATATCATAGATGTATTATTACTTCTACAATATATTGTGATCACAAGTTCTACTCTATACTCTTCAAACCCTCTCAAAACAAGATTTTCTCCTACTCACTCAAATCTACTCCTCTTAGGTCTAATGACCTTTCATACTTGATCCTCAACTTTTCATTTATCTTCTCAACTCTTCCATTTACCTTTTACACCTCTTCAACTTCCTCCTTTTTATCGCTCACATCCCCATAGAATACTACTACTACAAATGAGAAAATAAACTAGCCTTATATACATGTCTCTAGCTCATAACACCTCTAGGTAGGCCATGACCATTAAGGTCAGTCATACCGACAAGAAAAAACTAATAAAAAATCATATAAATCACTCCAAGAAACCCAATTATGTCAGTAAAGGTCTCACAAACCAAGGAATAGCTCCAAGACATCTCAAATAGGCCAAAGCAGAGGTCTTCATTTCCAATGAATGAACCATGAACACGAAGGACACATAAAAGATACACCATTACTATAACATATCCACATATATCAAAAACAACCTCTAACCATCACCAAATAGCTTAGGAACATTTATATTAGCTATATCCACCATAAAACACACCAAGAAGCAAGCTACTAAATCTAGATCTTCAAGCACCAAAAACCATTCCATAAGAGTGAACAACTTCACATAGAAAACCCTCAATTCAAGACTATTTGGCCACATTAAAAGATGATTCATGAATCTAACTCAATATCTAGGTCCATGAGACACCACCAAATAGACAGAATACACCAAAACCTTCATCTCTTCTAAGTCTCTCAAACATGTTAATCATGCCCAGAAATAGGTCACCAAAATTGAGATGGTTCACATATCAAATCACCTCACCAAGAAATAATCCATAAATAAATGGAAATTTTTGTCCATTTTTGCACCCTTGCAAAAATTAAACAAATTTGATAGTCGTGATCTGAGGTACGAGAACCACGGAAGGGAGAAACTAGCAGCAGAGAGGTTTGAATGAGCCACGACCAAAGGAGAAAAGATGTCAAAACATAGAGTTAGCCACATAATGATTTGATCATACCATGGAGGTTGAGAAAGTAGAGATGCATGTAAATCCAATGTTGTGCATAACTAGAAGCCATGGAATGAATCAGAGGAGAAAGAAAAGCCATGGGTTAAAATTAGAACATGTAATTAAACGATCAGGCCGTGGGTATGTTAATGGAGCCGTAATTGACTAAACATTTGTGGCCAAGAGAACAATAGTTGCGACACATGTGGAAAATCTGTGGAAGTATGGAGAAATCCATAGAAGTTAAAAGCCACATAAAATTAAGAATAAATCCACACAACAGAGGAAAACTATAGTTTTCCGTGCGAAGCTAAAAATGGATATAACTTTTGATCCAATGATGTAATCTTTACTAATCTTATATCATTATAAAAGTCTCAATCTCCTCCGGGTAATGACATATTTATTTGTTAAATTAAAATTAAGGTAGGTGGGTAGAAAAAATAAAGGCGTATCTAACACGCAAAAATAGCACTCCAAGTGGCGCAACTGTTTCACCAATAATTTTTACATTTTCTAGGAAGAAACATATAGAGGGTAAATGGTTAAGGAGGAATGCTTGTGAAGTGAAGGTAGAAGGTAGAATATGCACATTATTGATGTTATCCAAGCTGATCATAGAGAAATTATTTTTTTCTAGGAAGGACTACTTGTAAATGTAAAGAAAGACCACAAAAGAGTATTAAATAGCATATGACAGTGGACTGTCTAGCGTATAGTAGATCCAGGAAGCATAGTACTTCTTAGAGAGGTTGTCAATTCACTATTTAATAACAATTCAATGTGAATAATAAACTGAAATAAATAGGTCCTATTACAATGTAATGATTTAGGTTTCTCATACACACAATACAATTAGATTTTATGCTAGATATTTATAATAATAGTAAATCTAATTAGAATCGAGGTTTTTTCAAGTTAGAAAGGTTTTTCAAAGGTTTGGTAAGGGTCTGGGGCTGATTGGTTGAGGTCTGGGTCAGCTTTTGGCGAGTGGGAAGCTTGCTGGTCTGAGAATATAAAATGACACAGAGACCGATATTGGTTAGGTAACCGATGTCAGTTTAGGGATGAAACCGACGGCGGTAGGGTAAACCAAAGTCAGTAGGGGCAATTGGAAATAACTTAATAAAAATGGTTTTTGAGCTTCTCTGTAATTTCATAGAGAGTGAGGAGGGTGAGGTTTAGTTCGTAATATAACTAAGAAGACTCAGGAATACAGAGGGAGAGGTCACAAAGGTTGAAAGGGTTTGAACTGGTTAGGTTGGTGGATTGGTGAGAAGATGGATATAACTGGATAACAATAGAAACTAAAAATAAGGAAGGAGGAAAGAGATCTGCAATAAAGCAAGCACAAATGATTAAGATCACCTTACTTACTTGCAACTATGAATATCTCATGGCTGGATGAAGGACGGTAATTGATTGGTGAGGTGGTAGTTTGTTCATTGTTGCAGAAGTACAACCTGTGTGTTCCTGTGAATGCTCCAATGATCTAGAAGGGAATCCTTGGCCTGTGCTAGTCTCTAGTGGTATGTAGACATCATTTGGATGAAGTAATGGCTCTAAGATATTCACTTGGTTGTAATAGCAATCTCAAAACTCAAAACTCCCAACCCATGTAAAAAATATAATTGAACCAATGATGGTTTATTTTACCAACGTCAGCTGAGGATAAACTGACGTTAGTTAGGGTGAATTAGTCCAAGTTACCAAAAATAGCATGATCTTTACTATTTTTGGTGTGATTTTTATTGCTAATCCCGGTCTCAAGTGACGGTTTACTCTTAGATAAGTGGGAGTGTTGTTGGAGAAGGAATAGGAATTTAATTTTAGGGTTAGACTAAGTCCGAGTTGGCTGGGATAAGTATGGACCTAGTCTTAATTAATTAATAGGCTAGGAATAAGTCCATGGTGAGGTGTCTAGGTGATGCATAAATTAACTTAATTAAAGTAATTAAATTAATTAATAATGTGAGGATGAAAATTAATTCAATTGTAAGTAATTAAATTAATATGAATGTAGGGTAAGGGGTCATGGTTAGGTAAATATGTTAGATTAATTAATTAAAGGGAACCCAGGGGAGTGTGACCCAAATTTGGTGTCTACATTTTCCCCTTTTCGTCACGTAGCTTGTATTGATAAGTGGCACTAAAAGAAATAATAATTCGATGTCTCAAGTATGAGTGAAGATTAGGTTGCCCCAAGTATGGATGGAGGTGATCCCCCTCAAACCCAGAACTGAGGAGGTGTGAAACAAATTAGGTGAGTGGGTTGATAAAAGGGTAAATGATGAAAGAAAGAGTATGTGGGTTGTAGGTAAGGGTAATTTTGGGTCAGGTAATAGGTAATGGAAGTCTAACACACACACACGTATATATTACGATAAGGTACAGGTTAAAGAGCTTGCAAATTCTACTTCATCAAATGTTGATAGGTTTATCCAAACAAGGTTGAAGTGGTTCAGGTATCCAAGGTATAGGATATGGTCCTGAAACACCATTAGGCTAGGTGTAGGAATGGGAAATAGGTTTTTTTCCATGGCACCAAAGGTATGGTTGGGATAAAAAACACAACATTTAGGCAAGGTAAGGTCATTACGCTGAACAACGCGAGTACCACATCGCAAGTTACAGTGAGTACATGAATTCGAGTGTCACAAAAGGAGAGTGTCGGATGGATGATTCAGGTAAGGCCATGTGAGGGGCACAAACATTCCCCAACTAATGATGAGGTTAGGTGATAGGTAATAAGGTCATGAGGGTGAGGTGTAAGGTCAGGGTCACCTTTGAGTTAGGCAGAAAAGATTATGAGAAAGTAGATGTAGTGCAATATGGTGCAATAGGGCAAAAAGGCTAACCGACATAGTCTATGGCCAAGCGATTTCATTCAAAGGAAACCAAGCATAGTGAACTAGGTGATAAGACCAATATCAGTAATGGATAACTGACGTCGGTCAGGTTAGGGGTTAGTTAAAAAAGAAAAAACCCACATTTTACGGATTCATTATAATATTTTTTGTTTATAGAAAATGACAGTGGAGAAAAATTGCATCACTTTTTGATGGAGAAAATGACAAGGTTATTTTACAAGATGAGTTGGAGGTAGGTGAGTGGCTAGAGGAGCGAGGTAGGTGGGTCCACAAGATCAGTACAAGTGATTTGATTGGGAGGAGGACTAAGAGGTCAATTTAGGCATGGCTGAGGAAAGAGAGGGTGCTAAAGGACCACTCGTGTAGAGACCAGAGGTTCTAACAAGGAGGTGATGCTAGGTTGAGGTAGGAATCAGTATCCATTTGTTATTTTCGTTTAAAATTGGATAAAAATAAAAAATGGGGTGGGAAATTTATAAATTTGAAATTTGGGTAAAAATGAATGAAATTGGGTACAGGGACGATGAAATGTAGGTTAAATAGGTGGGTAAATGAATTGGGCTAGAATTTAGGGTGTTTTTGTAATTTTTTTGAAATGAGGTACATGGGGGTTCAGTGTGAGGGCTGAACTAGAGACTGACACTGATTTGGCATCGACCGATGTTAGTTGGGTAAACCAACATTGGTGGCTAGAAAGAGGACCGGTACCGGTTAGTGGTGACCAATGTCAATTGAATGTAACCAACATTGGTCACTATTAAAAGTGGCCTACTTCCCTAAAAAGGGGTAAAGTAGGGGTAATGGGTTTAGAAAACTAGGAGGTGTAATGCAAGCATAAGATGTAGGTATAAGTGATTTAGGTGAGATATACCTAGGAAAAGGTAAGTATGGGTATGGGTTAAGATAAAATGGATGATAAATGAGGAAAAATTGTTATGAACTAGATATTGAGGCATATCAATGAAGGTATGGGGTATCGGTGGGGGTGAGGTAATTAGGTTTAAATAAATAAGAAAATTAGTTTAGTACTTGACATTGTTAAGTTGTGTGGATGCATGCATGGTATCAGTTGACAATGTGGGACAAGGTCCCACCATTATTAAGTAAGATGTGTCCTAGTGTTATTGAGGACGAGTTAACACACATGCAAGATGTCGGATTGGTGGGTTTTAGGAACTACATGTGGATCCAACATGATCACAATATCATGGTCACTCTCATCGATAGATGGGATGGAGTGACTAACACCTTCCATCTACCCACCGGCGATATGAAAATTACACTGGAGGCTGCTTATAGGATTCTGCAGCTACCTATTGTTGGGGAGATAGTGTATTTAGTATCAGCTGATATAACCTTCGAGTTAATGATTGTAGTATTTAGGGAGATGGTGAGTGACCTGATTGAGCATAGTGCCAATCTTATTTATGGGGCTTTATATGCTGCACACCCATAAGATACGTGATTAGCAGTACTAATGATGGTAGCAGTGGGGTACTATGCACTTCTAGATTCAGAGGGTGGCTAATTTCCTACAGGATTGATGGGATTTTTGTAAGATATGATCAAGAATTGGCTATGATTTTTATGGGCACGTGCATATTTAGTGCAACTATACATTGAGTTATGGGCTTACCAAAGGATGCGACGCTACATCATTTGTTATACGTTCCTACTGCACTAGTGGGCGTACGAGCATATTGTGGTAGTGTAGCCATGAGGACTAATTGTACCATATTGGCACCATGGGGGATAGAGGTCAGGTTACAGGAGGTGGGTGGTCATAGGAGGTCATCCTCGAGTAGAGGAGGAATCTCATGCCGTAGTGTACTACAAGTGGGAGCTATAGGGCTTGTATGCGATAGACATAGTCTAGTAGTCCTATGTAAGTTTTCTAGGTTTTAGAGGGATGGTTGAGGAGCTACAAGAGTTACATTAATTGTGGTGGATACAAGGAAAATGTGTCGATAAGTATGAGATGATCCTGGTTGATAGAGTCCAACGCAACTTTGGATTACAACAGGATGTGTCGCGACCCTTCCCACATTACTGCAGGGATGATGTGGAGAGACCTTTGTCTCCACCCAGGCCCATAGACCCCACAGGACAGGGGGAGGTACTAACAGATATGATATTGGATGATGCAGGGACCACTATGGCATACATACAGTGGTGGTCCATGAAGTTACAGGCAGCACCACCATGGCCAGGTCATCCAGACTTAGCAATAGTGATGGTTTACAGGGATGTCCTACAGGGATAGGTGATCACATTGGGAGTTCAGTTGACAACATCACAGGCATAGGTAGTTACTTTAACAGTATAGGTGACTACGTTACATGGTTATTTTACTGCTACCTAGGTACAGGAACATGTACAAGTATAGGATCTTGTAGGGGATGGTGCACAAGTAGCAACGCTACAGGAGCAAGTCATTGGTTTATAGGGATAGTTGGTAGCCACGCAGGCACAAGTTACGGCCTTACAGGCCTAGGTACCTATACAAGTACCAACACATGCACCAAGACAGGGTCCCATAGTGCATTTAATGACACCAGGATAGGGTACTCCATTGGTAGGGTAGAGTTCACAGGTGATAGTTAGGCTGATGGAACCATTGCATACCATATCTATAGTGAGGTTTAGGGATTCCCTGAACAAGGCCCACTATTACCAGGACCACCTAACCACTACAGGTATTGATGTTCCCTCTTATGTTGAGCACAAGGCCCAGTAGATATCCAATGAACGGACTAGATCCAAGACTCATAGCTCAGGTAGCACTAGGGGTCTTTAGCCCTAGAGACAGGGTCAGGGTGTGGTTACTAGCTCTTAGAGACTGGGCCCATTAGAGTGAAAGGAGGAGGAGATGGAGGTCAGGAAAGGACTAGCAGAGGGTGGAGAGATGTTGGCAAGGTGATTGATTGGGAGAGAGGAGGAGACAGGTGAGAGTTGAGAGGAGGTCCCTAGGTAGGGCTAAATGGTCATGATATGTGATACTATATTATCATTTTGATTTTGATATATATACTAGCCTATGTGCCAAATATTTTGTGAGCTTACATATGAGAGTTTTTAAGACACTTGTATTCCTGTGTACATATGTATTGATACACAGACATTCCCCCTTATATAGTTGATGATTATTATTGGATGGATGATGTAATATTTTTAATTTCCATTAATTTTGTGTATCATGGGAACTGGGTGAGTTAGTAATGATTAATTCAAGGTATTATAGGCATGATGGAGTCATGTATAGGCATGGTTTTGTCAGGTATAGGTATGGTTTGGTTAGGTATAGGCATGGTGGAGTCAGCTATAGGTATGGTTTGGTCAAGTATAGGTATGGTAGAGTTAGGTATAGGCATGATTGAGTCAAGTATACACATGGTTGAGTCTAGGTGTAGGAATGATGGAGTCAAGTATATGCATGGTTAATTATAGGTGTGGGCATGATTGAGTCTAGGTGTAGGCATGATGGAGTTGAAAATTTCCAAGTTACTGATTTTATGGAAATGATATGTTGTATGTATGTTGTGTTTAAATTTCCAAGTAATTGATAACATGGAAATGCTAAATGGTTGATGTATGATATGGTTGATGTTATAAAATGAAAAATATGATGAAACAATGTATGTTTTTGTGATAGATTAATCTCCAAGTTATTGTGTAAATGGAAAATAACTAGGGTAGAATGTGATTGTAAAGGGGGGAAATATTTTAGGGGTAAGAGTTTCCAAGCTAACCTACTTGGGCCCAATTCCCTTGGAGTGCTTTCTACATAGCACTGAAAAAAAGGGGCCTCAGGCCGATGTAGTTCTCCCATAAGCTAGGGAAGAATATGATAAGGTAGATGAATGGGTCAGTAGGTTTTAGGCATGATTGATTCTATGTCATATAGGAATGGTTGATTTTAGGTCATTTAGGCATGATTGAGTGTAGGTCATTTAGGAATGGTTGAGTGTAGGTTTAATAAGCATGGTTAATTTTGGTGGGAGAGGAATTCCTAGAATGTAGGTTTCCAAGGTGTTGTCCTGTGTAGCAAAATCAATAATTAAGAAAAGAGGTGAACGGTAAGAGGAGATAAAAATATGCCTAATTGGTAAGAACCATTATGAGTTTATCATACCAAATATTGGATTATGAACGTAAGACCCTAAAGGAGTTGCATGATTGAATATTCTAAGGGTGAAGAAAGTCACATGATCACGAAATGTCACATTTACGGCACATCCCTTGATTAGGTTTAATATTATAAAGGATATACGGTGAGGTGAAATGGGTTGTTTTAGCCTAACCTTGGTGTGAGACAACATTCCTCTTCTACAAGATACCCAAGACCAAAATAGGTAAGTCCATGACAAAAAATTTATCTTTGTATTTTTGCTTTTGTTTTATAGACTGATCGATGCGGAAGTTTGTGTGGTATGAATAGAATATATCCTTGAGGTCTTCGTGAAGTTGATCGATGCGGGAAGCTTCATAATATTTTATTTTATTTTTGTACAAAGAGTCTTATTTTGGTAATATACTATGTACAATAGGGATAGCTTTTATAGTTTTCCTTCAAGGGAGCAGTCTATTTACAGTAACAAGATGGAAAGATAGATGTCTTTTTGGAGGGAGTAATCTATTTACAAGAATTTTGACTCAAGAAGTTTGAATTTTAAAATCCCGTATATTAATTTCAATTTTTTTGTACTTTTAGGTCATGGAAAAGACTATAAAGGAGTATAGGCTTCTTTTATGAAGACAAAACCATAGCACGTAGAGGTTAGCTATGAAAGAGATGTTTTAAGTGATGAAAAACCATGTGATTCCATCCTGAAAAGGAGGAAAAGTATCCATAAGAATCATGCCATGAGTAGATCCGTGGTACTCATATTTAAGATAAGGCTAAAAGGTGACAGATAATCACATAATTCTGGTATAGTCATTAGTCCTTAAAAGAGGTAGATGGAAGGTGAATGTTGCTTAAGAGATGAGTGTTTAATAGAAAAAAGGTGATATAGGACTTGATTCAAAAATAGAATGATCAAAGATCAAAGGCATTGAGGGGCTCAGCTTTGGGTTTACCTTCGAGTGAAGATAAATGATAAGCACCCGATCCATAGGCATGAGTAATGATGTAGGGCCCAATACAATTAGGAGTGAACTTTCCCTGTTTACTTTTCTTAGATTTTTTTACATGTTTATTTCCCTTCTAGAAAAGATCACCAACCTTGAAGGTTCGTTCTTGGACACATTTATTATAGGAATGTTTGGTACATTTTTGGAAGATTTGAAGGTGATCGAGAACATTTAGACGGTGTTCATCTAATAACTCAAGCTTAAAAAATGGTCTTGGAGAATATCATCATTATTGAGCATATCTTTGAGTGAGTTATGAGAGATGGAATTTTAACTTTGGGAGGAAAGAAATCCTATGTACTATAGACCAAAGAGAAAGATGTGGCAACAGTTGAGGTGTGAATACTAGTGCGATAAGCCCATAAGGAAAAAGGAATTTGCGTGTGCCAATCCTTACCATCATCTTCAACCACTTTTATAAGAATTTTTTTTAGGGTTTTGTTAGTTGATTTAGCTTGGCCATTTCTTTGAGGATAATAAGGTGAAGAAAAACTGAGTTGAATGTCGAAGGCATCATAGAGTTTCCGTAGGGTTTTTTTTAATTGTTTTTCGTTATCAGTGATGAGGTGGTGAGGAACACCAAAACAACAAATGATGTGATGGTTAATGAATTCACATATTTTCTCACATTTTAAAGAAATAAGGGGTATGGATTCCACCCATCTAGTGTAATATTTGGTAGCAGTAATAATCCATTGATGACGTTGGGAAGAATGAGGGTTAATTTATCCAACTAGATCCAAACCCCATTGAGAGAAAATACAAAGGTCTCATGCAACCTGTAAGGTGTTACAAGGGTTGTGGTAAATATTATCACGTTGCTGACACTTCAAACAATGCTTGACATAGTCACAACAATCATGGTTTAGGGTTGGCTAGTAATAGCCAAGGTGAAGGATGTGATTAGCGACAGCTAAACCACTGAAATGACCCCCAAAAATCCCATTGTGAATTTCCTTGATGGTGTATGGTATTTCAAAACTTGTAAGGCATCATAAGAGGATACCATCAAATCCATGCTTATAGAGAATACCACCCATGATGACATAGTGAGAGACATTTTTAAGGAAGGCTCAATGTCCATTGCAAGTAAGATCCGGAGGAATAATTGAAAGGGAAAGGTAGTCAGAAAACTACTTATACCAAAGGTTGCGTGGGTCAGTTTCAATGTATCCTATAAATTTAACATCTTGTATTAGGTAAGAGGGGGATTTCAATCTTTTTATTGTGATAAATATTTGAGAAGCAAGACAGGTCATGGTGTCCACAAAATTATTAGTGGAACATGAGGTGGTTTGAAGTTCATAATGGTCAAAGGTAGTCAAAATCATGTCAACATCATGTTTATACTTTTGAAGTATCTCATTACGACACTAGTATATACCATTAACTTGGTTCACAACCAGTTGAGAGTCACCAAAGATATTAATTGATTTAATATCTAAGGCTATAGAAGTTTGAAGACCTAACACAATTGCTTCATATTTGGTGATATTCTTAGTACAATCAAAATCTAGTTTGAAAGATAATTACATAGGCTCCTAATCAAGAGGAATGAGGATAAATCCTGCACCACCCCCACAATGACATTTGGAACCATTGAAGAATAAGTTCATCTGGTAAATGATATCATCTAGGGAGAGTGTAGAAATGGATTCGTCAGGGAAGTTGAAGTTAGAAGGTTGGTTTCCGGAGAGATCTACATCTGCAAGTTGGTCAGAAATAGTTTTTCCTTTGATATATTTTTTATGGATGAATTCGAGATCTAGGTTTGCATGAAGCAGGAGCCAACATGCAGCATGTTGTTATTGGCAAGGCTTATCATACATATAATGTAAGGGGTCAGTATTGGTGACAACGAAGGTTTTGTGGTTGAGTAGGTAATGGAAAAGTTTAGTGGTGACAAAAACTAAGGCTAGGTAAAGTTTTTTAGCATGAGTATATCTAGTCTCGTAGTCTAAAAGTGTACAACTTATATAATAAACCTCTTGCTCCCTATGTTGTTTGAAATGATGAGTGATCATGGCACTTTGGGAATGATCAGCAGCAAAAATGTAAAGGTAAGATGGTTGGTCATCATTAGGTGGAATAAACACAGGTAGTTGGAGGAGGTATTATTTTAAGGCATCAAAGGATTTGTGGCATTCATCATCCCATTTGAAGGATACATCCTTTTTTGAGAATATGATGTGTTAAATAGAGAAAAATTAACAAAAGGCACACAAGAGGTCCATCTGGGAAAATAGGGCATGTTCAAAGGCGCAAACGGATAAGGTAAACACTCACATAGAGGATAAGTTCATATTTTGGGACTTGTCCATTTTTGCAGATGAGGATCTATTTTGAGAGATGGCGTGTAGAGCACATAAATGAGGAAGAGATTTGTGCACCACACATTGGATATTTTTGGAGGATTGGCTACAAATAACTTTACATGGATGCGGTCTAAGAATAGGTTTATCACTGTCAGTTAACTAAAGTAAGTCTATTATTAGCACACTTTGCATGTGGGGTTATGGATGTTAAAAGTGTGTAGCTAATAATAGCATGCGACCTATTTTGGGATTAGATAAGCGGTGAAGGGAAAGTCCCCACCCTTATAAATATATAGTGAACTATGTAGTACAAGATATATAATATAAAAGAATGAGAGAGAGACAAATATATGGATGTATGTGTGAAAAACTAGACTATTGTATCAAATCTGTGTGCGTATGGGCATAGAATGCCATTACTATAAGAAGCTTCTATGTAATTATCATATTTAATATAATGGAGAATATTGGCTAAATCTAAGTGTTAGTTCTGTGTGTATCTGGATCTAGTATGTTCTTGATTTCATCATGGTTAATACTTAATTATTTTCTCCCTTAGATATGGATCTGGCATGCTCTGTAGAATGATGTATTAATAATGGAACTTGATGTATTAAGTCTTCATCATGATAACATCATGCAACAGCAACCCTAAAGAGGGACCTGGTACCTTTGCACACTTCAGGTGAGTGCTCAGTCTAGGCTGAGTGATGTGTTAGTGTGCCTATGGTCTTACTAGGCTTGTATTACTGAATTCTAGGCTATATCATTGGTTCCACTACTAGGACCTCTTTTTCCTTGTTTTTAGGATGGTTTAAGCGATGAAGACATATCTGTTGACCTTAGCAAGTATTGAAGAGTGGATACATGATCTGGAAGAATAATACGCATAGTGGTTGCAACATTGGATCTGAGTTTAATGCATGTGTGTGGGTGGAAAATAACCTATATGACAGTTTATATGAGAGCTTCTTCATTATCTTTGAATAGTAGAATTGTACAAATGGATGATTGTGTATGTTTCTAAGTGGAATTGGAGGTATACACACTTGTTTGGACAATGAAGAATTTCAGGCCCTTTAAGATGCTAATCTGATTTGGGCTACAGCTATGGATATGTGGTTCCATTGTGTTTTGAATAGTTATATTTTGGAGTACTCAATTTCTACTTATTTGTGTCCATAAGTAGTTGAATTCTAGTTTTTACTATCCAAGGGGAACTTACCTGCAAGGCATTCTACTTGCAATCAAGATCCTGATGGTAACTTTGAATTTGGAGAGTAAACCGATGGTTAACTAAACCCCACCATGAGTGGGGTAAGGAGTAGGTTTGGTGAAAGATGGCATACCTAGTGGTAGAAAGGCAGAAGGAAAGGTGGATTAAGTATAATGAGGTGTGTGAGAAGGAGATTGAGAAGCAACGGGAGGTTACAGAACAAATGGCGTTCATGGAGAAAGATAGTTTGGGAAGGAGTTGAAGTTCACACAGAATACGTGGACCCTAAGCCTCATAAACTCCCCCATTTGGGAAAACATGATAGGTAACCCTCCTTGGCCTCACTAGAAGCATACCAATAGAGAATAACTGAGCCATCTGAGCACTCATTTGAATCCACCTAGCAACCTTGTACTTGCAATGCTTGGTTTTCCATCATCTAATATAACAAGCAATCAATAAGCTAATTCAAGCCCCGTGGAAGAGTAGGAGTGAGTTTTATGAGGGGCACAGTCATGGCTGCACAAATGGATTCTTGTTATATGGGAGTACCATTTTTGGGTGTATCATCAACCCAGAATACAAGCGTGCTAATTTTTGGACTAATTTATGGGAGTGGTAATGCTTCGCAGAGCGTCTTGGTATAGTTCATTTATACTATTGGGACATTGGGAAGTACATATTCTAGTCCAACCCTAGCTACAAGTTCAAGATTATTAGGCATAGGTAGCTCTAGTTGCAGGTGGATCTGTGGTTCGGATGAGGTAGGAGAAACACAAGAGGTCCTGGATCAGGTGGGCAAGGTCCACACGAACCCCAAAATATTTACATGGAGATGTCTCTTGATCTTCTAGAGTATATGGGCATACAAGATACTGTTAAACATGTGCATATGTGTGAAATATTGTAGTGCACAAAAGGAATCATGAATTCTAAGCGTAGGGTAAGCCAAGTTTCTACTACGTTACAAGGGCACACATAGCTAGTATAGAAAATTTGACCCTAATCAAACTTGCATAGACTATCAAGCTTTAAAAGATGCATTCCTTAAAGATTTTCACATCCTTGAGTTTGAGCAGAAGAGTATAAGTGTGCTCAAGGATATTAAGCAAGGCACTACTCAAATTTTTAGAGAGTATGATGCTACATTTTAAAATGCTTTTATCTAAGATTTCTTATGATATACATGCAATTGTTAACATACACAGTGGCTTATTGGGGATCTAATTACCCCTTTCAAAAGGGCATTATCACATAAGACATGCATTTGATTTATGCCAAATATTTAAAGTAGTGTTACAACATACAATGTATGTTTGAATCCTAAAGATATTGGGGTGATCCCATTTTGAGGTAACTTAGGGATCGCAGTGGCTCATGGTTCATTATCTCTGGACCAAACTACCTTGAGTTTTACCCCAAAAAGATCGTAATATATTTGGTGGCATTCCTCCTAGTATGCAAGGTCTAAAGGATAGATTTCATCATAGATCAGTCCACTCATTGTTAGGTGAATTTTTTGAGATATGCCATGTTAAGGGTTGTTGCTAGCCGCTGTCCATTATTACAACTCGTGATAACCGATGAACGTTTCAAGCTACTGTGAAATCTACAGGTCCATTTGATGATATTGAACAATATTTGATTGGTCAGATCCCATGATGATTATACCACATTGGTGTACAGATAAACATGACTTCTTCTATACATATCCACTGCTAACCATTCACTTGGAGCCTCATGACTTGCATCAATATGATAGCGATAATAATTGATCAACATGTAAGGGTGTATTATAGGTAGTCCCATGGCAGTTGCCTTAAGAGCATAACTATAATGGATATATAAAGGATAATGCTTATGGCAGTGGAAGAATTGAGTTACCTCACGAAACATGTTATAAAATGCGGATATGCTCAACACATAAGTCCATGAATTATCACTCATAGGTCGATCCTTGATGCTATTTATTCTGGAAAGTACCATATCTTATTCGGACCGTATAGCTCGAACTGGTATCATGCTTCTAAATAAGCAGCATAACCTAAAATATATCAATAAAAAGTTTGGTTAAAGGATAGTTCATTGCTTGATCAGAATCATTGGATGCACCATTAGTTGGAAACTAGAGTCCCCAATAAATGAGAGTTTCATGATGATTTCATGACATATAACATCGAGGTGACAGAGTGCCTAGATTATGCACTTTGACGAATCAAAAGTGATACCAATACTAAGGAGGAAGTTCTACATGCACAGTACTTCATTATAGCCCATCAGAAGGAGGTTTATCAGGAAACCATGGAAGTTCTCAAGCATATTCAAGGTGAGATACAGTTTTTCAAAGTAGCAATCACTGTTTATGGAGAAAAAGAAAGGATCATTTACGATTCCAAACTGATACAGACTTGACTTAAGGGACAGTGTTGCTAATCTTGCGCTTTGAAAATCATCATTCTATTTCTAGGGGATATCCCTTGAAAGGGATACACTAAACATGCAAATACCATGAGACTAGATGATAATGTTGTATGCTTATCTTCCTCCCCCCCGATTGCCTACATTATGACTAGGAAATCACTTGGTAACTTTTCCTTGTGTAATTCCAAGTTATTACTTTTTATCCTCGATAAGAAAAATAATCAGTTCAAAAGTCCAATATTCTTATCTCTTTGGTCATGGGTACAAATTGTTAGATCCCCATTACATCTATGCTTCGTCATCATATTGTGGATGGATTTTCTTCAACTCAAAACAACCCCCATAAAACATTTGAAAGATGCATTCATGACACGATATAAGGATCCAAGTTTACTGATGACTTTCAGTTTCCTAGCTCTAATATTGTCAGATAAGGGTTCCCATCTCTATTAGTGGTGTCCTTGGTGCTATGTCTGACCTAATGTGGTCGCATCCCTTCAGTTCAATCATTCTTTAGGGCTTCTTAAGGTCATATCATTTTGAAAACAATGAGGAGAGAGTTATCATCCCTTTAACAGATGGAAAATTTTCACCCTACGTTGAAGACTTATAGTGAAGCAGATTTGATTAGCACATTATAATATGCTTAACATCTCATATCCAGAGACCTATTATAAACACAATTCAAAGAAGTACTGAAAGGGTTCCTAAATTGGGAGGATGCAAAGTCTAGTTGCACGATCATCTAGGGTAGTCCTTACTACAAGTGATAAATGGGCTCACACTGAGTTAAGGAGTCTGGATTCAGGGCACAAAGTAAAAGCATGCACATATCCTAGAGGCATGCCCTAACAAGTGTTATTCCAGGAATCACATAAGGGCTTTAATCAACAAAGGTACCTTAGGTCAGATAGTTGAAGGCACATCCATATGGTCATTACTACATGCACTGGGTAGATTAGTGGATAGACCCACTGAACAGAAGAAATACCACTAGCATCTACACTATCTAGAGACACACAGGGCACCATCAAGTGGTTGGTCCAGTTATACACACTTGCATAGGATGGAATGAAGATTAGGATTACTCTTACTACTTGATTTTTGTAATGAAGATATGTAGCTACAATATTGGGACTTAGTTCATGGTAATTAACCTAGTTTGACCACCCAGGGTTAGAAGCTGGTGAGAAAATTTGGATCAAGGCCAAAAATTGGTGGGTATCCACCAATCGCTCTTAGTGCACAAGTTTTAGGTCCACTCTTCTTGGCTGTGTGTGTAGTTGGTATTTATTATGGGTAGAACTCCATCGAGAGATGAAAATTTATGGTAGGCCTTAGAGGACAGGGATCCAATAGGAACACTCCATTTGAATTCTATGTCTACAAAGCTTGTAAGGGAGGAATTTGTTGAGAGCAGTAGGAAAGGGAGTGGGAAAAAAGAGGGGGATTAACTATTGTAGGTAGAAAATCAGATTCCTACAACCATTAATCAGAACTAATTCAACACACCTAGAGGGAAAGAACACATAGGAGCATTCTTGACTAGTAAGAAGACAGAGGCCATATTAAGCAACATAAAGTTTCGGTAATGCTTGCCTTCATCAAATAAAAAGGAAAGAATGGCCTTTCTACTTTTATTGGATGTTTTAACAAAGTTGTACAATAGTAGGATGTAAATCATTCAACAAGTAGGCGTGAGGTGTTGGACAAATGCAGATATTTTTACGTGCACCTATCATGAACCTATGAAGATAAAGAAGGTGAATATTGGAATAGATACTCTACAGCCTAAGGAAGCAATAATTGGAGACTACTGGTCTGAATCTGAAGTGGAAAAAATCATATGAGTTACTAAGGGATTATCAGGATTTATTCCCTAGGATTTACCATGAACTTAAAGGTGTGATGAATCTTAGCACCCAGATGAAGATGAATCCTAAACAAGGTGCACGTCCAGTTAGAAAGAGACCCTATAGGATGAACCCCAACTTAGGTGCAAAAAAGTTATAGAAGAGATTGACAAAATGTCGAAGTCTGGGTGTAGACACCAAAGTTGGGTCACTCTCCCCTTGGTCCCTTGTCAAATAACTAGCTTAAACATACTCATCCAACCTCATCCAACCACCTCACCCTAGACCTATTCTTGGCATGTTTCCATAACTAACAATAACTAAGTCTTACTTTCCTTAATAGGCTAAGATTTGGTCTAACCCTAAAATCAATGCCTAAGATTTCTCTAATCACATGCCTGCTCATTAGAAGGGAACTTTCCATTCTAATCCATGACAACAAAAAAACTTGGCCCAAGAAATTAGAGAGATATAACAACTTTAGTAAACCTAGGGAATCCCACCTTAACCGACGCCGGTCACCCCTAAACTGACATGAGTCAACCCAGAACTGTCATCGATTACCATTTATTCACCTAGGTAACCTTTTTTCTAGGTTGGCACATTTTGAGAGAAAGAGGATGAGAGGAGAGCTACATGCAAGAAGAACTAGAGTCTTTTCACACACCTAGGCATCCATATCCAGCCCCAGGATAGATCTAGAAGCATTGGAACTCATGGTAACATTCTGGGAAGCATCATTACTGCACCAAGCTCCATTCCATCAACTGATCATCACCACAACCCCAACCATTGGACCTGCAACATTGGTAAGTGTTTTATCATTAATCATTTCCATTCTTATTTTTTTCATAGAGTGGTTATCATTCATGTTATTATTCTTTTATTAACATTCATATCTCTCCATAGTCTTCTTTCTGATAAAACCCAAAAATTTCACCCACCTATTTATCAGATCACCTATCTTGGCCCTTCCACCTCTCTAAGTATTCTGAGTATCCCCACAGACCTCACCATCCCCTTATTTTTCCCCATCAAACCTCAACTAGCCTCTACAATAAGGTTTTCATTAAATTAGTGTCACCCTACTGTACCAACACCGGTTACCCATAACCATCGTCGGTTATACCAAACCGACATTGGTATCTGTGTGTTATACCTTGCCCAAGAACAGAGCCAAAAAACCTCCTACCAGTTAACCTAAACAACCCAAAATCAAACCCTAACCAGTCCCAATACCTTGACAAATACATCATCTTTCAGATCCAACTATAGCCTAGCCTGTTTTGATTGGATTTTCTTATTGTACTTGAATGAGATACCTAAATCATATCAACTACAGTAGGACTTTACTTATTTCTCACATTATTTTTTTTTAAAAAGTGGATTGATAGCCATCTAGGAAGTATCAAACTTCCCAGAACTAGCATACACTAGGCAGTCCACTACCATATATCATTTAAATTCTATTTTGTGGTTTTGTTTTCTATTACAAGTAGTTCCTCCTAGCCAAAAGGAAGCTCTCACAATCGGCACTGGATCAAGAAGTCAGAACACATGTAACAACCATCAACCAACCAACATAAATAGGTATTCCTCCTTGGCCCTTACCCTTATTTGTTTCGTCATTCAAAACGTAAAGAAAATGGTGAAACATTTTGGCACACCCGGTGGGACCCATTAGGGGTTCTATTGCATTTTCTTCATTCCTAGGAAAAAGTTGTGTGTTTTTTCCCTTCAAAAATCTCACACATTAATCTTATTCCTTGGTAATCTTCTCTTCTTTCTAATTTCTCTAAAGCATACATTTTCTTTTGGTGCATTTAAAAAGAACCATTCTTCTTGCTTTTTACATTTAGTGAAAGAGCATACCATCTCATATTCACCATTTGTGTCATCAAACATCATATTTCCATTTGGGCTTAAAATTGGTTGCATTACATTCGGATTTGTTGCATTTAGCTCACATTAAAATGAGGGAAAACTATATGCTGGAAGTCATGCCCAGCTAATGGTTGACACAAATAATTGTAGAAAGCACATTCTCTCTCTCGGTGTCTTACCAAACTTGCACAAAATTGAAATATACACATCTTTCTTAAACAAAATCTTACCTAGGAACACCTATCCGCAATCACACGATCAGATTGGGAGGTACTCCCCAGCTCGTTGCCTCTGTCGAGTCATCATCTTAGAGGACAGCCCACCCCCGCCATAACATACCTAAAATGTATCATTTTAGATATCCTTCTTCATAGGATGCCTTCCTAACCAAACAATTTGGTTCTAAATACACACAGTCAGTTCTAAATAGTGTAAGCTAAACACACATAAAGAAAAATCACTCTTAGGATCAGATTTTTATTAGTGTTCTTCTTGCTTTTCATTTTGAGGTGTGAGGACACGATTCCACATTTTGGTTTTTTCCTTGCACACTCCCCATCATAGTTGGAGTATTCTGACTTTATCTGAGTGTGTCATGGCCCCATCTCCTCATTCTCAAATTTCTGAGTTTGATTCTTCGCTTGATTTAAATCACAACCTAGTTTTATTCATTTCTGTCTCAATTTCACAATAACCGGTGTCGGTCCAGCAACCGTCGTCAGTTTTCATCTTATCATCGTTAGTTAAACATAATCAGTTTCAGCTCCTAACTTTCTGGGTACTTTGGCCTGGGACAGTCTTCATTCATCATTTTGTTCTCATTTTTGGCCCTTTGGGCACTAACATATTTTTATTGATACTCTCTTCTACTTTGTTGATATTACTATCATAAAAAAAACATCTCCTTGTATTGTCTATTACCCTTGTTTCATTTTCTAAAAATGGGGGATTTTTCGCAGTAACCGACATCAATTTCTGTGACTGACATCAGTTTTCCTGCAACTTTCACCAGTCAAATTGACCATCATGAGTGACTATATTTTATTTTCTAGACCCAAATCTTGACCAAATTCACCCTCCTAGCCTTATTCTTTTTTGTCCTGCTATTTTCTGTGTCATCTACAGAATATAGTCTTACTAGGTCAGCACTTGTTCACATGGTGCTCACTCACAGCCAGACTAATGCCCTCATATTCCACGCTGGTCATCAACCACTCCCACCTAGTCCCTAACCACCTTCTATCCTATCACCCATGGATCCTACTCAGCCTATGACCATTTCCATAGGTGACGAAGAATTTTCACGACTCCTTGATCTGAATCCTGCAGCCTTATAATTCTACCTTTCCCACTCTTCCACCCAGGATACCTTGGGTCAGTTAATGTATGACATTCCTGTATCCATCTCTCCTTCCCTTATTCCCACTTCTACATCAGCCCCCAATAATGCAGTGTTACCCTCACCTACTTCTTCCCTAGAAGTTTCGTAGCTAGGACCCATACCCGCCATGACCACTGCGACTACAATATCAGTCACACTCGTAGTATTTGTTGTCCCCTTAGTTACCACCACCAGACCATAACCCCATCCACACCCATTCTCTCACAAATAAATATTTCAACATAACCTCCCCGTGGTGTTGGTGACCCCTACTCCATTCTAGAATCTTGTCCTCTCCATCCCACAAACACTTCCCCCAATTTCTACTAAAGTCACTATGATCATCCCACCTACATACACATACTATCAACAATCTCCTATCTCATTTGTCAGCCATTCTGGATACATACCCTCTATGTTGATCCCCTATTCTCAACCTCCCTATTTGGCATCACCATATAATGGAATACCGCCCATATCATAGGTCCAATACCAGCCCCCTTATGTCATAAGAGGATCCCTTCCACCACAACCTACCAATGACCTCATCAAGTTAATGATGGAAAATATGTAGACACTAGAAGCATCGGTTTTTGGCTCACCCAATTCCCTCACCTATGATGAAATTCGTAATGAGCCTATTCACCCATCCATTCCTATTCGACCATACCCCATACATTGGGAAATTCCAAAATTCAACCGCTTCAATAGCAAAGAGGACCCACAACATTTGTGGTCCTTTAAACATGTGTGTTACCTGATTGCCCACGATGATGCTTTACTTCTAAGGACTTTCCCACTTTCCTTAACATGACCTGCATTGGACTGGTAAAGTGGGCTATTAAGACATTCCATCTACTTGTTCAATCAACTAGCCCAAGCCTTCTTAGACCACTTCTCGATTAATATTTTCAAGAAGGTTACCATGAATGATCTTTATTCCACTTGACAATACGACGATGAGTCTATCACCAAATTTTTCACTCATTGGCATAGTTTAATTAATCAACTCACATTCCAGCTACCTCATACTGAGCTTATAGAGCTATTTACTCAAGCTTGTGCTAGACACATCTCACGAACCCTACAGGTGCAAACCTTTTGCATTTTTGACGAGGCATTCACCATGGCATGGAAATTAGAAATTCATGCTATCAAAGAAAAGAAAATTCAACTTCATAACAAGAACATTGCAAATTGAAATCAAATGATGCTTCTTTATCTTCAAAACCCCAAAATAAATATTCAAAACCCAAATGATCTTCCAATGACCGTAGTTCTCAAGGATGGTCCCCCTCATCAATCAAACCTAAGCCAAACCTCCTTCTAATCTCTCTCCGATCTAAGTTTTCCAGTTCAAATGAGAACAACAAAAGTACACTTTGATAGGAGAATATTATTCCTCTATTTTGGTAAAATCTTGTTAAGGCTGGTGCCATTATCCTTCCACCTTTAAAACCACATACTGGTTTTGACCCTAAGCGATGTCATGCCTACATTGTATAAGGAACATGAATTTTGTAACTATCATTGTGTTAAAGGTCATAGTGATAATAACTGCATCACCTTCGATAATATCTTCTAAGAAATGTTAGACAATGGAGATCTAGTATTGGATAGCCTAAATGCACCCGCTAACCAAAACCTACACATCTTCAAGAAGCCATTCCCTAATCAAGCCCCATCTTCCAACCAATTTGGTGACACTTCAAATAATGATAGCAATGTCCAAGAGGTTGACGTTATTTTTGATGACATACCAATTTCTTCCCAATTGCCCCATGTTCCTTTTATAGATGAAATATTAGCCCAAACTCCCCTACCTACACCAAAAGCCTATTTCATGTTCTTCTCCACCCCACATAGGCAGCCCCCTTCATTTTCTCCTTCACCCATGGGAGAGCCTATAATTAGCACGCTGCCTTTGACCCATCAAATTTTTGAGCAATTGTTAGTTGACACATCTCCTACTCATAGAGAGATACATGTCCACTGCATCTACACCATCACAAGGAGAGTCCACTTCATCTGGATAATCTTACTCTCCTCTACCCATATATGATACTGATAGAAATACCATACTGTCTTTGGATGACCATTCACCATCAGACCTTCAAGATCTCATTGATCTACTTTCCTCTCTCTTACCCACCGAGTTCTAAGGCTAGCCATTTCCCTGTGTCTTAAACACATTATATGGAAATTACAACTCGATCCATGTCATCCCCCATGTTTACTTAAAACAACACAATTTTCATGCTTGGCTCAATCACCTAGACTACGTTGATAGAGCCTTACTGTGGTGATGCCTTCTACTTCCTGTTTCAACAAAAATAAATTTGTCACTTGCTGACACCTCCACTATCTATCCAAAAGTGTTTTGAGTGACCAAAACAAACACAACCACTACTATTGCAACACCTTCAACATCACCTCTCAATGGCTCAACTCACACCTCTACCCACAACCCAACATACATCTACACCCAAAAACTTACCCACGCCTATATCATCTCCCACACCTAAACCTATCACTACCTTAGGGGTCATACTGACATGCTAACCTTACTCACCCACCCATCAAATTAGATTTAGCCACATCTTACAAAACTAACATTAAACTTAACCCTGTCCCCTAAAAAGAAGATGTAACCTCCCAGGCCTCATACACCAACCTCACCTACCATGCCATTATCACCTTCACCCCTTCTATCCATCCTAGGACCTCACCCCTATTGACCCTAGCCAAGAAACCCCCATCCACCGGTAAACTAAGAACACAAGCAACCCATTTCATCATCACAGACATCAAATATACCCAAGTGACCCACACAAATTCCACCCTCACTTATAACCTTCATATCACCCATACCTACACTACCGTCCATAAATTCTTCACTACCCATGATGCTTTCTTCTCTTTCACTCATGCCTCTTTCCCAACCTACACCACCCACCTCCATAGCATCTCACTTACCCTTATGGGTAACCCATCCTATTCTATCATCTGGCTTTTCCCTCCACCTCTCATACACCTGTGTCATCATTTACCCAAAAAGGATGCAACCTAAAGCTAATACTCCCGCTACCCTCCAATAAGGTAGTTAAACCAACCAAACCTTCTCACCATCTACCTCTTCTACAATGACCCGTACCCAAGTAGATGCAACCAAGACCTAAGACCACTTCACACACCAAAATAGTAAACCAACCCATTCCCCCTCCTATAAAGCCACTTCCTCCACAATCAGTTCTACCTGTACCCAAACTGCACATTCACCTCCCATTGTGATCCACTAGCAGGGTCCTATGTAAAAATCATAAGTAATCTCCTCAAAACTTCTGTCATCACAATACCACATCTTAGACCTTACAACCCACTCAAACCCAAACCAAAAGGGTTTGATAAAACAAAAAATTGTTCCTACCATCGTGTGTCAGGACCCAGATGTAGAGAACTGTAAGGATTTAAAAATTATCACTTATCTAATTATATCCTCTTGTAGAAAATTTTGACGATGACAATCTTCTTGGATTAGGACCCCATTTTACCTTCAACAATTTCAATAGATCTTCCCCCATTACCTGCTCAGTGATACCAAAATATCCACCCCCATAACTCTTTGATCCACCCATGAGATTTGAAGATTAACATGGTCCATATAAGAGAGTTGGCCAAACCACCACCCAAATGCTAATGTGCCTTACTCATTTCACAAGGGTCGTATCCACCACTAGGGTTTTGTCCCTCATGCCACTATACCTTCCATGACATACCTTCTTCATACACCTCCACTCAAATTAACATGGTCCACATTACCACCCATGTGCCCAAAAAGATAAAGGTAAGGAGAAAGAAGCAACTGTCCCATAAACCAACCCTGTACCCAGCATACCATCTGCACCCATACCCAAAGTCACCATTTGAGGATATTGCATATCCTATTTCCAATGGGGTCACACACTACACAATGGTAAAAAAACTACACCAATCCTCCCATCAAAATGTCTTTATATGACCTCATCCAAAACCTCAGAGTCACATCATCAAGCCCTCATGGAGGTTCTTCAATCTATTAAAGTCTTTCCAAATGACTCCACACCCGTCAGCCTCCATCATTACCCCTCACCACAGTAGCCTCTCTAACTATAGTCATCACCTTCCTCTACACCTCCACCTACTCACCAAGTGGCCACCCCCAACTTTTCAGATGAAGAGATCACTCCCTTCTAGTTTAATGACGCCGACCCCACTCTTTTCATCTCCATGTATTTATCAATAATATATACGTATGATGACATGTTATGATTAATGGTGGTGTCTATCATTAACATCATATCCTCCCATGCATACAACCAAATGTGGATACCTGCCAATTTCATGCATGGTAACCCAATTATGTTGCACTCATTAAATGACGCTCCATGACCTCTAGCCTTGGGTACCATTGTTATCCACATCCGTAGTAGAATCCTCGCATTGTCTTGATGACTTTTCTATGTACTAGAGGGGGAGTTCCATTATAACTTGTTGCTCAGGTGAACCTTGGATCCATGAGTCATGGGTTTTTTACCTTTGAATTTACACCACTACCTAAAATTTGAGCATGAGGGACATAATTACACCATCCCTACGAACCCATCACCTTTCAAGACTTGTAACATGTTATATCTAGCCTAATGATGTATTTATATTAGTCAAGACATCTACCACCATCACCTACTTCACCTTTGCCTATAAGCCAATCCACCAAAACTACCACTCACTTCTGCTTGCATATAACCTCACTATCCCCACTACTACTTGTAACATCTATCACTGATGCTACCTATTTCATCATCATCTAACAAACCATATATCCCCGCTACCCACATACCAACTACTAATCCCTTAGAAGGTGTTTTTCAACGCCTCACTCTGGGGGAATACCGCCTATACAATATCAACACCTTCCTCACCCCACAAGAGTATGAGAACCTACACAAACACCCCAATTATGATATCTGCATTGGAAATTTTTTTCCTTATGGCCCTCCCCACCTTCGCACTAATCTAACGTATGGTGGACTTGATATGGCCACCTATAAGCCCAAACCTCCATCCAAAACCCAACCATTTTCATCCAACCTACACTCCCTCACTAATTGCTGCTTCACTCCCACTTTCCTCCACTGAAGCGTGTGGAATGGAACTGGCTTTAGATTTTACAAATAGGGCCACCATATTGTCATTTCATGTACCTATCATAAACACAATGACCGTAATGGCATTGGTTTTGACACTCCACCTTCTAAGAAGGTTCTCATTGATCTCATCTTGGATGAGAATTCTTCCATATCTCATTCACCCACATTACCATCTTCACCCATGGAGTCCATAGATCTTGAATCTATTCGTCCTAACTTCTTTTCTTGTAAACACAATTTCACTCGGACTATTGACCTATCAACCCAATGGAGAAGTTCCCTCTTCTCTCCCATTCTTCTATCCTAACATGATCACTGATGATACACCTTCTATTAACGTCATTCAATGTCATGACAATGAGGCCATCCTCACCTACCTTGGTGTAGAAGAATCTTATATTCATTGGTCATTACCATCTTAGATGGAAATCATGTTGAATGAACCCACCATCGAAATCAACATTAACACTTAGGATGGCCCGAACATTCTAAAGATCAGGCAATCCTTATATGCTACTGAGTAGGAACCCTTCACCTCTTTCCTAAGGAACCATAGCAACACATTTACCTGGTACTATGCCAATATGCCTGATGTTAACGAAAAAATCATGGTCCACAATATTGTAACCATTCTTGATGCCAAACCCATCAAATAAAACCTACGGAAAATGCATCCTCACATTTCTCTTCTGGTCAAAGAATTGCTTCAACACTTTATCTCAGTTTCCTTCATTCTACCCATTGACTATCCCCAATGGATTTCTATCATTGTTCTTGTCATAAAAGTAAACTAGGGAGACTCTGCATTTGCACATGGATTTCCTTGACTTCAACCTCACTTTTCCCAAAGATGATTTCCCACTTACCCAGGCATCGACCATAGCTAGTTTTTCTCACCATTGGTCATGAAATGCTATCACTCATCGGACAGTTTCTTGGGATACAATCAAATATTACTAGCTCCCAAGGAACAATAAAAGACTACCTTCATCACTCCTTAGGGGAATTTCTACTATCGATTCATGCCTTTCAGTCTTAAAAACGCTGGGTGCTACATATTAACGAGCCATGAATTACATATTCCATTACATCATGCATCACATATTGGAAGATTACGTAGATGATCTACTTGCCAAATCAAAACATCAAACCGGAGCACCTGCCTATCCTTAAATTCATCTTTGACTGCATCTCATCAAGTATTGTGCTACATCTTCAACCAAAGAAGTGCGTCTTTGTAGTACTTTCTAGAAAACTCCTGGGTTTCATCATTTCTTATGCATGGCATAGAAGTTGATTCCTCCTAAAGTCAAGGCTGTTCTGGAAATTCCTCCACCTACTAATCTCCATCAACTTCACAGCTTACAAGGAAGGTTACAATCCATTCATCATTTTATCTCTACATCTTTCTGACCACTTTTAACCATTTCATAATCTTCTCAAGAAAGATGTTTCATTCAAATGGGATGATGGAATGTCATAAATCCCTTGAAGCCTTAAAAAAATACCTTCTTCAACTACCCATGCTCATTATTTTTAAGGATGAACAGCCCCTTGACCTATATATTTCCACCACTGACCATTTTTTTAGGTGTCATGCTCACTCATCGCGATGATGAACATCACAGAGAGTAAGTGGTTTATTACATAATTCATACCGTTCTTAACAACAAAACTAGATATACCCACACAAAAATAACTCTTCTTAGTCTTAGTTTTCTTTTACCATTAAACTCCTGCCATTACCTACTCAATCAAAAAACCTTCATCATCACTAACATTGACCCATTACACTGTATGTATGCCAAACCCTCTCAACATCAACGTGTCGCATGTTTTCTTATGCTTCTTGTTAACCTTGACCTCAAATTCATTCATTAAAATTCCATTAAGGGCTAAGATATCGCTAACCAATTTGGCCGATGCACACATATTTTTAGGAATCAACCATCTAACTTCGACTTCCTAGATGATTCTATAGCTACCCTTTCCCTGGATAAACCTACATACCAAATGACACTCTTCTTTGATGGCTCCAAGATGTCAGCATGTGGTGGTGGGGCTAGTGTTATCCTCATTCATCTTGATGGTGAACCTATGCCTTTGTCTTTCAAACTCATATTTTGATTATACACACAATATTACTGAATACGAAGTGCTCGTAGTAGGTCTCCAGGATTACATATGCCTTAGATGTTAAGACAATCAATCATCTCTGGTGATTCTCAGTTGGTCATAAACCAAGTCAATGGTATATACCAATGTTCATAATGCAGATCCTTTAAAAGTGTAAGAATCATGTAGATATTCTTTTAACCACCTTTGACTATTACACATTTCAAACCACCCCATGTTCTACCAATAAATTTACAAATAACATTGCCAACTTGGCTTCTTAGATACCTTCTTTGCCTACTGACTCTAAAATATGTATCACCATATAAAGGCTACAATAACCATATTATATACCTCATGAAGTTCTACTCCGTTGAAACCATTGCCCCTGACCCACCGTGACCTTTGGTGTAAGCAATATGCAAACTATCTTAAGCTTTCCATTTTACCCGCTGATCTCACTCTGTAATGGAAAACATGCCTTTCTTAAAAGTTTCTCCCATTATGTCATCATGAGTGGTATTCTTTATAAGAGAGGCTTTCGATGACATTCTCTTATGATTACCTTATAAGTTCTAAAATTAACTTACACCATCAATGAAGTCCACGATGGAATTTTTGGAGGTCACTTTAGTGGCTTAGCTGTCGTAAAATGACATTATTTTCCTAGGATATTATTGGCCAACATTAAACTGTGACTGTTGTGATTATGTCAAACATTGTGTCAAATTCCAGCAACATTCTAATCTTCAACCACACACCTAGTCATGCCTTATAGGTCACACGGAGACCTTTCACCATTCTCTCAATGGGGTTTGGATCTTGTCAGTGAGATCAACCCCCATTCTTCACAATGCCACCAATGGATCATAACTACTATCGAATATTACACTAAATGGGTAGAGGCCATTCCCCTCATTTCTACAAAAGCTAAGAAAAAATATGTGAATTCATCAAACATCACATCATTTGTCGCTTTGGTGTTCCTCACAACAATCATCACTGATAATGCAAAGTAATTCAAAAACAAAACCCTATGCAAACTATGTGACACTTTTGACATCCAAATTAGTTTTCTCATCACCTTATTACCTATAAACCAATAGATCAAGATAAATCAACTAATAAAACCATGAAAAAAATTATTATGAAGGTAGTCAACGATACTGGGAAAGATTTGACATACGTAAATTCCTTTTTCCTTGTGGGTGTTATCACACTAGTTTTCTTTACATTTTCGAATGAAGAAATAGATCCAGGGTAAGGGCTAGGAGGAATACCTGTTAAATGAGGCTTGGTTGGACCTCTTGATGTGTATATTCAAACTCTCTGCATCTCACAAAAAGTCGATTGCTGAACGAAGATTCCTTTTAGCTAGGAGGAACTTCTTGTAATAGAAAACAAGGCTACCAAAAGAGAAGTTAAATGATGCCTATGACAAACATGGACTACGATAGTGTATGCTAGTTCTAAGAAGTGTGATGACCTCATCCTAGATGGAAAATCAATCCACTGTTTAAAACAAATCAGGATGCAAAAGATAAACGGGGAAATACCTATTTCTAGTTGATATGATTTGGGTATCTCATTCAATTACAATAAGAAAATCCAATGCACAATAGGATCAGGTGCTTATCAGTTAGATCTTCACTCGAAGGTATGAGGTGTTTGTCAAGCCCCTTACTGCCTTACATAGTCAAGCATTATGATTATTGGGTATCAAGTCCTATAGGTCAATTGGTAAGAGGTTGTTTGCTCTTTGTTCTTGGGAAGGGTATAAAATAAAAAGACCAATGTCGGTTGGGTATAACCAATGATGGTTAGTGGGTAACAAGCATTGGTATAGTAGGGTGAATATTACATTCAATGAAAAACTTATTGTAGACTTCAGGTGAGGTTTTTAGCACGGGGTTAAAGAAGGAGATGTTCAAGGTCTACAGGAATTACTGAGTTTAACACTTTTAGAGGTCATCTTTGCCTACCCTTGAAACTATCCAGGTAAAGTGATCCTAGATAAATGGACAGAGTAGAGGTTTACTGGGTTTTTTAGAAAGATGGCTATGGAGGAATGATGTATTTTCAATAGATAGTAAATGTGTAATATAGAGTGATAAAGGCTATCAGATGAACAAAATAGGAATGGTGGATGATGTAGATGAGTAACATACAGTTACTAATGTTGACGGGTCTACATGGCTAGAGTGGTGGTGATGATGCAGTTGATGGAGAGTATATTGACGTTTGACTATTAGAGTAGGTGATGCTTCCCTTAGCTCATGTTCACCTATGAGTGCTTTATGCTTACCTAGATCTATCATCGTGTTTGCTCATGGACTGTCTGGGTGTGTGGAAAATACTTTTATCTTAGTTCTAGCTATTAGCATGATATTATCTAGTTATTAGGTCATAGTTCTTTCCTTGATCTATGGTATGTGCCTAGACCCAAAATGTCAAGGTTGCTCTAGGTGAATCTATGGTAACTTGAAAAGTTCTTTGATTACGGGTTATTTCAACGTCAGTTTAGGGGTTGATCTACGACCTTGAATGGTTCTTAAATTGTTATTCCTTACCTAGGTTTACTAAAATGGGTACGATCTCATTCTAATTTCTTGGAGTTCTATAATAATATATGATATTGCTTCTCATGGATTAGAATTGCAAAGCTTCCCTATCTAATGTTATTCTGGCAAATGTGGTTAGAGAGATCTTATAAATCGATGGATGTTTAGGGTTAGACCAAATCTGTAGTTCATTAAGGCAAGGTACGATCTTAGTTATTGTTAGTTATGGAAACATGCCAAGAAGGAGTGTCTAGGAAGTGAGGTGTCTAGGTGACAGTGAGTTGGGTAGAAATATGACATGGATAATTAGATGTCATACGAATATTGTGTAAAGGATGTATACATACTTTAGATTAAATTGTTGTTAAATGTCAATAAGGTGGTGTGAAGCACGTGGAAGGGGCCTTGGTTGAGGTGCAGTCAACAAGGTCATTGAGTTGGTTACTTTAGTGAGGTTAGCTAAGGGGACGTGTGACCCACCTTGTTGATGTGTGACTAATTTTTTCCCCTTGTTTGTTGTGTACAGCTTGTATTGGTAAGCAGCTCTAAAAAATCAGGTGAAGATGTGGGTATCAAACCCCCATGTGTGGGTAAAGGTGATCCTTCCCATCAGACTAGGAACTGAATGATAGTCACCAAGACTGATTTTTTGACCTCTGATTTGATAAGAGGTGGATGTGAACTGAAGAGGACAGGTTCCACAATGGGGGTACCCATTTAAAGGATCTAATTGGGTAATCAAGAATAATGGGATTAGGGTCAAAGGTGGCAACAATTAACCTTGTCTTCACATATGTAGTACCACTAGCGACTACTCATAGCATGGTTCTCATAGATAGCATGTAAACTTCTACATCATCTAGGAATCCCATAGGTTTATTTATCACTCAAAGTGATGTTATTCCACTGTTAATCTCAAGGTATATGATATGGTCGGGTCTTCTACAATATAGGTCAGGTACCTAAGAATCCTTTATAGTATGTTCCGGTACACCAAAGGTAAGGTCAGGATAAATGACATGGTAATAGGATACAAGTAAGGCCATTGAGGCCAAACTAACTAGCAGGTAATAGATGACTCGCTCAAAAGGTATAGCGATTCTACATGAGGTCATAGGTCAGTAACAATAGATTTCTGGGTCTAGGTAGCTAGGTCACGACACAGGTAATAGTGTCGTAAGGTATAGCAAGCACATGGGTTACATAGGTCACCAACAATGTTTTGGGTCTAGGTTGCTAGGCTTCACGGCATGACCTCAGGGCCGAGCTATGGGTAAAATAATAAGTCCCAAATACACAATTCCCACATAGGTATAGTCTAAGGTAGGCATGGATGTTGGTGGAAATAAGGATAGGTAAGATTTTCAAATGGTGGCTAGGTTGGTTAAGTATTAGTCAAAAATGGGGAAATTTTTCTGAAGGGGAAAGAGTATGACAGGTAACCGATTCTAAGTCATATGTACATCAATGATGGTCTCAGGTAAGCCGATCATTGTTCACCTATTAGGGTAGATGACCCATATTGGTTTGGGTACAAATGACCATGATGTGCTAGGGCACTAAAATGATGTCAATTTAGGTATAACCGGTGTCGGTTAGGTTGAAGTGGGTATATACAAAGATAAAATCCATACAACACTGATTCATTTGTACATTTTGGCTTTTAGGAAAATGACTAGAGCATGAGACTTATGTGCCTTGGCGAGAGAAAAGTACATGGAATTGTACAAAGGTGAGGTGGCTAGATCATCAACACCTCTATTGTAACACCCTGAACTGTTGTTACTTTCTCTAGAGCATTCAAGTATTGATAAATGATTTCTTCTGTATAAGGACATATTCCTTTGGTTTTGGGAAGTCATGCTTGATGTGGATTGTATCCTCTCTACTCTTGAAGATATTTGATTGAACCAAAATATGATTGGACGCTTTCATTTCTTTCATTCTTGCACTTGAGTTTAACCTGATTTCTGGATGAATTGTGGATTTATCCACCTTTATGACTCAGCCTTGGATCAGTTGCATTGATCCAAGGAATGTTTTAAGTTTATTTAGGATGAACAAATTTTATCGACTTTACGAAAGTTACAAAGTATGACTGAGCTTTGAATGATCAAACCCGGAGGTTAACTCAGGCTGATCATGGTAAATGGAATTTGGTTCCATATATCATAACATCAGGAAAGACCTGGACCTTAAGCCAGGTAATATGTTTATGTTTTATATCTAAAGCTTAATTTATTGATGCCAAATGGAATCCTTTACAAGAATGTTTTATCCTGTATAGACTCTAACACTGATTAGTCCTATTTAGGGGACCTAAACTAGAATCAGTAAGGTTAATAGTTTTAACCTAAACTATAACCTAATGGTTAAAGAATTGCTAATCTAACTTAGCCCTAAACTATGAGCTTAATACTCAAGGGTAAAATACACCTAGCGCTATGGAAATGAGACTAATGTCATACCCTATGATTTAACCTAAGTCTCTAACCTACCTTAACTAATGCTATGAAGGGGGACCTAAGAAAGGTCGTGAGTCATTGGCAGTGGTTTCCATGGAATTTAAGAGGGGGATAAGGTTGAAGGACATGGAATGCTGTTAGGTTTGGTGGAGGATAAAAATTGTTAATACAACCTTACGTGGCAATATCTCTAAGGATGGGAATGTTTGTTTGTTTTGTTGTGGCGATCACCAACTTTGGTAGTCGGTGGCAATGGAAAATAGGTGGGAGAATGGAATTAAATGCAATTAATGAGCTTTGGTCCCCGAGCACGGATTGCTTGGGAAGGAATGCAATTGGAATTTTGTTTGGTTGTTTTATTTTCCTTGCATTCCATTTTTCACTTTGCATGAGCACTGGTTCTTCTAACCAGCCGTCTACTCTTCGTTGCATGGCAACTTTGAGAGTTGCTAGCTTACTTCTCTGTCAGGGGAAATATATAAGGCATGGAGGTAACAATATTTTGTTGTTTAATATTTCATGGAAGAAGAAGAGAAGGTACGAGCACATTCAGAGGTCTTCTTCGAATTTTAGCGACACTATCAGGCATGATAGGACCTAACTTTTAAAAAAATTACTTTCCTTTAAATGCTTTCATTAGAACAACTCTGTTCAGATGATTTTTTTTGTACAGTTGGCCTAGCTGGTAGCAATGTATTGGTTTTCTTCTTTTCTTGTTTATTTGGGAATCCCTGGTTATACGTAGACCCTGATGAAATCTACTTCTTTTATCTTCTCTCCTTGCTGTGAATACAATATGGGTTTGACTTCTATAGAATTGTTTTATGTCTCTTTGTCTGATTGAGGTATTGAATTTCAAAACTGGCACCATGATGAACGTTGTACTTGATGATTTCGTGTTTGAAGATACCACGGAATGAACTATTGTGTCAAACTTGGTTGGTTTATTTGATTGTTGCTTAGTTGTATGAGCTCTACTATTACTTGACAGCTTCAAGAAAATATATGGTTGGATTTGTGGTGAAACTGTTAGTTCCTTCTATAAAGCTCGACTGGTTCAGTCGCACGAGTAGGAAATCTGTTTGAATACTAAGCCTGTACCTTTATTAGAAAAGGGTCTGAAGGTAAATCTTGACTGGTTCAATGCACGAGTTGGAAATATGGATAAATTCTAAGCATGTACCTTCATTAGAAAGGGGTCTGAATGTTTCTATGAATATAGATTATGTAAGTAGGGAAATATTTGGTGTAGTTGTTGCTTTTACGATTTTTTTTACTTGGATAATTGGAACGCAGTTATGACCAAGAGAAAACTTACTTTGATGAACTCTATCCCCTAACAATTTGTGGGTGATCCTAGATCTGTATGAATGGAAATTAGGTTTTATATTTGGATAGGAATGGACTGTGTTTGATGTTACCTGAAGTGACCTTGAAATCTATCATTAGAATTCATCTATTAACACTAGAAGTGCTATTTGATTTGGTATCTGTGAACGTAACAACAAACTATCTAGTGTAATGGCCAAAAATAATTAGTTTAATTTATTGGTAAGTAATGATAACAGTTACCCTAACTCTTAGTCAAAAATGATTTGAGTCCTGGGTGAAGTGTAAAATGTTTATTTGGATTAGGATTGTGGTATGATATTTGAATGTATATGTATATCGTTTTGTAAAAATCTGTGACTTTTGTTTAATGTGAAATTGCAAGACCCTAGGGATCTATGGGCAACCTTTTAAGCAGTTCTACCTGATTGGAGCTAATGGTAAACTTAGGTGTTGATTTTCTTGCCTTCTCTTTTTCCCTGATTGAATTTAAGATTTTATATATGCATTACTCCTGGAAAGTTGGTACAGTCCTGAACTTGTTAAAATGGAGTTCAGATTCTCTCTATTTTCCTCTTAGTTGTGAAGGATAAGTTGTTATAGGATATTGGACTATGAAGGTATTCCCTCTCTTTCTGGAAGTTATGAGTGTTCCCTTCTTTAGAATTTTCTATAAGAACTCTTCAGTATGGGCATGAGATGAATAGACTGTTAAATTTAGGTGGAGAGAGTGGTAAGTGCTGAATCTTAACAGAAGTCTCCTTTCCTTATCTTTAGCGATATTATTACCCTGTTTGAGTAATTTAGTTATTATCTACTTGTATAAAAGTAGTATTGTAGTAAAATTTTGTATACTTATCAATGTTTATGAAATGATACAAAAAGTATAGAGGAAATCCATCAGTTGAACTTGCTTGAGGCTATAATTTGTTTTTGCTTGAATTGTTTATATGCAAATCTATTGATTACATGCCTTGATAAGATTTCATTCCTTGAATAGAGTAATTATATTAGGATTGATACTGCTCTTGGTTTTCGGATGGCTAGGTATTTAAGGTTCATTTTTTTTCTTCTTATTCTCTAATATAAGATGAATCATCTGAAAAGATTTAAATTGAAATGGTCGCTATAATATGATTTATGTTATAAAGTCATATTAGAATGATAGAAAGATAATTAGCGTGATTCATGTTTATGGATTTGATGAAATGATTTCATTTAAACAGGTTGTTTAATGGAAACAATTGGTGGAATGCAATTGTTTTAAGAATTAGTGCTTATCATGCTCAGTTCACCGAAATGACCCATGCTAGCAATTTTTGCAGATGGTCATCGTAAGTGGTAAAGGCATGCAGATCTAATATGATGCAAAGATTTTTTAATCTAATTTTTATGATGAATTCCAACATGATTTCTCTAATTGTACTATAGGAAGAAAGTTACTCTTTTGCTGATGATTATTGTATTAAAATATGCCGAAGTGCATAAGTTATAATTGTATGGCTTGGAAATAAATGAAATGGGGAATTGTTACTTATGTGGATGCATTTTTATTTGTTGAATTGATCTTCTCATGTCTGAATGAAGGAGAGTGCATTTTTATTATTATATGCCATGGGGTCTAGATGGATTCCCTAAGTGAGCCTTGTTAAAAATATGTGACTGAATACTACAGGTTTGATTTATTGCTTTTTTTATATTATGGATATGGCTAAATTGGAAATTAGACCACTGCTTTTTAGGGAAGTTGAGGTTAGACTATGCCCTGATATGTAGCTAAAATAGGAAGAGTATTCTATTACTCCCTAACAATGATCTAAGTCAAAGCAATGTAATTGATGGCTTTAAATCATCATGTCTTATGGCAATAAGTCTGATATATTTCAGTCTTCGGGGTTGATATGAACCCTTACGGGTTTAGTTAGCTTCCTTATGAGAGAACATAGGGTTGTTGTCCTTTTAAGAGGAATCAAGGATTATTAGGAACCAATTGATACCTTGACGAGATCTCAAATCTTATTAAAAACTTTTCTCTGTGAAATTGAACCTAAATATGTAAGGTGTCTCAAAAGTGTGGGACCTAGGGTCGGGAAAAAGCTACCCAGTTAGGAGGGCCTATAATTCAAATTTAACTCAACTTAAGCAACTTCTTGAAGTCATGTAAATCTTTCCGAGGCAGTATGGTAGGATTTTGACACATGTCAATTGCAGGGTTGTACCTTCGAGAAGATTAGGATCTTCTCGAGGATACAACAATGCAGGTGACATATGGCAACACCCTTTTGCATTGATCGTTAAGATTTACACCTGAAACTTTATCAAGATTTTCCTTCGGGACTGGATAGGACCATAAATGTGTTATGAGGCAGCCCTTTGGGACTTAGGGTACCTTGACACATGGGGTTAACAATGGTTGATCTTGTATGTCAGCTTACCCTAGTCTTCAAGGGCATCCTTATAACGTGTGTATGATATTAACCCATTCCGGAGTGAAAACTAGGGACAAGGGGACTGACAGAAGCCAGTATAAGATGATCTATATAACATCGGAGTGGGGGTGAAGGACATATTCCGGATTGATGAGTATGCCATCAACGAATATAAGACATGAATAATATGTTACAAATCTTTGGCCAAAGTATCGCAAGCGGCTGATTGTGTTGTCCTATGTCACCTAGTCTAAGGGACGTGATGCTGATGAATAATGGTAACAATTATTCAGATAGGTTCCTTGGACAAAACATTCAGAATCCCGGATTAGGGAAGAGAACCACAAGAGGGAAGTGTTCAAATGAAAAAACCAACTCTATGATACACATGAATAGATCGGTAGTACACCGAGTCATGGAATGAATAGATCGGCGGTACACCAAGTCATTACAGCAACATATGGTTATCTATTATTTGAATGATTGTCATGATCTGTGTGTTCTAAATAATGTATTTAGAACTAGATAGCATTAATAATTTAAAAAAAATCTTGTTCTAATGTACTAAAATGAGGATGTTACATCTATTTACAAACCACTCAACCACACCTATGATCTAAACTCAATCATGACTATGACCTATATTCATCCATGCCTAGCACCCATCAACCCATTCCACTATTTCACCCTAATCTTCCCTAGCTTATGAGAGAACTACATCGGCCTGACATCCCTTTTCACTGGGAATATGTAGGTAGAACATCAAGGGCATGGGGCCCTTGGAGGTTAGCTCAGCCACTCTCTAACCTAACCAATTCCCTCTTTCCCTTTCCTATCCACATTCTACCCTAGTTAGTTTCCTTTCTATATCAATAACTAGAAATTATAGCCAACAAGAAACAATTGTTACACATCTTTACCATCATAAATTACACATTCATTTCATCTTGTCTACAATTTCTTTACCATAATCATACATTTTCCTACAAATCATCTTAACATGATCCACATCATCATTAATTACACAAATTAATGAATTAGAAACTAAATCATACTTAAACCAACCTGACTCCACCATGCCTAAGTCAACCTGACTCGATCCATGCCTAAACCAACCTGACTCCATCATGCATAAACTAACCTGACTCAATCCATGCCTATGACCTAACTCCATCCATGCCTAAACAGACCTGACTCTGACATGCCTACAAGACCTTGACTCTATCAGGCCTAATCCACTTGATTTCCACCTATCTATATATAGCAATGCAAATTAAAACATGTACACCATCCATACTATAAACACCATCATCTATAAATTAGATAGTTTGTATAAAAATACATGTGAACATATATACCAATAATAATCACAAATCTCTCAAAGTTATCATATAGAACCTCACCATATATGGCACGCAGGCTGGTATATGATCAAAAATAATAAAAAATCTCATCTACAGCCTCACCATCTTCGACACACAGGCCAGTATACATATCAAAAATATGTCAACACAACCACCCTAATCATTAATGATGACTAATCATCACCCCACTTGATATCCATCCCTATCTCATCAATCTCCTCTAACTCCCCTCTAGTAGGGTGCCCTGCCAACCCTCTCTCCACCATGCCTTGATCTGTCCTCTAATGGTCCCTCACCTGGATCTAGCCTCTTTGCACTAGGATTCTCACCCTGACCATTTCCTAGGGATCACTGGCCCCCTAGACTCTCTACACTATGGGTATGCAACCTAGTCCTCTAACTCGAGGCCTACTGTGCTCTATACTCCCCAGAGGATAGAAAATATATCCCTACAACCATCAAAATATCCTGATAATATTGGACCTCACCTAAGGCATTTCTTAACCTACCTATCAGTATTGTATGTGGTGGTTCCATCGGCCTCATCCCATGTTCCTATCTCTCAGGATCTTGTCATGCTAGTACCTATAAAGAGGGACCATGTCCCTATGACTATGACTATCCCAAGGGACCCTGTCATGATCCTTCTTGTATTTGGGCCTGAAGGGCTGTAACCTGTGCCTATAGAGTGGCCAAATGGCCCTGTAAACCTATAATATGTTCTTGTAGGGAGGCCACCTATACCCCATCCCCATCTCCACCCTATGTGGGTACCTGTCCCTATGCTACCTGGACCTGTAGTGTGGCCACATGTGCCCTGCAACATAGCAACCTGTGCCTCTGAACCTGTTAGCTACCCCTATACTATCCCCAACTATGTAATTAGGGTAGCCACCTACCCCTCTAGGGAATCCATCTGAATAGTGATGGTGGCTAAATCTGGTTGCTCTAGCCTCGACGATACAACCCATAAATGTGTGGCCCAACACTTCCTGTATCTATCAGTCACCCCACCATCATCAATCCAATGGTCTCTCACCTGCTCCTCCTACCCTGTCGGAACTGTCAGATTTGGTAGAGGTAGAGGCCTCTCTATGTCATCCCTCATATACTGTGGGAAGAGTGGTGATATATCCAGAAGTAGCCCAAATTATTGTCTCACCCTGTCAATCGGTACCTGTTGGTCTAAAAATCTATCAGGTGAGCAGATCTATGGATAGATAGGCCGACAGTGTGCATGGCATAGTCCCTCTTTGAGATAGCAAAGTGAAACTAGTTTATTGTTATTCTACCAATAGGAATCTGTGTCAGTCTTATAGTATTCTGCCTTCAAGGGAAGTTTGGGATCTCATCCCAGTAGAGTTATTTTTGAAGAAGAACAGAAAGGAATGAAGGAAGGAATAAAAGAAAGATGGATCTTGAAGGGAGAAAATAAATGAATTTAAAAGTAGAAAGGTTAGAGGGTTTATGTTTTGGGACGGTAGTAAATAGAGCCAAAATTACTCACATAAACAAACAAATCAATACTGATAAACAAATGACAGTGTGCATGGCATAGCCCCTCTTTGAGACAGCAAAGTGAAACTAGTTTATTGTTATTCTACTAGCAGGAATCTATGCAAGTTTTATAGTATTCTACCTTCAGGGGAGATTTGGGATCTCATCCAAGTAGAGTTAGTTCCAACGAAGAACATAATGGAATGAAGGAATAGAAGAAAGATGGATCTTGAAGGGAGAAAATAAATGAATTCCAAAGTAGAAAGGTCATAGGGTTTATGTTTTGGGCTGGTAGTAAATAGAGCCAGACTTACTCACATAAACAAAAAAACAATACTGACAAAAAAATGACAAAAGCATAGCTGAATCCAACAGAATAAGCATTCAGATCTAAATTAAGAAAGATCTAACACACAACATAGAAATTCAGCACAAAGTCTCAATTTTTTGTATTAATATTGTGTTCTGTTACAAGAAAGCTCAAATTCTTTCTCTCCTCAATTCTATTTTTCATACAAATTTTCTCACTCTTGAATACTACAAGTATCCAAGTATTTATAGAAGGAGAAGGAGAAAGAAGACAAAAAGGAGCCAACAACTTATTTACAAAATATCTAAAAGTCAAATGTTGACTTTGGGGAAATTTGGTGGATGACAACATCCCCATGGTGCAACATGGATGATGTCATCGTTTGTGCCAACATACTTTTAGATTTTTTTACAAAAATAGGATTTATCCCAGGAAGAAGGAGCCTATTCGTCATCATCCCTTGGCTTGAAAGGACTGTCTTGCTTCTGCTCAGGAGAGGTAATGTGAAATTGAGCTCGATACTCCATGAACTTGTTTACCATCGCTTAAAGTTGATCTTGAGTGAGACTCTTGGTGTGATCCCCGATGACTTCACAAGTTTCCTATTCATCTCTGAGTCATTTCTGGGAGTTTTAAGTATTCATTTCTTTCCTCCATCAAGTATCCAACAAATTCGCAGTAGGACAGAAGGTTTATTATTACCTCGCCCTTCTCATTTTTGACACATCTTGTGTCCTTATTGTAACAACGGCCCACCAACATCATGAACTCATTGTTGATTGTGCTCACTGGGATCCCTGTAGCAAAGTTCAGACCACTGCCTACCAATTTATCCATCCATGGGCTGCCTATGACCTTCTTGGTTTTGGCCCAGAAGTCCTCCATGTCAATGTGCCTGAGTTTTGAATCTCTGATCTCAAGATCACACTCTGCAAGAGATTCAGGCATCCTGACCCTCTGGTATTTATATTTCATTTCTTTTTCTATTAGCCTAGCTTTACCCTTGGACTTGGTTGGCTTCTTACTCGATGAAGACATGTGTGAATCTGAGTTTAGCTATTGATCTGCAAGAAGAATCAGGGAAGTCCATCGCAGAAGAGCCATGTTAGCTGTTAAGTCATCCATCAGAGCTTATAGAATAAAAAATTAGCAATTTATGAGCCTCTGGGCCACAAGTCACAGCTTTACTCTAGGTTACAGGGATTTAGAAAAGCAAGGCACACTTTGGGAAAGTGTTGCATGGGGCAAAATAACGCCAAAAGGGGCACAAGGTGTGGAAAGGCTACACACAACATTTAGATGTTGGTGTTAAGGGATGTGCACTCGCGCCATTGGAAGTATTTAAGTGGGGTGCATATATGATTGGTGTAGCAAGGTCCCAGGGTGCGCCATTGGTGCAGATGTGGTGGATGCTACATTAGAGAGATGTGTGCCAAGGGTTTAGTTTGTACGGCGTAGGAAAGGTTTACACAACATTCAGCTATTGTTGTAGTTGCTTTGGCGCCAGCACTTGCACCTAGGGAATTTTGCAATGTTTATAAGGTGCGGAGAAGGATTATGCCACATGTAGGGATAGTGCACTTGTGGCACAACTGTGCTTAATGTAACAAGAATGAAGCTTGCGCCGAAGGAAAAATAGTGGGTTGTTCGCAAAATTTTTATGATTTTCACTCTTTTGACTCAGATTTTGATGTGTAGGAGGGAAAAATTTAGTAAAGCAGGGAATAAGGGACAAATTAGTTTGAGTTGTTGGGTTTACAAATGGGGATATCCCTTTCTTCTATATTAATTTTCTTCATCACTTAACCCTAATCACCTAGCTCAACATAAAAACTACAACAAATCCTAAAGAATAGCAAGGGCCACTCACTAGGAATATATAACGATAAAGGAGACGATGCGGGGTCCACGAATGCGAAAAATGGCAACACACGGGGCTGATAGGAACACTGAAAAGTACAGAGGAATAAATTTTTCACATTTTTTCAATTGTGAAAATGACAAGTTGGATGGGCCTATATATAGCAAAAAGAGCAATAAATGTGCCACCGAATTTTTCTATAACACACTTAAGTAGATGTTGACACGATGGGATTTGTGCCTTAGTGCAGCTTTGAGAGGCGTAACATTTGAGAGTGTTAACAAGATGGCACATGTGCCTAGGTGCAAACATTTGGAGTGTTGACACTCCTTAGAATGCGCCAAGGGAATAGAGGCACAGTTTTGATAGGCGCAACATTGAGAGTGTTGACACTCCCTAGAATGCGCCAAAGGAATAGAGGGGCATAGTTTTGGTTGATGTAATGCAAATGAAAACTATGCCCAACCCAAAAAGGTTGAAAATAACCAAGTTCTAAAAACTAGATTTTCCAGAAAGGGATTTTATGCCATTCTGAACGCTAAGAGACCTCAATGGGGGACCAAAATGGAAATTTGGTATGGTTACCTATAAAATTACCCTTGTCAATTTTACAGGATAATAGCTGGCTCTTTCTAGGGACTATCTTTGAGAAAAGCTTAAGGGTAGAGAATCCTATATCTACATGTGCCTATCCATTGGGCCACAGAGTAAAAAAAAAGGGTGACGAAAAAGAAAGAAAACACACAACTAAAGCAAAATGTACAAAAAAGATAGCAAGCTTCACTTCCTGAATATTTTGGGATGTTTCCCGCTATAGGGAAGTGGGAGCTCAGTTCCATCCAGATATGAGAGATAGAAGCTATTCTCTCCATTGAGCCGCTTGATCTTGAAAGGCCCTTTCCAAAGACAGTCAAATTTCCTGTGCATGCCCTTTGGCTCTCTTCGCTTGTCCCATAGAAGGATGAGATCTCCCACCTGGAAATCCCTCTGCTTGGCCTTTTTATCAAACAATCTTTTGACTTGATTCTGATGTTTGGTGATCCTGTCAACCACTCTTACTCTCTTTTCTTCAAGTTTTTTTAAATACATGATCCTCTTTTCCAGAGAATTCTGGAAAGTCTCATCTTCAATTGCTCATGCCAAGCACATGACAGGAAGTTCCACAGAAATGGGGAGCTTAGCATCAATTCCATATAACACTTGAAAAGGTGACATACCGAGAGACCTCTTTGGAGTAATATGGTCTGCCCACAAAGCATCATACAATTACTTGTGCCATGACCACTAATTCTCATCGACTAGTTTCCGTATGATGGTCACTAGGTTCTTATTACTGGATTCTGCCTGACCATTTCCCTAGGGGTAATAATCCAAGGAATGGGCCAAGGTTATTCTTTATTCATAGAAAAAAACTGATAACTTCCCATGAGGAGAAGTTGGAATCATTATCAACAACGATCTTGTGTGGGATGCCAAATCTCACGATGATATTTTCTTTGATGAAGTTGCAAACAACTTCAGAGGTGGCATTCTTAACAGGTATGCCTCCACTCATTTGGTGAAGAAATTTGTTGCTATTAGGACATAACTATGTCCAACACTTGATTGTGGATGTAGTGCTCTGAGAAAGTCAATTCCCCATTACCTGAATGGTTCGTCAATAATGACGGGCCTAAGGGGAAAAGCAGCCAATTTTGGTTTGCCAAAAAAGTATTGGCAGAGCTCACATTTTGCTACCTAGGTGGCTATATCCTAAAATAGCGTTGGCCAGTAGTACCTAGCTTGGATGATCTTATGTGCTGTTACAGATGAGGAGAAGTGACCTCTGCAGGCCGAGTCATGAAAACTTTCAAGCAATTTTATCTGTTGTGGTTTGTCAACGCATCACAAGAAAATGCCATCAATCGCACGCTTGTATAAACTGTCATCCCATATGACATATCTGGCTACCCTGAGCTTTACAGTTCACTTCTCCTTTAAATTTAGATGAGCTGGACACTCACCATAAGTGAGAAAGAAAGCAATGTCTGAATACCATTTATCGCTGGTTGCAACAAATAGAACCATAGGTAGAGAATCTACTTTCTTAAGCTGACCCTGCGCTCCGTTGATGTGATCAACCTTCTCTTCAGGGACCATCTAAATATTTGGTTTCAGCCATAAGCTGACATAGGCCCTTTCCTCTTACCAGCTTGGTTGGTTTTATGTCCAGATCATACTCTTAGACCTTTGCGATCCAATTCCCTCGTAAGCTTCCTAACTTCTATTGAGTTAGGATAGACTTAACTGCCGTGTCAGGGACCAGCACTACCGTATGAGAGTTTAGGATGTAGTACCAAAAGTTCTTGACTACTTTGGCTACTGCAAAGGCATGTTTTTCTAACTGAGACATCTTCAATTCATGAATCTTGAGAGAGGAGCTCATGAACGTGATTGGAGATTCAACATCCTTAGAGTTTTTCTGTATTAAGATGGCTGATACAGTATGTGCAAATGCATAATTGTACATGATAAAATACTTGGAGAAGTCAGGACATACCAGGATGGGTGCATGAGCAATAGAGGCTTTTATATCCTCAAATTATGCCTTCCCTTCTTCGCTCCACTGGAACGTTTGTGACCCTTTCATCATATTTGATATGTGACGAGTCTTTTCAGTGAATTCTAGAACAAAGTGCTTAAGAAAATTTACCTATCCGAAGGAGTGAACACCGGTCTTTCTTGTGGGTAAGGTAAGGCTCTGAATGGCCTTAACCCTTCCAATGTCTATCTTTGTTCCTTCCTTGCTGACAACAGTGTCCCCAACAACTTTCCTTCGGTTACCCTGAAAATAGACTTTTTTGGATTTAGGGAAATCCCATGTTCTCGGCATCTAATCAATACTTGCTCCAAATGATCACAATGATCACTTCACTTTTTTGAGAACACAGTTAAGTCATCCAAATAAACTATGATGACCTTTCCCATCATAAATTTGAATTTGAAGTCCATCGCTCGCTGAAAGGTGGCACCATCATTGGTCAAGCCAAAAGGCATCTTGTTGTAGGCGAATGTGCCCCAGGGATTAGTGAATGCTATGTTGAATTGGTCTTCAAGTGAGACTTCAATCTGATTATAGCCCAAAAAACCATCAAGCATGGACAACATCTTTGAACCGGTCACTGCTCGCAAAACCTGATCCATTATGGGGAGTGGATAATTGTCCTTCAAGGATGCCTGATTCAGATTGTGAAAATATATGCCTATGCATATCCCACCATTCTTCTTTCACATGAGCATGATGTTCGCGACACAAGTACTGTGATGGATAGGAAAGATGATTCTTGCATCTAGCATTTTCTATATTTCTACCTAGATGGTACCCGATATCTTAGGATTGTAATGCCTCTATTTCTGGCGAAAGGGTTTGACATCATCCTTTAATGGGATGTCATGTTGAACGTCCCTAGGCTTGAAAGACTTTAGATCGGCATAAGACCATGCCAATATGTCTATATATTTCTTCAACAATTTGACAAACTTCCGTTTTTCTTCGGGTGTACAACATTTCCTAATGTTCACAAAATGCAGATGTTCTACAGTACCCAGGTTGACAAATTCAGTCTCTAGAGAGGAGTTGGGATCATCTTGTCACTTCTTCTTGACAAAATGATCATGTTTTTCAAACAATCATTCCAGAGAGACTAAACCCTTCGAAATCTTATTTCCCTTGAGCTGACATATGCCATCACCTTCTTTTGACTCATTTTCTTGACCAGTGAAAAATTCATAGCATGCAGATGTAGATCCCTCAAAATGAAGCTCATTGAAATTATCATCTTTTTCTAGAAAAGCAACAAGCTGATTGTCATCATTGAATACCTGCCAGTGCTAAGAATTGTCTGGCACACTTGGGCGAAAGACTAACTCAATGGTATATGTGTCTATTTTCAACCCTGGGTGAGGGAGCATAAGAGACAATGAGATGGCCAATGAATTAGCCATGTCATTTTGAGCTCTTGGAACAGCCTTTATTGAGAAAGCATTAAATTCCTCAATGATGTCCCATACTGCATTGCGGTAGTTCCTGAGTCTATCATTCTTCACTTGGTACACTCTTTTTTACCTGTTGATGATCAGTTGGATGTCACCTTGTACTTTTAGGTTCTTAATTCCTCTTTCCTTTGTAGCTTACATGCCGAGTAGCAAAGATTCATAATCAGAAGTATTTTTTGTATTGAAAAACTACAATTTGAAAGAAAGAGGGAAAATCTCTTCTTCAGGAGATATCAGGATGGCTCTAGCGCCACATCCACTTGTTGCACAACTGCCATCAAACTGCAGTGTCCATATCTTGTTAAGGTCCTACTCCTAGAATAGAACGTCCATTTTATCAAACTTGGTGGATAAGAAGTAGTTCCCCATCCCAGATGATTCGAAGAGAATTTGGGCTTTGGGGTCGTCATAGTTGGTGACTAGGTACTTCTTTTGTGATTCAGGATCCAAAGTCTACATTACTCCTTTGACGGGAATTCTGGATTTGGACCAGTCCATATGAATCTCTCCATTGACTTCTTTGCAAAAGCTTCTTCCTAGTAGAACTCCATATGGTGCTAGGATATCAGCAACGAGGATGGTCATCTTTACCCATTTCTCTGGAAACGCTGCAAAATGCAAACTGTGCATCTTTGATCTGACCAATTAATGGAACTTGTTTGGTTTCCATGGAGTAACATCTACCGAAAGGCTTGGTAAGGGTGAGGCCTAAAGCATGAGTGACCTTTACCGACATTACATTATCGGAAGCCCTAGAATCAATTATGCAGTTGCTTAGTTTGTGACCATTGATTAGGAGGGAGAGACAAAAAGGTTCAATTTTTCCTCACACAAAAGTCGAGGCAACATTTATGCAAGATGTAGGAGGAGCGGAAAGGATTCCTTTTGGGGAGACCGGAGAGGGGATGGTAGCTTGTCTTTGGATATATTTAGTTAATCTTATAAGTTGCTCAGGGTTAGAATGAAGATATTCAGCCTCGAACATTTGAATCTTGGTCTTTTTAGCATGATCGACTATGTGGAATGTGACCAAGGGTTGCATTGATGAAGGAATGAGTCCCTCATTTCACGATGATAAGGTAGGGTTACTGGTCTTTATGGAAACAGAAGAAGGATGATTTGGAGGAGAGATGGGAGGAAAATATTTCTTCGTAAAAGGTTTAATAGGAGGTTGAGCAGGGAGAGGATTACCTCTTTTAGCAATGGTTGGAGGCATGCTCCACACAACCTTCTCCTTTTATATTCAGGAAGCAACTTCTACTTCTTTTCCTTGTGAGCATGTGAAAATAGCATATGATTGTCCACTTGCATACCCTTGAGTTCCTTCCTCCTCATCAGACTCGTCAACTTCAAATTCCATATACCCGATTGTAGAGTCACTAGTCGGTTCACTGACATCTTGATCATCTTCACCTTACGATGAAGGTTCTTCGTAAATTTGCTCCTCTTCTTCGATCTCAACCAAGGCATTAACTAGAGGGGCCTCAAGTGCTAACCTTCAAGCAGTAGTAGGAAAACACGGCCTTTGTGGGGAATTGTTAGGAGTGAAGTTCCTCTGTGGGATATCTTGATATGGAGTGGTAGATGAAGCTTGAGCTAATTGCTTCTTTAATGCGAAAAATTCATTTGCCATCTTTTGGAATGTTGGATCTGTTGAAGTGGCTTGAGAAGGATTGGAATCCTTTGGTTTGGACAACTCTCATTTTAACTCACCAGATATAAGCAAGTTGTCTTTTATCCAAATGGCTGCAGCTTGAGTGAGGACCAAGGTAGTGATTTGTTCTTGTAAGAGTAAGAAACTTACTCTTGAGTTCATGGTGTTCACAAAGAAACACTTTTAATTTTTTGGTGTTGGCAACATGGTAGGTGGCACACGGTTAATCAGCAAATTGAAATGGGTGATAAAATCATACATGGTTTCATTAGCCTCCTTCTTCAAGTGAGTAATATTTGACAGTAATGCAAATGCATCTTCTGAAGGCTTATACCTGTCTTCAAATGCAGTTCGTAATGTGGTCCAACTGGTGATAGATCTGGCTAGAAAGTGTTGGAACCACTCTGCTACAGGTCCCTTACAAGGTCTCTAGAAAGAGGTGCACTGACACATGTTCATAGGGTCACATCTAGGATGCTGCATGACATAATTAATGTAGATATATGTGAATCCGTGCTTGATTTCCACTCCCATCAAATCTTGGAAATTCTTGCAATTTCCATGAGGGAGTGCATGAACAAGATGCAGTAATGCAAGAGGGCCCATAACATTTCCCCATGGTACTGCTATTTGAAAATTTGGAAAGAGGAGGCGAGATGGGAGTGTAGTTTTTCTTGGCAGTAGAGCATTGCAAATTGATGTGGAGGCTCCTTGTGAAAAACGGTTTTTTCGTGGAGGCGAGGTACTTCTGGATGACTGATCAGCTAAACTCAACGACGTGAAGCGTGTTGGTGTAATACTAAAGTTTTTCCTTTGAAGTAGATCAAAAATAGGATCAACTTCTCCACAAGCTCTCCTGCTACAGGTAAATGGCTCACCCATTAATGTATCTGTTCAGATCTGTAATGATTTTAGAGTAGATTTATAAAAACTCTTTTGTTTGTACTTTGCTGATTTTTTTATTTTTCTGACAAAAATTAGTAGCATGTACTTTTCTAAATATTTAAATTTTATCCCTCTTTTGAAAACTGATTGCGGTTTACTGACAAATATTAGTGAGGATAAAATGATGGTTAACCTAGTAAGCTGATTTTCGGATCTTAGATTTAATTTTTGCAAGGGTTTGAAAATATTTGTAAACCTATCAGAATCTCAAATCTATGAAAAAATAGAGATTTTTATAAAAACTCAGTGAACTAAAGGTTTCTAACTAGTCTAGATCTATGGATCTCTTAAGAAAATTTTCAGTTTGGATCACTTTTTTTTAAAAAATGGATTTTAAACAAAGAGTTAAGATTTGCAAAAAGGTAGTGATTTTAGAGTAGATTTTAAAAAAATCTTTTTTCTTAGTCTCCCTAGCAGCTTTAAAAATTGTTGGTGTCTTTTAGCTGACATAACACTCACATAGATCTGGTTCTTTCCCAGTAGAGTCACCAAAAACTGTTGGTCTGAAAATCTGTCGGGTGGGTAGATCTATGGATAGACAAGCCAACAGTGTGCAGGGCATAGCCCGTCTTTGAGACATCAAAGCCAAACTAGTTTATTTCTATTCTACCAACAAGAATATGTGTAAGTCTTACAATATTTTGCCTTCAAGGGAGGTTTGGGATCTCATCCTAGTAGAGTTAGTTTCGACGAAGAACAGAATGGAATGAAGGAAGAAATAGAAGAAAGATGGATCTTGAAGAAAGAAAATAAATGAATTCCAAAGTAGAAAGGTCGGAGGGTTTATGTTTTGGGCCAATAGTAAACAGATCCAAACTTACTCACATAAACAAACAAAGTAATACTGATAAACAAATGACAAAAGCATAGTTGAATCCAACAGAATAAGCATTCAGATCTAACTTAAGAAAGATCTAACACATAACACAGAAATTCAGCACAAAGTCTCAATTTTTTGTATTAATATTGTGTTCTGTTACAAGAAAGATCAAAGTCTTTCTCTCCTCACTTCTATTTTTCATACAAATTTTCTCACTCTTGAATACTACAAGTATCCAAGTATTTATAGAAGGAGAAGGAGAAAGATGACAAAAAGGAGCCAACAACTTATTTACAAAATATTTACAAAATATCTAAAAGTCAAATGTTGACTTTGGGGCAATTTGGTGGATGACAACATCCCATGTGCAATATGGATGATGTCATCATTTGTGCCAACATACTTTTAAATATTTTTACAAAAATGGGATTTATCCTAGGAAGAAGGAGCCTATTTGTCATCATCCCTTGGCTTTAAAGGAGTGTCTTGCTTCTGCTCAGGAGAGGTAATGTGAAATTGAGCTCGATACTCCATGAACTTGCTTACCATCACTTAAAGTTGATCTTGAGCGGGAATCTTGGTGTGATCCCCGATAACTTCACAAGTTTCCTATTCATCTCTGAGTCATTCTAGGAGTTTGAAGTATTCATTTCTTGCCTCCATCAGGTATCCAACAAATTCACAGTAGGACAGAAGGTTTATTATTACCTTGCCCTTCTCATTTTTGACACATCTTGTGTCCTTATTATAACAACAGCCTACCAATATCATGAACTCATTGTTGATTTTTCTCACTGGGATCCCTGCAGCAAAATGCAGACCATTGCCAACCAATTTATCCATCCATGGCCTTCCTAGTGACCTTCTTGGTCCTGGCCCAGAAGTCCTCCATGTCAATGTGACTGAGTTCTGAATCTCTGATATCAAGATCACACTCCTACAAGAGATTCAGGCATTTTGACCCTTTTGTATTTATATTTCATTTCTTCTTCTGTTAGCCTGGCTTTACTCTTGGACTTGGTTGGCTTCTTACTTGATGAAGACATGTGTGGATCTGAGTTCAGCTGTTGATCTGCAAGAAGAATCAGGGAAGTCCATCGTAGAAGAGCCATGTTAGCCGTGTTAAGTCGTCCATAAAATCTTACAGAATGAAAAGTTAGTAATTTATGAACCTTTGGGCAGCAAGGCGCAGCTTTACTGCAGGTTGCAGGGACTTAGAAAAGCAAGGCGCACTTTGAGAAAGTGCTGCATGGGAGAAAACAACGCCAAAAGGGGCGCAGGGTGCAGAAAGGCTACACACAACATTGAGATGTTGGTGTCAAGGGATGTGCTCTTGCGCCATTAGAAGTCTTTTTAAGTGGGACGCATATATGATTGGTGTAGCAAGGTCCCAGGATGCGCCATTGGCGCAGATGTGGTAGATGCTGCATAAGAGTGGGGTGCGCCAAGTGGTTTAGTTTGCAGCGGCATGCAGGAAAGGTTTTGCACAACATTAAGATGTTGTTGTAAGTTGTTTTGGCGCCAGCGCTTTCGCCTAGGGAATTTTGCAACAATGTTTATAAGGCGCGGAGAAGGCTTATGCCGCACGTAGGGACAGTGCGCCTGTGGCATGCGAATGTGTTTGATGTAACAAGAATGAAGCTTGTGCTGAAGGAAAAATAGTGGGTTGTTTGCAAAATTTTTATGATTTTCACTCTTTTGGTTCAGATTTTGATGTCTAGGCGGGAAAACTTTAGCAAAGCAGGGAATAAGGGACAAATGAGTTTGAGTGGTTTTGTGGCATAGTCTTGCAGATTTGCAGATCTGGAAGGAGGAGAAGGGGTTTCTGGAGTCTGAGTACTTGGGTTCATTGTCTTCATTACTCAAACCTAATCACCTAAACCATCATAAAAACCACAACAAATCCATAAGAAGGGCAAGGGCCACTTACCAGGAATATATAACGATAAAGGAGACGATGCAGGGTCCACAAACATGACAAATGGCAACACATGCGGGGCTGATAGGAACGCTGACAAGTACAGAGGAATAACTTTTTCACGTTTTTTGAATTGTGAAAATGACAAGTCGGACGCACCTATATATAACAAAAAGTGCAATAAATGTGCCATCCAACTTTTCCTATGGCGCACTTAAGTGGATGTCGACACGAAGGGATTTGCGCCATGGCGCAACTTTGAGAGGCGCAACATGTAGGAGTGTCGACACTACGTTTTCAGCGCCCACAACGCACTTTAGAGATGCACAACATTTTAGAGTGTTAACAAGATGGTGCATGCGCCTTGGCGCACCTTTCATAGGCGCAACATTTGGAGTGTTAACACTCCTTAGAATGCGCCAAGAGAATAGAGGCGCAGTTTTGATAGAGCGTAACATTTAGAGGTGTAACATTTGAGAGTGTTGACACTCCCTAGAATGCGCCAAAGGAATAGAGGGGCGCGGTTTTGGTTGATGTAACGCGAATGAAAACTGTGCCCAACCCAGAATAGGTTTAAAATGACCAAGTTCTAAAAACTAGATTTTCCGGAAAGGGATTTTATGCCATTCCGAATGTCTAAGAGACCTCAACGGGGGACAAAAACAGAAATTTTGGTATGGTTACCCGCAAAATTGCCCTTCTCAATTTTACAGGATAACACACAACACGCCACTAATTCCAGCAAGTGAAATTATGGGATCCCCTTGGCCTTTCTCAAGGTAGATCATGGATGTAGCACAATGTTATGCTCCTCTATCTATTGCACAATCCCTTATCTTTTGTAAACCCACATAATGTGCCTCCAACTATTTTCCATGCTCAGATAATCCCTCATAGAAAACACCTGTTCCCATAGGCTCCTTTGTGTGTAGCTCTAGCATCTCGGCACTCCCCAATCTTAGTGCAACCATCACTTGAAGCCCACTCCTGCATATAACCCGGCTCAAATCCATGCAAGCGTTGTAGCTCTTACAAATAGGTACGCACTCACCCAATGTGCTCATATGTCCTACTATGGCCTTGCCAATTACAACACTTAGTGCCAAATCTCTGTGGACTCCCATAAGATCATTGATTGGTTTCCCCTCATATCAGCTGACACTAGCACAATCCTTCGTGTAGCCCGTATTAAATGAGTCTTGCGGCATCACAATACTACCACATCATTTTGAACTCACCATCAGAGGCCCTTTTGGAATCTCCCACCCTTTCCATCTGGTAGTGCAAAGTAAGACTTTAGCCTCCATGTTCAAGACCACTATCAGCCTCATTAATCCTTAGGATTGGCTCGGTACATGTTTTATCCTCCATAGCTCATACATGCACTATGGAACCTCATCTCGACCATCCCCTCTCCAAACACAATGTTACATCAACCTGCCTCAGATAGCCTCTGACGAAATAGAATACACTTGGATCACAACCACTATTGGTAGCCGCAAGATCCTGTACACTGTCCTCTAGGGTGACTGTGATCTCACCTGTCGTGGAGCAGATGAAATGTGTTGGTCATCGATTACTTCCATATTGAATGATTGCAACCATAAGCTCAACTCCTAGACTACGTACCGGTAGTTTCTAACCCCAATGCCAAATCCAATGTGCCTTGTGCAACGTGAAGTGCCAAGTCATCTACCATCAAAAGCCCTAACAACCACTGATAAGAGGCAGGTACAGTTGTCTCAATCCATATCTAGTCCCTGGCCTACATTTAATCAATCACACACCATTATTAAATCTTTGACCACACCTAACATGTCACTTACCTGAAACCTATTCCTAGAAATTCTTATTATTTATTTCCCCACAACCCTAACGACCTGCTATTTCATCCATTTTCCCACCCCTCAGCTTGTACAATATCTATGTTTTGACCCCTTTCTCAACAGGACTTAGATCTCGACCTCTTGCACTCACTTTCTCTTTAACTGACACTGATACACTCCTGATCAGTGACACATAATGTCCCATAAGTTTAACTGGCATTGGTCATTTCTTGCCATTGGTCATTCCTTGACATGCTATCACTGAAGTAAATGCCACCAATACCAGACTATGTCATGACCAATCTAGGCTTACCTTGACCTCGAACTTCAGTCAATGTCGTGCCGACCAAACCCACAAAATCCTGGATCCCCATTTTTGATGTAAATTTGACTTGCTCACTAACCCTATAAACCTACCCATATCCTAATCCAAACCTCCATCTTTTTCCCATACCCATATTGTCACCCTACATTTTACCTTTCCTACCCCTTCCCATTTCATTCATTTAACTTGCCCATGTCAATTATTTTAATTCCTCCCTAAACTAATACCTCATCTGGAACCAATTTCCTAACGTCCTAGATATTAACTAACAATAGAAGATGATTTGAGATCTTACCTCATCTTGCTGTTTCTCACTTGGCATGGTGGTACATACAACCGCTATGTACTGATGGCCCATCCAATCCTTCTCCTACCTATTCGTTCAATGTCCTAAATCAATCTCTCAACCTCCTACCAATCACAATCAACTATATCATCTCGTGGACCCGTCTACGCTAGCTCCTGTACACCAATGGCATTGTAATCTCCCACCTCATCTTAGTTCAATTCCCTCAAACCTTCACCTCCGTACTTGAAAGAGTGCATAACTCATCAAAACAACTCGGGGCATTTTCTCAAAAGTCACAACGAACAAATGATTCCGTATCGTGATATGGAATTTTTTTTTCCTATACCCACATCTTTTGACCTAACCAACGTCGGTCAGGAATATTTCCTGTGCCCTATTCAAATTGTGCGTCAGTTGTACCTAAACCTTTCATGTTTGCAAGTGATTCCCTAGCTGAACATCTTCTTGTGGTCATTTTACCTAGACTATGAATAGTTGAATGTTACTTCAAATACCTTTCATTTTGCTTGCAGAGTCTTCAAATTGATACCCTTTCCTATTTCTGCCAACTCAACCAACCTAGTTCCATCATATTAGCCTTAAACCCTACACAATGTACCTCAAAGACTACATTACCTAAACTTGTGTCCTTAGGCCCTTTGAATTATTTTTATTCACATATACCTTTGGCCTTATGGCCATGCCATGACCTTGTTGACTTGAACTTGAAACTACTTGGTAATGACCATTGACACCCTTATGTGCTCTCTATACCTTGCGAGGCATTGTTACCTATGTACGTTTGAGCCTAATGACCTTATCTTGCCTATTGTTGTGCCATTTATCCTGACCCAACCCTTTGTATGTACTAGAACACACCTAAACGTTCATGACACCTAACCTGCGTTATGTGCTTCTATACCATATCTTAGACCTTGGATACCGGAATCACTTCACCCTTGTTTGAATAAACCTATCGACCTTAGACGATGTAGATTTTGCAAGCTCTTCAACTTGGTACCATGTTGCATAGTCTATACATGTACGTGCATTTGATTTTCATTACCCATTAACTGATTTTTGACCCATTATCCTTGATTACCCGATTGGACCCAAGTTGACTCCACTACCCCCATCCCTCACCTATCTTCTTTACCACATCTACACATTTATCAAACCACTCACCAATTCCATCTTACTACCTCATTAATTCCTGGTTTGAGTGGTATCACCTTCACCCAAACGTGGGGCAATCACTTCCTATTTTTGTTAACGTCACTTACCAATACAAGATATGCGACAAAAAGGGGTAAAATGTAGACACCAAAATTGGGTCACACTCCCCTTGGTCCCTTTTCAAATATCCAACTTAAACATATTTGCCTAACCATGACCCCTTCTATCCCACATTAATATTAATTTAATTATTTATAATTAAAGTAATACTCATCCTCACAATCATTCATTATTTAATTACCTTAATTAAAACTAATCTCTAGCTCACTTAGACACCTCATCCCAGACACCTCATCCTAGACCACCTCACCAAAAACCTATTTTTTAGCATATTTTCCCTTTATTAGGACTCAACATTCACTCACAATAACTAACTAAGTCTTAGTCCTACCTACCTTAATCAGGCTAAGACTTAGTTTAACCCTAAAATCACATGCCTAAGATCTTCCTCTAACCAGTATTACCTCTTATTAGAAGCACAACATTTTGTTTTGATCCATGAGAATAAACCAGAGTTAGCCCAAGCATTTTGGTCAAGATATGTACCCATTTTTAGTAAACCTAGGGATTCTCATAACTTAATCGACACCGAGTCAACCCTAAACTGACATGTTGGTCAACCCTAAACCATGGTTGGCTACCATATATTCATTTTGGATAACCTTGTTTTTGGAAGTTTGACCACATTCTAAGAGCAAGAGGAATGAGAGGAGAAATGCATGCAAACAAGAACCAAAGTCCCTTTTGTCACGCTTCAAGACAACCATAGCCAGCACCAAGACTGATTCAGAAGGTATTTGCATTCACGGTAGCATTCTGGGAAGCGTAACTTCCTGCAGCAACGAGCACTATTTCATAGATAAACCAATCATCAGAATACAACCACTAACCCTAGTGGACAATAGTAATGTTGGTAAGTGATATAACCTTACATCATTTCCATTCAATATTCAATGTTCATAGAGTGGTTCTCCACTTCCTGTTATTATCAGCCTCTATTTACATTCCCATCTCTCCACTAATTTGATCTCCCTGTGAAATCAACCAAAAATACTCACCCACCCATTTATTTGATCACCTATCTTGGCCCTTTCACCTCTTTAAGTATATTTAAGTAACCTAACAGATTCTCATTACCATCCCCTACTTTATCCCCATCTTAGACAAAACCTAGCCTCTACAACCAAGGTTTTCATCGAGTTTCTATCATCCCACCTATAATAACATCTAGTTATCCATGGCTTTCAATCGATTCTCTCTAAACCTTCATTCAGTCATACCCAACCTGACATCATTCTCTGTATTTGGTAATGCCCTACCCAATAATAGAGCAAAACTTGATAGCCTACTACTAAAGTTGACCCAAGTTACTCAGAATCTAACCCTAACCTGTTCTAATGCCTTGACTACCTACCTCATACTTCAAGATATGACTCATAACCTAGCCTTGTGTGATATTAGATTTTCTTATCGTATTTGGATGAGATATGTAAATCATATCAAACTACATTAGGAAATTATTTATTTATCGCATATATCTTACATTAAGTAGTAATAAATAATGGGTTGATATTCCATCGAAGGAAGTACCAAACTTCTTGGATCTAACATACGCTAGGTAGCCCACTGATCATATATTGTTTAACTTCTCTTTTTTGGTCTTGTTTTGTATTGCAGGTAGTTCTTCCTAGCCAAAAGGAAGCTCACACAATAAACATTGGATGAAGAAGTTCAGAATGCACGTTCAACAACCATCCAACCAGACCATCACAACATAGGTATTCCTCTTTGGAATCGTCTACCCTTATCTGTTTCGTCATTCAAAATCCATAAATAAAATGGTGAAACATTGGGATCATCAAGCCCCTTGATGAGTCAGAATGGGTTAGTCCAATGGTGAGTACTATCAAGAAGGATGCACAAAATAGGATTTGTGTGGAGTATAAAGAACTGAATGTTGCATGTGTAATAGACCCATTTCATTAAGCCAGGTCACTGAGGAATTTCTGAGAAGGCAAGGTAGGAACATGAAATATCATTCCTTTACAGATGGATGTTCTGGGTCAGCACCCTAGTAATGAGACGTTCCCAGGAGGATCAAGAAGATACTAGATTTAATACAGATTTGTGTAGCTTCACCTATACTGTAAGGACCTTGAGGTTTATGAAACCAACAAAAGCCTGATGTTTTTTCAGTGGGATAGTATGCTCAATCATTCATGGAGTTTATTCACAACTAGTTATAGGTCTATGTAGATAATTGGATGGTGCACATGGATTAGTATAAGGATTATTGTCAGAATTTGCGCTTAATGTTTGAAAGATGTAGACAGTTGTGTATCTCCTTAAAGAGTCAAGAAGTATATATTTGCTACACTTAGTTAGGAGACTTGGGAGGAAACATAAGTTTGTAATGAAGGTTTACACTGGGGGAGCCAACCCTGATGTTGCAGTCCTTATAGACCTAATGGAGACTATCATTTAGATGGAGGTATGTGAGATCAAAAGGTCAGAAATGGTATTACTTGAAGCTAATCAAAGGATATGCTCGATACTTTTGCACCGTTGGAAGTGTTACTAAAAGGGAAAGGTATGTTGTACTAGGGAGAACCGTGGTAGCGTGTATTCGATATGTTAAAGGGAGAAACTTACTACCATGCATATTTTACAGTTTTCCTTCATGGGACCAACCATTTTATGTACATGTTGACACCTCTGGCATGGACATTGGCGTGGTGTTGGCTCAACCTGGAGAAGGTATTGTAGATAATCCTATCTATTTTTCTAGTAGAAAGCTAACTCCTGCAGAAAAAAATTATACAACTATGGAGTGTAAAGCTTTGTCAATGATCTATGCTCTAAATAAATTCTTCCAGTACACTACTAGCTACACCCTTCGTCTTTTATACAGATCATATGGCATTGAAGTATTTGGTAAACAAGCCCATTCTAAAAGGGCGCATATGTCAATGGGTGCTTTTATTTCAAGAATTTGATTTCATAGTTGTGGTAAACCAGGGAAAAGCAATACAAGACCAGACCATCTATCAAGAATACATTCAGGAGAGAAGCACATGCAATTGAGGATACCATGTCAAATGCACAGTTATTTAGGTTACAATGAGTGCCATCAGAACTAGAAGAAATTGATGTATTCCTATGAACAGGGATGGCACCAGAAGGGATGAAATCCTTGGAAAAGAAAAAACTTGCTTTACGCGTAGCCCCCTATATAGTAATTAGTGGTGACCTTTACAAATTAGGTTGGGATGAGGTATTGCATTGTTTTGTACTGGAACATGAGTGGCATGGATATTATGGAAGAGGCTCATGGTGGTATTACAGGTGGCCACTATTGTCAGTGATGCCACTACACGCAAAATTCTACTTGTTGGATTATGGTGCGAGACCCTATATAAGGATTGTAAGGAATTTTGTAAGGCTTGTGATCATTGTCAATGCCTTGGAAAACTAGGTCAATGAGATGAAATGCCTCTAAGACCCATTATTAGTACAGAACCATTTGAAAAATGGGCTATAGATTTTGTGGATCCTATTTCACCAGGTGGCATAACTAGATCACGTTACATCATAAATTGCACAGATTATCTGACAAGGTGAGTAGAAGCAACACCTACACAGGATTATACAATAGCCAGGTTTCTATGGGAAACATATTATTATAAGTTATGGAAGTCCTTTAAGTTTGAAAAGTGATATGGGTACACATTTCCTTAATGAGATAGTCAGAATTTTATTGGATGAATTCATGATTGCACACCATAAGACTACACCCTATCATCATCAGGAAAATGGGACTGTTGAGGCTTTGTTATCGCGTAAAATTGACAAGGGAAATTTTACCGATAACCATACTGAAAACTTTTTTCCGATCCCTCGTTACGGATCCCTTGCGTTTGAAACATTGCAAAATCCCTTCCCGGGAAATCTGGTTTTTCGAACTTAGTCTTTTTTGGTCTTTTTTGGCTGGGCGCATGGAATTACTATGTAACACCAACTTTTGGTGCGCCCCCTTTAAAGCCTTTAGCACATATTTTCCAATGTCAACATGACTTTTGGTGCACCCTTGTATGTTGAGTCTTCCCTACGCGCGCGCCAAGGCGCATGTGCCTTCAGTTAGCACAACTTTTGTTGCGCTACTTTTCGGTGCGCCAAAGGTCGCACATAATCTTATGACAACACAACTTTTGGTGCGCCAAAGGCGCGCTTAGTTTCATGCTAGCAAATACTTTGGTGCACCAAAGGGCGCATACTTTCCTATGTCGATAGTGATTTTCATGCGCCCTTTATAAAGTTGGTGGCGCATTTATGACTAGCTCACATATATATATGTTCTTACGAGCCCACAAATGTCATTTTCACCAGACGCTGATCACGTGATTATTTTCTCTACCCTGTCAGCCCCTGCCTCGTCATTTTCAACGCGTTGTGGACCCGTTTGCCAGATTCTCACTATTTATCTGGGTAAGTGTTCTTGTCTCTTCCATGCGTTTTGCATTTTGGTTCTTTGTGCTTGGTAGTCTAGTTTTAGTTTTTGTTTGGGGATATCAAAATGTTGATCTAGCCTCCTCCTTTTGCCATCTTCCCATATTTTTTCCTCCCCCTTTGTCCAGATCTGCTGGTAGGAGAACTTGTCTGAAAAATATGGTTTTATTTCCTTTTAAATGAGTCGTTTCATTGCCCAATAACGTCCTGCATCTGCGCAACACCGGCTTAATCTGTGCCAAGTGCAAGACTTTGAAAGCGCAGGTGCATTCTTCATTGTAAAAGCATTATGTCGTGTAAGGCACCCTCCATGCGCTGCGCAAATTAGCTTTGGCGCATGAGAATTTTATGTAACACAAAAGATACATGCGCCAAAGGGCACACCAAATCCCAATGTAACATGAAAAATCCATGCACCTTCAGCGCATCCTGTCTCCGTGCAACATGATGTTTTTATGCGCCCTTTTGTAAAATGCATCCTACAGTATTCATGCGCCATGCACCTTTGGTGTCAGTTTAACCCTTGCAACACACTTTCCCCATCTGCCCTTACCTATTTAGCCCTGTAAGCTGCAGCTTTCATGCGCCATGCACCCTGAGTCTCAAAATCTCTAACTCTTTCTTCTGCTAACATTTCAATGGAAGATCAAATGGCTAATACAACCTTTTTAGATTGGGTCTCGCTTCTTCTTCATGCAGATCAGCAACTGAGTTCGAAAGAACATATGTCTACACCTAGCAAGAGACCCACCAAATCCAAAGGAAAGGCCAAACTTACAGAAGAAGAGATGAAATATAAATATCAAAGGGTCAGGATGCCCGAGTCCCAGGCTGAGTGTAGGATGGACGTCAGAGACTTAGAATTGGGACATATTGATATGGAGGAATTCTGGGCTAGAACTCAGAAAGTCACAAGGAGTCCATGGATGGACAAACTGATAGGTAGTGCCCTGCACTTCGCTGGTGGAATCCCCCGTCAGCGCCGTCAACAATGAATTCTTGATGGTGATTGCCCAATGTTACAACAAAGACACAAGGTGTGTCGTAAACAGCAAGGGCGAGGTAGTCATTAACCTCACTTCCCGTCACTTTGAGGGAATACTCGGCATAGCCCACCACCAGCACTTTGTGGCCGTCAGTCAAGCAGATTGCATTAAGGCCTGGGGACGATAATGTGGATCAGTGTATGCAACTAATGAATGAGATTTACTTGAAAAAAAAAAGGTAGTAACCCGGTGGCCCCAAATCATCCACCGCAACGAATTCTCAGAGGAGCTCAGTGACACCATTACATTCCTGAGTAGGGTCTTTGGGCTTTCTGAAGCCCATTATTTCCATAAATGGATGTTGCGGGTACTTAGAGACCATGAACAAGAATACGCCTGATCAACGCTTCTGCTGGGGAGAAATTATAAGCAGCACAATCTCTGAGCAGCTACAACAATTTAGCACAATGGAGACACTCCATATGAACTCTATGTGGTCTACATTATAGCATCAGAGAGGGACTATCCAGGCCTAACGCAGAGTGGAGTTTGGCCTCAAGTCAAGATATACGAGTACTACCCGGAATTGAGGCTGGAGAATAGCATCTCCCAATTTACAAAAATTAATGATGTGTTTTTCTATCACATCATCTGCCTATTGAGGCCGAATATGACTTATGGTCGCATGACCAAAATCATAGTGGCAGCCACTGAGAAATGCAGGGCCCTGTTCACCCAGTTTCCCACATTCACCTATCTAAGGGCTGCCAACTTTTTAGGAGAGCCAACCAGGCTACTGAGGTATGCTGGACCTAAACTGATTCTGTTGGAGCTGTCAAGGTAGCTGATCACATACCATGAGAAATGCCTGAAAAGAAAGAAGGGTGGAACTCCTTTCCCCCTCACAGTGGGCCGGTATACATGCTCTACCCACCACAAGGTGAAGGAAATGTTCGCAGAGCTGGAGCTACTCAATTTAAGACATGACATGATTCTGAGCCAGGCCTACCTTCGACCTAAGGAGCTGTCTGCCAAGGGCAAAACTTGATCCAATCCATGTCCCTCAGATCGAGGACATTTACATTGATGTCATCCATGAGGTGGAGCTCAGGAGAAAGGATCATTCTCACCTAGCATTGGCAGAAATCATCCAATACAGGGTAGCCATTGTCCCCAAAGGCTTCCAAACTACGGAAGATGAAATAGACAAGGTATATACTGACACAGATGGGGACAATTGGCCCTTTCCGGCCATTGACAGAACTAAGGCCCCTTAAAAAATTGAGGAGAGGGTCAAGGAGACTCTGCGTAGGATAGAGCATTGGTGCCGTATGAACGGACTAATCTACCTTGGGGTTGATTTCACAACCTCCCCGTTGGGCAACGCACCTCCACGATCCAAAAAGCATCCTAAAGGCAAAGGGCAAAGGCGTAGAAGGTGAATCCAGCACCATTCAGGAAGAAGCCCCTGAGGGTCCTCCTTCTGCGGCACCCGAGCAGGGTAATATCTCTGGTCACACCAGAGAAAGAAGCAGAAGAGGATATTCCCATTGGCCCATCCACTCAGGATGTCAGCATTGTTACAACAACTGAGGTCCCTTCTATCCTTTCTTCTTCTCTTCCTTCCCCTCCTCGAGCAACTCAAGCGACCATCCCTTTGGTTGTGTCTTCTGTTCCTTCTTCTACTGTTTCCCCCGCTTCTTCGTCTATCTTCTCTTCCCTCACTATCTATCCTCCTCCATTTCTTCCCTTATCTCCGAGCTCCCTTCCCTTCTTATGCCTTCCGCGCCTGTAGTTTCCCTTCCTTCCATGGGCACTTCTTCGGCTATCCTCTTAATGCCACCACCACATCTCTCCACGTTTTTCCCCTCTACTACTGCAGCTGCCCCCCTCCTCTGTTTCCGGTACTTCTACCGTAGGTCCAGCTTGGATCTCTCAGCAGCTAAGTCAGCAAAAGAGGAAAGTTCCCATCGCTCCGATGGACTTTTCCATGATCCCATCTAAGGGGGTGAAGAAGCAGAAGCCTGTCACGCGCTTCTCTCAAAGTGCTGCAGGAGAGAGAGTTATGGAAATCGCGTACCCCGATCCCCTCAAAGAGAAAAAGGATCTGTCTCCGACAGATTTTACTATGACCCAAGTCACAATGGGGACATCTTCCGAAAGTCTTCAAGGAGAGGCTCTTTCTGCAGTTGACACCCTCTGCAAGAAGCTTAAAGAAATAAAGGAAGAGAAAAGGAAACTGAAGGAGCAAAACAAATATCTGCTCCAAGCCTTACAGAAGATGGGTAGTGTGCCTCCCACAACTGCCACTGAGACTTCTGAGCTTCTCAGCCAGGAGAAAATTAATGAGTATGCAAAGATCAGCGAGCAGGGTATGGCCGTTTCCGCTTGGAGGAGCCAAATCCTCAAAGACAACAAAAAAGTGATCGCCGAGTTCTCTGACTTGTACCTAAACATCAGTAAGGCGAATAAAGAGCTCCAAGCGTTAGCAGGGCCCATATCAGAAGAGCTGGAACATGCCAGATTGCAGCATGAGACCTTCCAACAAATGTTTGACTGTTCAGTCGAAGATCTGGTCAAGTTCGACGTCTTCAGCCATCCAAGGGCCCTCAACAAAATCATGTCCACTCTGGACTACCAGGTGGATCAGCTAGAATTTATTCTAGAAAAGATTGACAAAGTAAAGGAAGAGGCCCTGGATGTGATGTATCAAATGGAATCGAATTGTTCTCAACATGTCACCAGGGTTGCTCACTCCTTCCTTTACCTTAAGGTCAGTTGATGAAACCATCCAGATCTTCAAGGAGATCGCTTCTCAAGGAACGGGGCCAGAGGTCACATTTGACACTGAATCTATCAACAACCTGCTGGCCTGTAGGGACTTCGTTGGGTTCCTCATTGAGGTAGAAAAGGACTTTTCCAAACTCCCAGAGAAGCTCATAGATGAGCGGGAGACTTGTGAGGTGATAAGTGATAGGCACAAGGATCCTTCTCAAGATCAACTTGGGCCAATAATTAACAAGTTTTTGGAATACCACGCTCAATTCCATATCTCGTCCACTGAGGAGCAACAAAAGCAGTCCACCCCTTTCAGCCACGATGATGATGACGAATAGCTGCTGCTTCTTCTTCTTCTCTTTCTCTTCTCTTCTTCATCTTTCTTTTCGGAAATAGCTGGAGTATGTTGATACAAATGATGATGTCATCCATGTTGCATCATGGGATGATGTCGTCCATCAAGTTGTAAAAAAGTCAACGTGACTTTTAGATATTTTGTAAATATCTTTGTAAATAGTTGTTGGCTCCTTTTTGGCCTTCTTTTCTCTCCTTCTTCTATATATACCCCAATACTTGTTGTATTGTGGGATGGATGAATATCTTTCAGATGAAAAATAGAAGTGAAGGAAAAAGACTTTGAGATTTCTTGTAACAGAAGAAAACAGTAATACAAATATTTAGACTTTGTGCTGAATAGCTGTGTTATGCATCAGACCTTTCTTATGTTAGATCTGTATGTGTTTATTTTGTTAGATTCATATCTACTTTTTTGTCATTTATTTGTCATCAGTATTGCTTTGTTTTTTTATGCAAGTAGGTTTGGCTCTGTTTACTACCAATCCCAAAACATAAATCTTCTGACCTTTCTGCTTTTGAATTCATTTCTTTTCTTCCTTCGGACCTGCTCTTTCTTCATCCCTCTTCCTTTCCTTTCTTTTCGAAGTTGGAAGCACTCCTACTGGGATGAGATCCCAAACCCCCGAAGGCAGAATCTGTGAGACTTGCATAGATTCCTGCTAGTAGAATAGCAATAAACCAGTTTCCCTTTTCTGACTCAAAGAGGGGCTATGCCCTGCACACGGTTGGCTCGTCTATCCATAGATCTATCCAAGCGACATATTTTTGGACCAACAGTTTTTGGTGACTCTGCTGGGGAACGAACAAATCTATCAGATCTATGATAGTGATAGGATAGAAAATCAAAAAATAAAAATAAAAAAAATCACTATCTGTTTGCAAATCTGAACTTTTTGTTAAAAATCCAAAAATTTGCAAAATTGCTCTGAATCAAAAAATTTCTTCTGAGATCCATAGATCTGGCCTAGTTACAAATCTTTAGTTCGCTGAGTTTTTATAAAAATCAATATTTAGTTGTAGATCTGAATTTTTGACTGTTTGCTAAAAGTTTGAAACCCTCTGAAAAAAGTCAAAATTAGATCTGAAAATCAGCTTGATATTCTTCTCTGTCATTTTGTACTCGTTGTTATTTGTCATTAACCGCAATCGGTTTTCTGAAAAGGATAGTTTTTAAATATTTAAAAAAGTATTTGCTGCTGATTTTTGACAGAAAAACTAGAAAATCAGCAGGTACAGCCAAAAAGAAATTTCAAATCTGTGCCATAACGTTGCAAATTTGGAAGGCACACTGGCGGGTGAACCTTTTATGTGCAGCAGGAGAGCCCGTGGAGAAATTGATCCTACTTTCAACCTACTTCAAAGGCATAATTTCAGCATAACATCGGCATGCTTTTCAATGCTAAGCTCAGCTGACCGGTCATCCAGGAGTGTCTCACCTCCACGAAGGAAGAATCTTTCGCAAGGGGCATCCACGTCCCTTTGTAGTGCCTTGCTGCTCATCAGAACCACCCTTCCAGCCCGTGTTCTTTTTCCGTCCTTTCAAATGGCGGTACCATGGGGAAATGCTATGGGTCCCTTGGCTTTACCACACCCGGTTCACGCGCTCCCTCACGGAAACCGAAAGAATTTTCCCAAATTCGACGGGAGCGGAAATAAAAGTACGGATTCCCACATATCTGCATTCATCATGTCATGCAGTATCTTGGACGTAACTCATGAAGATGTGTCAGTTCGGATTTTTCTGGAAACTCTACAGGGACCTGTAGCTGAATGGTTTCAGCATTTACCAGCCGGATCTATTACCAGTTGGACCACCTTGCGGGATGCTTTTGAAGACAGGTACAAACCTTCAGAAGATGCATTTAAATTATTATCACGGATCACTCACCTGAAGAAAGAGGCAAATGAGACCATGCGTGATTTTATCACCCAGTTCAATGCACTAATCAACCGTGTCCCTATTGCCATGCTTCCGACACCGGAGAATCAAAAATGTTTCTTCGTAAATGCTATGAGCTCGAAAGTTAGTTTATTGTTCCTCCAGGAATGAGTTGCCACCTTGATTCTTGCCCAAGCCACTGCCATTCGCATAGAAGATAATTTGATAATATCTGGTGAATTGAAGAAGGAATCAGCCAAGCCTAAATCTTTGGGCCCTTCACCCACTACTTCTTCTGATCGAGCCTTTCAAAAGATGGCGAATGACTTTCTTGCATTAAAGAAGTAGTTGGCCCAAGCCTCCCCCAGTTCCTCATACCGGGATATTCCACGGAGGAATTTCATTCCTAACAATGTTTCACAAAGGCCGCGCTTACCCGTAACCGCTCCACGGTTGGCACTTGAGGCTCCTCCGGTCAACACTCTGGCTGAAATCGAAGAAGAAGAGCAGTATTATGAAGAACCTTCATCTCAGGGCAAAGAAGATAAAGATGTCGATAAGCCGACTGGTGACTCTACTATTGGGTATATGGAATTTGATGAAGAAGAATCTGATGAAGAGGAGGGTACCCAGGGATATGCAAGCGGACAGTCATATGTTGTTTTTACTCACTCGCAAGGAAAAGAAGAGGAAGTTGTTGCCCATGTCCAGCAGGAGAAGGCCGTGTCAAATGTGCCTCTGATCATTGCTAAAAGAGGTAATCCTCTTCCTACTCAACTCCCTGGCAAATCTTTTACAAGGAAATCCTTTCCCCCCATCTCCCCTCCAAATCAGCCCCCTCATATTCCTACCAAGACCAGTAATCCTATTCCACCATCGCGAAGTGAGGGACTCATTCCTTCACCAACGCAACCCTTGGCCGCGTTTGATATCATAGATCATGCAAAAAAGACCAAGATCCAAATGTCTGAAGCTGAATATCTTCAGTCAAATCCCGAACAGCTTGTAAGATTGACCAAGTATATTCAAAGTCAAGCTGTTGTATCTAATCAGGTTTCCCCAAAAGGAATCCTTTCCACTCCCTTTGAATCCCAAATAAATGTTGCTTCAACATCGGCATCAGGAAAGATAGAGCCTTTCTATCTCTCCCTCCTAATCAATGGACACAAGTTGAGTAACTGCATAATTGATTCCGGAGCTTCAGATAACGTCATGCCGGCAAAATTCACCCATGCTTTGGGCCTCACTCTTACCAAGCCTTTCGGTAGATGTTATTCCTTGGAAACCAAGCAGGTTCCGTTGATTGGCCAAATTAAAGATGCGCAATTTGCATTTGCGGCATTCCCTGATAAGAGGGTAAAGATGACAGTCCTTGTTGCTGACATTCTGGCAGCCTATGGAATTTTTCTGGGAAGAATTTTCTGCAGTGAAGTCAGTGGAGAAATTCATATGGACTGGTCTAAAGCTAGAATTCCCGTTAAAGGCGTAATGCAAACTTTGGAGCCGGAATCACAAAAGAAGTACTTGGTTACTAGCTCTGAGGACCCCAAAGCTCAAATTCTTTTTGAATCATCAAGGATGGGGAACTATTTCTTGTCTACCGAGTCTGATAAAATGGTTTTCCCCATTCAAGAAGAAGATCTTAACAAGATCTGGACCTTGCAGTTCGATGGCAACTACGCAACCAGCGGATGTGGTGCTGGAGCCGTGCTGATATCTCCCGAGGAAGAAGTCATTCCTCTCTCTTTCAAGTTGCAGTTTTTTAACACGAATAATACTGCTGAGAATGAATCTTTGTTACTTGGCATGCAAGCTGCAAGGGAAAGAGGGATTAAAAATCTAAAAGTACAAGGTGATGTGGAGCTAGTTATAAACCAAGTCAAAAGGATTTATCAAGTGAAGAATGAAAGGCTCAAGCATTACCATAATGCGGTGTGGGACAACATTGAAGAGTTTGATGCTTTTTCGATTGAATCCATCCCAAGAGCCCAAAATGACATGGCTGATTCATTAGCTATTTCAGCATCCCTCATGCTTCCTCACCCAGGTTTGAAAACAAACAAATACACCATTGAGGTGGTTTTCTGCCCGAGCGTGCCAGACAATTCTCAGCATTGGCAGGTGTTCAACGATGATAATCAACTCATTGCCTTTCTGGAGAAGGCGGAAAATTTTAAAGAATTGCACTTTGAAGGATCTAATTCCACTTGCCGTGAATCAGTCACCAATCAAGGTGACAAATCTGAAGGGAATGATGGCATATGTCAGCTCAAAGGGAATAAAATCCCAAAGGGCCTGGTTTCTCTGGAGCGGTTGTTCAACAGGCACGACTGTTTTGTAAAAAAGAAGAGGCGAGATAACCCTGACTCATCCCCAGAAACCGAACCGGTCAATATAGGTTCGATCGAGCACCCGCAATTTGTGAACATTGGCAAATGTTGCACGCCTGAAGAGAAATGGAAATTTTTCAAATTGCTGAAAAAATGTATGGACGTGTTGGCATGGTCCTATGCCGATCTAAAGTCTTTTAAGCCAAACGACGTTCAGCATGACATCCTGTTGAAAGAAGATGTCAAAGCCTTTCGCCAGAAGCAGAGGCACTATAATCCTAAGATCTCGGGGACTATCCGGGCCGAAATTCAGAAGATGCTAGATGCGAGAATCATCTTTCCCATCCATCACAGTACTTGGGTAGCAAATATTGTGCCAGTGCGCAAGAAAAATGGTGAGATACGCATATGCGTAGACTTTCACAATTTGAATCAGGCTTCCTTGAAAGACAACTACCCACTTCCGATAATGGATCAAGTTCTGCAAGCAGTAACTGGATCAAAGATGTTGTCCATGCTTGATGGTTTTTCAGGCTATAATCAGATTGAAGTTTCACTTGAAGATCAATTTAAAACAACATTCACTACTCCCTGGGGTACATTTGCCTACAGCAGGATGCCTTTTGGCCTAACTAATGCTGGCGTCACTTTTCAGCGGGCCATGGATTTCACATTCAAGGGTATGATGGGGAAAGTCATTGTGGTTTATTTAGATGACTTAACTGTGTTCTCTAAACAACGAAATGATCATTGTGATCATTTGGAGCAAGTATTGGCCAGGTGCCGAGAACATGGGATTTCCCTAAATCCAAAAAAGTCTGTTTTTGGAGTTACGGAAGGAAATTTGCTAGGGCATGTGGTTAGCAAAGAAGGAACAAAGATAAATACCAAAAGAGTTAAGGCTATTCAAAGCCTTACTCTGCCTACAAGCAAGACTGGTGTTCATTCTTTCTTCGGAAAGGTGAACTTTCTCAGATGTTTTGTTCTTGACTTTGCTGAGAAGACTCATCACATATTGAACATGATGAAGGGTCACCAACTTTCGGATGGAGCGAAGAGGGGAAAAGGTCATTTGAAGAAATAAAAGCTTCCGTTGCTCACGCACTAGTCCTGGTATGTCCCAATTTCTCCAAGGACTTCATCATGTATAGCTATACATCTGAGCATACTGTGTCTGCAATATTAATGCAAAAGAATTTGGAAGACGTCGAATCTCCGATTGCGTTCATGAGTTCTCCCCTCAAGCCTCACGAACTAAAAATGACTCAATTGGAGAAGCATGCCTTTACCATTGTCAAAGCAGTGAAGAATTTCAGGTATTACATTCTAAACTCGCGTACGGTGGTGCTGGTCCTTGACACGGCGGTGAAATCAATTATAACTCAGCATGAGTTAGGAAGCTTGTGAGGAAATTGGATCGCAAAAGTCCAGGAGTATGACCTGGATATTAAACCAACCAAGCTGGTGAGGGGCAAGGGCCTATGTCAGCTTATGGCTGAAAACAAAGATTCAGAAAACCCCGATGAAAGGGGTGACTACACCGATGAAGCACAGAACCGGCTAGAAAAACCCGATTCGCTGCCTTTGGCCCTATTTGTTGCGACTAGTGATGAATGGTATTCCAATATCACTTTCTTCCTCACCTACGGCGAATGCCTAATGCACCTAACTACAAAGGAGAAGTGCACTATAAAGCTCACAGCAGCTAAATATATCATCTGGGATGACGGTTTATATAAACGTGGGATAGATGGTGTCTTTTTACGATGTGTTGACAAACCTTAGCAGGTAAAACTACTGGAAAGTTTTCACAATTCAGCCTGTGGGGGGCATTTCTCTTCCTCCGTGACAGCACACAAGATCATTCGAGCCAAGTACTATTGGCCGATGCTCTTCTAAGATACAGCCACCTGGGTGGCAAAGTGTGAACCTTGCCAGCAATTCATCGACAAGCCGAAGTTGGCTGCTTTTCCCCTTAGGCCTGTCATTATCAACGAACCATTCAGGAAATGGGGAATTGATTTTATTGGTGCACTCAAATCTCAATTGAGTGCCAGACATAGCTATGTCCTTACAGCAACGGATTACTTCACCAAGTGGGTGGAAGCCATACCTGTTAAGCATGCCACTTCTGAGGTGGTTTGCAACTTCATTAAAGAGAATATCATTGTCAGATTTGGCGTTCCAAACAAAATCGTTGCTGATAATGCTTCTAACTTCTCCTCACGGGAAGTTATTAGTTTTTGCTATGAATATGGGATAACTTTGGCTCATGCCTCAGATTATTACCCCCAGGGAAATGGTCAGGCAGAATCCAGCAACAAGAACTTGGTGACCATCATACAGAAGTTAATGGATGAGAATCAGTGGATGTCGCACAAGTTTTTGTACGACGCTTTGTGGGCTGATCGTATTACTCCCAAGAGGTCTCTCGGCATGTCACCTTTTCAAGTGTTATATGGCACTGATGCCGAGCTTCCCATTTCTGCGGAACTTCCTGCTCTGCGCTTGGCACGAGCCATTGAAGATGAAACTTTCCAGAATTCTCTAGAAAAGAGGATCATGTATCTGGAAGAACTTGAAGAAAAGAGAATAAGGGTGGTCGACAGGATCACCGAACATCAAAATCAAGTCAAGAGATTATTCGATAAAAAATCAAAGAAGAGGGATTTTCAAGTGGGAGATCTCGTCCTTTTGTGGGACAAGCGAAGAGAGCCAAAGGGCATGCACGGAAAGTTTGATTCCCTGTGGAGAGGGCCCTTCAAGATCAAGCAGCTCAACAGAGAGAATAGCTTCTATCTCTCATATCTGGATGGAACCGAGCTCCTGCTTCCTTATAGCGAGCAACATCTGAAGATTTTCAAGAAGTAGAGCTTGCTCTCTTCTTTGTACAGTTTGCTTTAGTTGTGTGTTTGTTTTCGTTGTGTGTTTGCTTTCGGTTTGTTGTGTGTTCCTTTTGCTCTCCCTCCGGTCGCCTTTGTTTTTGACTCTGTTACCCAATGGATAGGCACTTAAAATATGGGATTCTCTACCCCCGAGTTTGCTCAGGGATAGTCCCCAGAAAGATCCATCTGTTATCCCATAAAATTGATAAGGGAAATTTTACTGATAACCATACCAAAAATTTTGTTTTGATCCCTCGTTAGGGATCCCTTGTGTTCGGAATGTTGCAAAATCCCTATCCGGGAAATCTGGTTTTTCGAACTTAGTCTTTTTTGGTCTTTTTTGGCTGGGCGCATGGAATGACTATGTAACACCAACTTTTGGTGCGCCCCCCTTAAAATCCTTTGGCACATATTTTTCAGTGTCAACATGACTTTTGGTGCACCTTGTATGTTGAGTCTTCTCTGCGTGCGCCAAGGCGCATGCGCCTTCATGTTAGCACAACTTTTGTTGCGCCACTTTTCGGGTGCGCCAAATGGCGCACATAATCTAATGACAACACAACTTTTGGTGCGCTAAAGGTGAGCTTAGTTTCATGCTGACAAATGCTTTGGTGTGCCAAAGGGTGCATACTTTCCTATGTCGACAGTAATTTTCATGCGCCCTTTATAAAGTTGGTGGCGCATTTATGACTAGCTCACCTATATATATGTTTTTGCGCGCCCACAAATATCATTTTCACTAGACGCATCACGTGATTATTTTCTCTAGCCTGTCAGCCCCTGCCTCGTCATTTTCAACGCGTTGTGGACCCGTTTACACGTTTCTCACTATTTATCTGGGTATGTGTTCTTGTCTCTTCCATGCGTTTTGCGTTTTGGTTCTTTGTGCTTGGTGGTCTAGTTTTAGTTTGTGTTTGGGGATATCAAAATGTTGATCTAGCCTCCTCCTTTTGCTATCTTCCCATATCCCTCCCCCTCTGTCCAGATCTGCTGGTAGGGGAACTTTTCTGAAAAACATGGTTTTATTTCCTTTTAAATGAGCCGTTTCATTGCCCAATAACCCTGCTAAAACAAATGAAGAAAGAAATGAAGATGACTTTTTTTCCCTTTGGCGCACCGGTGTGTCTTGCAACATCAAAAATAGTTGTGCCCCTTTGGCACATCTGTCACCCCCTGCAACATGACTAAAATCCGTGCCAATGGCACACCCATCTTGCCTGCTACAAACACTAGCCCTGCGCCCTCAATGGCGCACCAACCTTCCTTGTTGCATCACATAAACATGTGCCCCTTTGGCGCACCCTGCATCTGCGCAACACCGGCTTAATCTGCGCCAAGTGCATGACTTTGAAAGCGCAGGTGCATTCTTCGTTGTAAAAGCATTATGTCGTGTAAACCCTCAATGCGCTGCGCCAAGTTAGCTTTGGCACATGAGAAGTTTATGTAACATAAAAGATACATGCGCCAAAGGGTGCACCAAATCCCCATGTAACATGAAAAAGCCATGCACCTTCGGTGCATCTTGTCTCCGTGCAACACGATGTTTTTTATGCGCCCTTTTGTAAAATTCATCTTGTAGTATTCATGTGCCATGCGCCTTTTGGCGCCAGTTTAACCCTTGCAACACACTTTCCCCTGTGCACCTTACCTATTTAGCCCTGTAAGCTGCAGCTTTCATGTGCCATGTGCCATGAGTCTCAAAATCTCTAACTCTTTCTTCTGCTAACATTTCAATGGAAGATCAAATGGCTAATACAACCTTTTCGGATTGGGTCTCGCTTCTTCTTCATGCAGATCAGCAACTGAGTTCGAAAGAACATATGTCTACATCCAACAAGAGACCCACCAAATCCAAAGGAAAGGCCAAACTTACAGAAGAAGAGATGAAATATAAATATCAAAGGGTCAGGATGCCCGAGTCCTAGGCCAATTGTAGCATGGACGTCAGAGACTCATAATTGGGACATATTGATATGGAGGAATTCTGGGCTAGAACTCAGAAAGTCACAAGGAGTCCATGGATGGACAAACTGATAGGTAGTGCCCTGTACTTCACCGGTGGAATCCCAGTCAGTGCCGTCAACAATGAATTCTTGATGGTGATTGCCCAATGTTACAACAAAGACACAAGGTGTGTCGTAAACAACAAGGGCGAGGTAGTCATTAACCTCACTGCCCGTCACTTTGAAGGAATACTCGGCATACCCCACCACCGGCACTTTGTGGCCGTCAGTCAAGCAGATTGCATTAAGGCATGGGATGACAATGCAGATCAGTGTATGCAACTAATGAACGAGGTTTACTTGAAAAACAAAAAGGTAGTAACCCGGTGGCCCCAAATCATCCACCGTAGCGACTTCTCAGAGGAGCTCAGTGACACCATTACGTTCCTGAGCAGGGTCTTCGAGCTTTCTGACGCCCATTATTTCCATAAATGGATGTTGCGGTACTTAGAGACCATGAACAAGAATATGCCTGATCAGCGCTTTTGCTGGGGGAGAAATTATAAGTAGCACAATCTCTGAGCAGCTACAACAATTTAGCACAACGGGGACTTTCCATATGAACTCCTACGTGGTCTACGCTGTAGCATCAGAGAGGGACTATCCAGGCCTGACGTAGAGTGGAATTTGGCCTCAGGTCAAGATATACGAGTAGTACCCAGAATTGAGGCTAGAGAATAGCATCTCCCAATTCACAAAAATTAACGATGTGTTTTTCTATCACATCATCTGCCTATTGAGGCCGAATATGACTTATGGTCACACGACTAAAAGCATAGTAGCAGCCACTGAGAAATGGGGGGCCCTGTTCACCCAGTTTCCCACGTTCACCTATCTAAGGGCTGCCAACTTTTTAGGAGAGCCAACCAAGCTACCGAGGTATGCTGGACCTAAATTGATTCTGCTGGAGTTGTCAAGGCAGCTGATCACATACCACGAGAAATGCTTGAAAAGAAAGAAGGGTGGAACTCCTTTCCCCCTCACAGTGGGCCGGTATACATGCTCTACCCACCACAAGGCGAAGGAAATGTTCGCAGAGCTGGAGCTGCTCAATTTAAGACATGATTTCCCAGCCAGGCCTACCTTCGACCCAAGGAGCTGTCTGCCAAGGGTGAAACTTGATCCAATCCATGTCCCTCAGATTGAGGACATTTACATTGACGTCATCCATGAGGTGGAGCTCAGGAGAAAGGATCATTCTCACCTAGCATTGGCAGAAATCATCCAATATGGGATAGCCATTGTCCCCAAAGGCTTCCAAACTATGGACGATGAAATAGACAAGGTATATACTGACACAGATGGGGACAATTGGCCCTTTCCGGCCATTGATAGAACTAAAGCCCCTCAGAAAATTGAGGAGAGGGTCAAGGAGACTCTGTGCAGGACAGAGCATTGGTGCCGTATGAACGGACTAATCTACCTTGGGGTTGATTTCACAACCTCCCCGTTGGGCAACGCACCTCCATGATCCAAAAAGTAGCCTAAAGGCAAGGGAAAAGGCGTAGAAGGTGAATCCAGCACCATTCAGGATGAAGCCCCTGAGAGTCCTTCTTCCGCGGCACCCGAGCAGGTAATATCTCTGGTCACACCAGAGAAAGAAGTAGAAGAGGATATTCCCATTGGCCCATCCACTCAGGAAGTCGGCATTGCTACAACAAACTGAGGTCCCTTCTATCCTTTCTTCTTCTCTTCCTTCCCCTCCTCGAGTGACTCAAGCAACCATCCCCTTTGGTCGTGTCTTCTGTCCCTTCTTCTACTGTTTCCCCCGCTTCTTCATCTATCTTCTCTTCCCTCACTGATCTGTCCTCCTCCATTTCCTCCCTCATCTCTGAATTCCCCTTCCCTTCCTATGTCTTCCATTGCTGCAGTTTCCCTTCCTTCCGTGGGCATTTCTTCGGCTATTCTCTTAATGTTGCCGCCACGTGTCTCCACGTTTTTCCCCTCTACTACTGCAGCTGCCTCCTCCTCTGTTTCCGGTCCTTCTACCATGGGTCCAGCTTGGATCTCTCAACAGCTAAGTCAGTAAAAGAGGAAAGTTCCCATCTCTCTGATGGACTTTTCCATGATCCCATCTAAGGGGGCGAAGAAGCAGAAGCCTGTCACGTGCTTCTCTCAAAGTGCTGTAGGGGAGAGAGTTATGGAAATCGCATACCCCAATCCCCTCAAAGAGAAAAAGGATCTGTCTTCAACAGATTTTACTGTGACCCAAGTCGCAATGGGGACATCTTCCGAAAGTCTTCAGGGAGAGGTTCTTTCTGCAGTTGACGCCCTCTGCAAGAAGCTTAAAGAGATAAAGGAAGAGAAAAGGCAACTGAAGGAGCAAAACAAATATCTGCTCCAGGCCTTACAGAGGATGGGTAATACGCCTCCCACAACTGCCGCCGAGACTTCTGAGCTTCTTAACTAGGAGAAAATCAATAAGTATGCCAAGATCGGCGAGCAGGGTATGGCCGTTTCCGCTTGGAGGAGCCAAATCCTCAAAGACAGTGAAAAATTGATCAACCGAGTTCTTCGAATTGTACCTGAACATCAGTAAGGTGAATAAAGAGCTCCAAGCATTAGCAGGGCCTATATCAGAAGAGTTGGAACATGCCAGACTGCAACACGAGACCTTCCAACAAATGTTCGACTATTCAGTCGAAGATCTGGTCAAGTTCGGTGTTTTTGGGCCATCCAAGGGCCCTCAACAAAATCATGTCCACTCTGGACTACCGGGTGGATCAGCTAGAATTTATTCTAGAAAATATTGATAAAGTCAAGGAAGAAGCCTTGGATGCGATGCACCAAATGGAACGGATTGTTCTTAATATGTCGCCAGGGTTACTCACTCCTTCCTTCACTTTAAGGAAAGCTGATGAAACCACCTGGATCTTCAAGGAGATCGCTTCTCAAGGAACGGGGCCAGAGGTCACATTTGACACAGAATCTATCAACAACCTGCTGGCCTGTAGGGACTTCATCAGGTTCCTCATTGAGGTGGAAAAGGACTATTCCAAACTCCTAGAGAAGCTCATAGATGAGTGGGGAGACTTGTGAGGTGATAAGTGATAGGCACAAGGATCCTTCTTAGGATCAACTAGGGCTAATAATCAACAAGTTCATGGAATACCGCTCTCAGTTCCATATCTCGTCACCTAAGGAGCAACAAAAGCAGTCCACCCCCTTTCGGCCACAAGATGATGATAACGAATAGCTTATTCTTCTTCTTCTCTTTCTCTTTCTCTCCGTCTTTCCTTTTTGGAAATATCTGGAGTGTGTTGATACGAATGATGACATCATCCATGTTGCATCATGGGATGATGTCATCCATCAAGTTGTAAAAAGTCAACATGACTTTTAGATATTTTGTAAATATCTTTGTAAATAGTTGTTGGCTCCTTTTTGGCCTTCTTTTCTTTCCTTCTTCTATATATACCCCAATACTTGTTGTATTGTGGGATGGAGGAATATCTTTCAGATGAAAAATAGAAGTGAAGGAAAAATACTTTGAGATTTCTTGTAACAGAAGAAAACAATAATACAAATATTGAGACTTTGTGCTGAATAGCTGTGTTATGCATCAGACCTTTCTTATGTTAGATCTGTATGTGTTTATTCTGTTAGATTCATATCTACTTTTTTGTCATTTATTCATCAGTAGTATTGCTTTGTTTGTTTATGCAAGTAGGTTTGGCTCTATTTACTACCAATCCCAAAACATAAATCTTCTGACCTTTCTGCTTTGGAATTCATTTCTTTTCTTCCTTTGGACCTTCTCTTTCTTCATCCCCTCTTCCTTTCCTTTCTTTTCGCAGCTGGAAGCACTCCTACTGGGATGAGATCCCAAACCCCCGAAGGCAGAATCTGTGAGACTTACATAGATTCCTACTAGTAGAATAGCAATAAACCAATTTCGCTTTGCTGACTCAAAGAGGGGCTATGCCCTGCACACTGTTGGCTCGTCTATCCATAGATCTTTCCAAGCGATAGATTTTTGGACCAATAGGCTTTCAACAAAATTTTGGGCCACACATTGAAAAAAATCTGTGATGTTGGATGAAAGGATTGGGATGATAAAGTATCTGCAGTGCTTTGGGCATATCGGACAACATATAAAAGGTTGAACAAAGCAACACCATTTGAGCTAGTGTTTGGCAGGAAATTCATTCTTCCTATGGAATTTATGTTACCTTCTTTGCATATTACGTGCGATGGAGGTCTTGCTAATGAGAAAGCATTATAAAAATGGATTGAATAGTTAATCAAGTTGGATGAGCGATGAGCCATAGCATATTGGAGTCATAAACAAGAGAAGGCCAGGTAGAAAGCATGGCATGACAGGCACATCAAGGATAAAAAGTTGGAGATAGGAAATATGGTGCTCCTTTATGATTCTATGTTTTTGTGCCATCTAGGAAAACTCAACGTACATTGGTTGGGATGGTATGTTATCACTCACATACTCAAATCAAGCGCTTGTCAGTTAGAGGCCCTTGATGGAATATGCTTACCCTGTTACTTCAACAGGAGTAGGTTGAAGCCCTAATATAAATAAGTCTTCTTGGTGTTTGTAATAAGGCAGTGTTTCCATTTAGATTAGTTTTTCAATTATGCATTCCCTTAATGTGTTTTCTTCTTTTTTGTTATGCTTTGTCGATTTAGTTGGTGTGTTGTGTAATAAGCATGTTTACGTGCAAGAAGCTAATTACTATTTGAAGAATTTTTATGCGCAAAGGACTACACATACTTTTAGTGTGGGGTGGTTGTTGATAAGGTATAATACTATTGGAATTGAACGACAAAAGGAATAAGCTATTGCAGGTTCTATTCAAGTCAAAGGATTGCTTCTAATAATTGACCAAAGATGGAGATAAATGAAGGGATAGTATAACATGAGGTAAGCAGATGCCATAACAACTACCAGTGGAAGGTGCAATGACAAGGTACTCAGGCATAAGGAAGCACACTGAAGATAATTTTGTGACCAAAGGGTAGGAAGGTGTGCTAGAAGGTTATAGCTAGAGCACGAAGATGTACCTCACGGAAAAAAAAAATGGTCAATAAATGAGAGAACATTGGGTAGGTGAAGGAGAAATAAATGCATCAAAATTTTGAAAATATATATAAGGATGGGATTTAAGTTCATTCTTACCATTGTGATTAAGATAATTTGAAATGAGCTAGGTGCGAAGAGCTGAGAAATCATGTTGAAGTGTGAAGAGTGTGAAACCAGACGTGGAAAGGAGGTATGTGCAAAGGAGAAGCTTGCGTTCCCATAGGGGAATGGTTTGAGCAAAGCAGATGTGTTACAAATGAGCTAGGGCAAGCAATTTCCACTAGGGCACGAAGATTTGAGCTAGGGTTTGAGTTACACATTGCAAAATTTAAAAGACGAGTATTTTCAGAGGATTACAGGGTAGAAATGGCACCAAAGAAGGCAGTTGCAGCATGAGTTAAGGGAAATAAGAAGATGGTCATGGAGGAAGAAGAAATGACCCCTGAGAGTAATTTTTTAGAGATGCAATATCCAAAGGGGGTTATAGTAGGCCATGAATGGGATTCCCACATTCAGAGAAGAAAGATAAGTGATTACAACCATCGTACGATAGAAAACAAGGAGCTGGATGCACTGTTGAACACAAAGATAAATAAGTGCACGGCGGAGGACATGCCGGTCTATGACAACTTTGGGGAGAATTTATTGAAAAATATTGGAGTATATCAGTTATACAAGCTCCCCCACTTTGGAAAATATGATCCCTTTTACCAATGGTTCATGAGCAGAGTATATGAAGACCTCTTCTACTTTGCAGCACGCAGAGTAAGGATTTCAACTACGCTCCATAGTGACAGGGTTGAAGGCTACAGGTGAAGACCTCAAGGGGTATTTAATAGACAAGGCTGCAATTTTGGAGACTAGGAGGGAGATCGGGTACACCAAGGTTCTGCGCTACATGGACATAGACAAGCTGAAAAATTACCCACTTGTGCAGGAAGCCACACACCTTGTGACAAAATTAAATGACCAAGAGAGGTGGCCACAAGTGAATACCATGTGGTTGCACATTTATAGAAGGATGTCTAAAGGATTTGTCTAAAAAATTTCAAGTTACATTACAGAAACTATCGTTGAAGAAGGACGTTCAAGAGGAAAGATCATTTTTGGGGAAGTTCTGTTGTCTCTAGTATTCATAGAGATCAGGGTTCCCAATGGACCAAAGGAGAAGATCTGGGAGTATCCCATGGAAAACAAGTCACCTGTAGAATGATTCAGCACGTACTTGTGTGAAGGATTGATGACCAAACCAGTCAAGTAGAGGGCTAATAAGTGGTACCATAGGCTTTGCGTGGCATTCAAAGAAGAGTGGCGCATACCAAAGGATTTACCATCGGTGGTGGGTAAGGAAGTTCAATTTTTCGTATACCAATATTTTTGCATCAGGTGATTTGTGATTAAGGATGGAGCTTGAAGCCCATGGTTCAAACTATTGTATGCCTTCATAGTGAGGTATTTTTAGGAATCAGTTCACAGGTTCTTAGACACGCGCCGCCTAACATTAAATTTAGAAAAGGTAGAGTACGGATATCACACACTGAGGAAGAAGTATGTATATCCAGGATGTAATGCATATATTGAAAGGCTCATCTTAGATGTGTTGAGCATAAAGCCAATAAGTTTGGTTATTGGAGACATTGGAGCAACACCTGTGTACCTCCAACTAAATCCCAAGCTAGAAAACAATAAGTATGTGGAAAATGAGTTCGCGCTCCCAGGGCCATCGAAGAGTAACCATACCATGGAGAACATTCTAGTGCCTAAACCCATAGAGATAATCAAAGTAGAGGATGAGGAGGATGAGCGAGAGGATAGTGGTGGTTTGGAGCACAGGAGGAGGCAGCCATCAGATAAAAGAGAATCAGAGCACGTGACTACGCCAACTCATGGGTTGGAAGAAGAAGAGGATCTAGAAGCAGTTCAAGGAGAGTGTCACTTTAGAAAGAGTATTCATAGTGAATAAGAAATTAAGGTGCTACTCCATAACTAAGTGCGTAGGTCACCTCAACTATATCCACAAAAGGAAACAACTGAGAAAAGAAGAAGGAAGTTGAATTTGGGATCGAAGAGGTAGAGGAGTCTAAGGAAAGTGCGCCAAGGTCTCCTACACCACTTGAGTATGAGGAAGAACCACAGAAGCAGGGAGGAGACATAAGAGGAATCAACAAGATGAAGGAAGGAAGGATGGAGAGGAAGGAGAAAAGGAGACAATAGAAGTCACGCTATGATATTGCTTAAGGTATGTTAGAATAAAATCCAAATCTTGAAGCTCCAGTTCCTAAGGGGCCTAGAACAAAGAGAATGAGTGAAGAACATAGTGTATCAATCATGGGCTATGTTGAGGACACAAGTAAAATTGTTTATGCCTATTTATAGAGCACTGTGACTACCACAATGAGTTATATAGATGGGAGTTGATGGATGAAGATATGGAAATCGTACGCACAAGGAAGAAAATATCATGGTCGATGCACACGTATATGGATGAAACAAGACTTCAATATGTGTGAGGAGTAATACATGTTGTGGAGGTTGAAAAATAATCCCCAAGATGAGAAACATAATAGTAAATCCTACTATTATGTCTGATGAGCAAGTCATTAAGGCATTGGTAAAGGTCTCCATAGGGGTGGCTCGCAGGAACATGGATAAGGCCACAATCATCAAGGCACTACGAGTGGAAATTAAAACAAAGAATGCATAGAACTAGTCACACCTAATCCAAGAAAAGGACTTAGAACAAAAGAGGAATCATTCCTTTGTCAGCATGGAAGAGACTATTGGGGAACATGTACTAAAATTGGGCCCACATCTGGCATAAAAAGGTACCAGAGAAATTTCCTTCAGCAATTCACTATGTCAAGACTTTGGTGGATTTGGTACTTGAAGAAGAAACCATGCGAATGCCAACACCAAAGAATCCTGAGAAAGAGGCAGAAATGGTAAAGGGCTGCAGTGAAGAGAAATATTTCATCTTACAAAGCATTACTATGCAAGCGTTGTGGGAATAACTAAAAAAGGTCATACCAGGCCTTGAACATCTGTACAGCTCCAGAGGGGTTCATCAAAATAAAAACCCTGGAGGATGAAAATGAGGTATAGAAAGTGATGAAGGATGACACATTGGGCCATGCACGAAAATATTAGCACTGGTTAAACAGAAGTGCAAGGCCCTTGCAGCAGTACAAGAACCACACAAGAATCAGCTAGAGGAGCTTTGGAAACTCATCATAGTAGAATATGGATTTGCTAGAGGGAAGGATGACTGCAATGTCTAGGATTGTGTTGATTTTGTAGAATGAGAAAGGAAAGATTGTCATAAGATGAAATGGAGTCCATTGCTTGTGGACATTCCAATAAAAGCAGATGAAGCACTCGTTGAGTGGAAGACCTTGGAGGCGGAAATAAAGGAGGAATATCTTGAATTAATTTTTCATGTTGAAGTGGATGAAGTTGTAGAGTAACATCATTATTTTATGCATATAGATTCATTCTTATCCTTTCCATTCAGATTCTTTAATTCATTTTTGATATAGCCATTGTTGGGGCGACAATACAATTAGTGTGGGGTAATGTTGAGTAGATAATACTTAAAAAAAGGCACACAAGAGGTCCACGCGGGAAAATAGAGCATGTTCAAAGATGCATAAACAGATAAGGGAAACACGCACGTGGAGGATAAGTTCATATTTTAGGGACTTAGCCATTTTTGCACTTAAGGATCTATTTTTAGAGATGGCGTGCAGAGAACATAAACAAGGCAGAGACTTGTGCGCCACGCATTGGCTATTTTTGGAGGATTGGCTACAAAGAACTTTGCATGGATGTCGGGCTAAGAATAGGTTTATCACTATCAGTTAGCTAAATGAAAGTTTATTGAAACATTAGCAAACTTGCATGTGGGGCTATGACTGTAAAAAGTGCATAGCTAATAATAGCATGCGACCTATTTTAGGGATTGGATAAGTGGTGAAGGGAAAGTACCTACCCTTATAAATATGTAGTGAACTATGTAGTAGATGATATATAATATAAAATAATGAGACAGAGAGAGAGACAAACATATGGACGTATGTGTGCAAGACTAGACTACTGTATCAGATATGTGTACATGTATGGGCATAAAATGTCATTATTGTAAGAAGATTCTCATGCAATTGTCATATTTAATATAATGGGGGATATTGGTTGAATCTAAGTGTTAGTTTTGTGTGTATCTGGATCTAGTATGTTTTTTATTTCATCATGGTTAATACTTAATTATGTTCTCCCTTATATATAGATCTGGCTATGCTCTGTAGAATGATGTATTAATAATGGAACTGCATGTATTAAGTCTTCATCATGCTAACATCCTGCAACAACAACCCTAAAGAGGGGCCTTGGTACCTTTGCATTCTTCCAGTGAGCGCTCAGTATAGGTTGACCTGATGTGCCAAGTGTTCCTGGGGTCTTACTAGGCCTTGTATTACTGAATTCTAGGCTGCATCATGATGAAATGGATGGCATTGATTGGACAGATGAGAAATAAATCGACGAATAGATTGCAACCTTGCCTTGAAAACTACAAACTTTGATGAGGTTAGTAGGTGGCATGCATCTCAATAATATCCTTGATTTTAGTTGGATAAAATTCAATGTCACGCAAAGAAATATTAAAAACCAAGGAGATTTCCTAAGAGAACAACAAAGACACACTTCTTAAGTTGAGGGCGTACACAGTATTTGAAGATACAGTCAAAGAAAACCTTAAGGACTACCAAGGTATTCATCTGGATGTTTATATTTGGAGAAGAAGATCATAAACATAATCTTCCAATATGTTATGCATGATCTTGTGAAATATATAAGTCATATCCCACTAATATGTAGCACTAGAGTTTTTTAAGGCCAAAGGGCATGATACAATAGCAAAAGGTCCCTCAAGGAGTGATGAAGATTATTTTTTGTTGATCTTCCAAGGTGAGTAATATTTGGTTATAACCCAAGAAAACCATCCATGAGTGATAGCATCTCATGGTCGGTAGTGAGATCAACTAGTTGGTCAATACTAGGTAGAGAAAAATTCATCTTTGGGGTAAGCTAAGTTGAGGTTGTGGAAATCTATACAAATGTGGAGTCCTCCTGTCGCCTTTGTGATAGGAACCAATGTTAGAGATCCATTGGGGATAATCAATGGGTAGAATGAAGGAAACTGAAAGAAGATGTTGGAGTTCTTTGACAAGAAGGGAAATGTGAAGATGTATTTTTTCGTAGCTTCTATTTCATAGGTTTGGCATCAAGAATGGTTACCAATATTATGGACCACAATGTTTAGGTCAATACCATAGCATATCAACATAGGACCAAGAAAAATCATTACTATGATCCTAGGAGGACTAGAAGTAAATGATTCTTGTTCAATAGCATCTAAAGATTGGCCTATTTTTAGAATGTGTGGGTCATCCTAAGCGGTGAATGATGATTTCGATGGTCGATTCATTTTACCTTGGTTTGCATCTAATAAGGTAATGACTAATGACTATAAGAATCTTCTACACCAAGATAGGTGAGAATAGACTCATCATCCTAACCATTGAACGAAGTTAATAGAAGGTGTATCTTCATTGGTTCATTTCATCATATAGGAATGGAAAAGAAGAGGGAGCCTCGCCATCACATTGATAAGTCAGATGGTCCCAGGGGACACAACATTCACAAATTTTTTTTAGGAGGAATGGATTTCAGATCCATAGACTCTGTAGGTGAAGGTGATGAGGTAGGTGAATGGGGTGGGGACATGTTAATCATTTTTAATGAGTTTGACTTGGGCATTCTTGGAAGGTGGTTCAGAAAATACAATACCATGGTAGTCTTTATGCTTATGAGTGGTGTAAGGAATGATAGTATGGTGGCTTTGTTCATAAAAACCAAAGCCAAATCCCTTCCAAGTACAGTGATGGAGGAAGGTGTGGGAAAAACGGCGGTTGGTGAGAGATTTTAATGTCATACGAAAATGGTCGAGTTTGGGAAGGTGGCTTATTTAAGTAGGTAGAAGCATCAAGTCTGCTCATACATCAAGTTGGTACGAAGATGGGGAGGATCATAGGGGAAAACTTTGCCTACGTGGTTATCATAGCAGGGATCTTGGTGAAGGTCATTGTACACACCCCAAAATTACATGTGCTACCATTTTTGGAAAATAGTTACAATAATTTCCCAATGATGATTCATGTCTTTTCATAAGACGTTTGAGTTCCTAAGCTCATCTGCAGTGTATATTTATAACTTAGACATCTTTACTTAGATTTTGCATGCTTTCTTCTAGCTTCTTCGCTCTATTCTGTGCATATTTTGGCCTTAATTTTCAAAACTACCTCGCCCTTCTTGGGTGCAAAATTGTGTGATTGCCACCCAAGCAGGGCGACGGTCATATGATCATAACCTTGTGCCATCCAAGCATGGTATTCCTTCCCTCTTCTATTTTTTAATATATTTAATTAGCTTGAACTGCCTCTTTACCCAATGATTTGGCACTCCAAGGTTTCCTTTTGCATAAAGGCACATCCCATCCATTCCTATATATTCAATGCTTGTATTCAAGAAAATGGCATGAGAATTTTGTGTATCTTCCATAGTATTGTTGCCATAAGACCCTGTTGGAAATTGCATAGCGAATCTTTATTCACTTGTGTTATCCCTCTTCCACGTACATTGCAACCAAAATACCTTCAAGTTGTCATTTCTCAAGTGCCTTCTCCTGTTGTTGCCTTTTGCATTTCCAAATTCCTTAGACTCGTATGGACACATAGAGAAAGAAAGGACAAACTAACTGGGACAAACAGAAATACAAGAAAATTTTCCAAAGCTCTTGCTTATCTAGGTTGGAATTATATTTTTATTTTGATTCCTTTATTCAAATTGTCAAATTCTTAATTTATTCATTTCCTCTTTTGCATTGCAAGCATTGACATGTGATTTTTCTTGATAAGGTGTGTTCCTTTGATTGTTGGAAATCATGCTTGCCAAAGATAAGTCATTCTATGCTCTTGGATTCATTTGGTTGAAATGTTGTTGCTTGCAAAGAATCCATTTTTGTTTCTAGATAGATAAGTTGTAATCTGGTAATGATGGTTGCAAACTTATCTCTATTTATTATCACATCCTTGGACCAATTCCATTGATCCAAGGTATGTTTTAAATCCTCTTACCTGATCTGAATGGTAAACTGACATTCAGAGGTTTAAAGACATAATGGACTGAACTCTTGTATGTTTACAAATTATTTTATCTTCTTGAAGGATCGTGCATGCATTTTGTTGTATGTTATGTGCTCAGATATTTTTGATTGATCTCTTCAGGACTGCTTTAATGGCATTAAGTGGAACGAGGCCTGCTTCAAGACTATTGAGGAACAATCTAAGTCCTAGACCTATGAGATCTATCCTAACAGGATTCTAAACTAAGGTAGATGTACCTATTTTCTATCTATGTCTACTTTATTTGGGATAACATCCTATCCTAAGTTGCATGTTCTAAGTTGGGATGTTGGGAATAACCTAAGGTGATGCTAGGTCTATTTCTAACCTAATACCTAATACTAAATGGTTGTGAAGTATGACCTATCCTAGGATGGTAATTTACCTATTGTAATGTTTTTAAACCTATGGTAAATACTTCTAAACTATCCTATGGTCATATTCTAAGCTAATGGTATCTATCCTAAACTAATGAAGTGTTGGAAGGGGACCTAAGGGTCGTATGGAAAAGTTGGAAGCTTGGCGATGGTTCCTAAGTTATTAATTTGATTTGATTTTTGAAATAAATGGACAACGTACTGCCAGTTTGGGCAGAGGCATGTAAATTAGTGGAAGTCTACGTGGATTCATCACTAAAATTTAGTAATGCATGCAGAAGTTGAATTAGGATTCACCAATTTTGGATGGCGGTGGCATGGAGAGATAGGTGGGAGTTTGGGAATTAATGGCATTTATGAACCTCATTTTTGGTGAGAAAACCACCTTGGAAACCATGCAGGTGGATTTTTTGGAGGTTGTTTGGTCATTCATTCTTTCTAATTTTTGCTTTGCATGGAGCTATCTGGTTCTTCGAACCAGCAATTCTATTTTCAATTTGTGGCTATTTTTGATTCCCTTGGTCTATTTTTGATTAAAGGGAAGTATATGAGACATTTGAGAAAGAATTTTTTGGTTGTTGATCTTTCTTGGAGAAGAAGAAGTTTTGGAGGCTCGGCTGGAAGTCTTCTTCGAAATCGACAGAAGCACTATCAGGCATGATAGGCTCTATCCATTAAGATTTCTTGTTTTTCTCAAAATGTTTCATTAAAACAACTCTACTCTCATGAGATAATTGGGTTTCTGATTTTTATTCTAGTTATTTTTTTTCTTGCTTTTTCTTGGTTTAGCTGAAGGAACCTCTATTTTCTTGGTTATATGGAACCTTTGCATGATAATTTTATCATTGGGTGCTTTCTCTGAATGAGTCGATGGTGAAATACACTTGGTGTTGTTTGAGACTTGAGTGTTTTTTATTGAATTTTTATTCTAGTTTGTTTTCTCGAAAAAGGGTTTAAGTAAGTTGTTTTTGCCCTGAGCTTTGAATTGGAAGTCTCTTTTGAAATTAGAAGGTGAATGAATACTCTTCTCTGATGCATCCTTGAGTTATTAAAGTTGTATCACCCCTTTGTGGTCTGTATGGGTTTTTATTTCAAATCATTACTTGAACATGAACTTGTATGAAGGTAAGGAATGTATATCTTGTTTCTTCTGTTCTAGGTAAACTTGCATTGTTCAAACTGAATGTCTTTGATTATTTTTGGAAGGTAGAAGAATACTCTCCTATGTCATATCTTGTTTTGTAGAAGTTTAAATACTCCTTTTTGGGACTGTATTTGTATACTTTGATTTGCAGTATGAACTCAACTTGTGTTAAAAAAAGGTTAATGGGTGAAAGAGGTTTATGGAATTGTCTGTATTTTGTACTCTAAACTTGCATAAAAACCATGAAGGAATGATTTTCTCTATTTCTGTACTACTTCAAACTTTAAAATCGATGGGAGCTGAGTCAGTTATGGTATTTTGATTAACAGCTTCAGTTCAGACGTGAGGGAAATATAAGGAAAGTTTGACTTAAAAATTTGTTGTTTGGTTTTAGTATTCTCTTTTGAAACTCTTAGAAGGACTTCTGGGTTTTAAATGGTCTTGGAATTTAACTATGGAAACAGTAATGATGAAATCTTCTGTGCAGTTCATTTATGTTTGAGTCTTCCTTTAAAAATTTTGAAGTTGAGCTTTCGGTAGATAGTTGAAGTTATGTTGTTTAAATATACATTGGAAGATGGTCTTCTCCAAGTCGATACCATTATTATCATTCTTAGCTCTGTTCTTTCTTAACTTTCTAAAGTTTGTGGTTAGTATCTTTCCATCCTTAACACTTTTAACTGACTTGGATGTGGTTGATAATGAACCAAATCATTTTTTGTTATTTCTTGATCTCTGCATCCTTCCTTTGGAATGATATAAGAAGGAACGAATGGTTGTGGAAATGATTAACACTTTGTTATTTCTTTAATTGGTGTAACTCTTGGAAGGTTTATTTGAAGATACAATTATGTATGTAATAGGTTTTGTATCTTCTGTATCTAATTTCTATATCTTAAAAGAATTGGGGGCATGGTGAACTGTCTCTACTGATTCTTTTACAACCTTATTTCTTTTGAATGAAAAATAGAAACCTCTTCTGGCATAACCCCTTCCTCTTCCACTCTCAGTGATAAGCTCTCCATTGTCATTTTTGGAAACTATAGGGTAGGATGTTGATTCTTCTTTCTGAAGATGCATATGGGAATTCGGTTTAACCAAATGATGAGGAAGTTGTAAACTGTTTACTCTCCAGTTCAAGCTTCCTTTCTTTATATAAACCTTGTTATAGGTTTAATTGAATCAATTGCATTACTTTTATTAAATTAATTGAGTAGTAAATGTTACTACTTACTCCACTTATATTGTATTGAAGAAAATTAATAATTGTTCCAGTTAATTGAAGTAAAACATTGTGGCTGGGAAATATTTTTCTAATGCTAATAAGAGGCCTAATCTAAGAACCTAGGCTATATATATTTTGACCTAGAATTAGGCTGCCACATCTAAATTATGAATCTCTTAATTATTTAATTTGTTGGATGAATCATCCTATAAACATTACTATGTTGGAATGAACTTGACTGTGCATGTTTTCTTGAAACTTTGTAAAGATGAACAAGAAGGTATTTGTTTCTGAAAGTAACTATTTTGTTTATATAGTGAAGTTGATTCTGTATTTCAAATTCAGAAATAATTATGAAATAATTAATTGATAGGAACTGTTACTTGATATAAATAAGTAATTGTTTGGGTCAATACTTATCTGATATAATGCAGTAGATTAGCTTATTATATTATGATCTCTTCCTATAAAGTGAATTCAGATTTATTATTATGCTTCTTTTATGGTTGTTATTTCTTATGACTTATTTGTATGACTTCACCTGTTGTTTCGTAAAAGCAGAGTTACTTTAATGAAACAATTGGTTGAAGGCACTTCATTTTAATGCTTAGTGCTTATCATGCTTAGTTCAATGAACTGACCTGTGCTAGCAATTTTTGCAGATGGACTTCGTAGTGATAAAGGAAGGAAATAACTTGTATGATGTATTGGTTGATTTAAAGTCTAGTCTCTTTTATAGAAGAACTTTGATTCATTCTTGAGTTGTATTGAAAAAGAAAATTTGTATTCTTTGATGATATTTATGCTATTTGACATGCAGTATGTCTGAAATGCATGGTCTTGTAATTTGTGTATTTCTATCATGATGAATTGAAAAGTTTGGAGATTTACTACAAATTGTTGTGTAATTTCTCTTGTACATTTTATGAAGGAAATTGGAATACTATCTTGTTGATATTTTTCATATCTATTTGTATCCTTATTTTGTTGTCATTTAATAAGATGGATGAAGGGAATAGTTCATTCTCCCTTACTAGGATGCAACTTGCTAAGTTGCATAAGATGACATTCTTTATCTAAAAAATATAATAAGTAATTGGATGTAAAATGACATACAATTAAATTATAGAAGGTGTGAAAGATAAAAGGGTATGATGAACCCTAAACACTTAACCAAATAGAGGAAGATTCTTCTCTCTCAAAGGAATGTAAAGCAAAAGAATGGTGTTTATGATCGTTAATCATTTATACTTCATTCTCTATGAAGTCTACTCTAGTAGAACTCTGTGTGGTTAACACACCTTCTTGGAACAGCTGAGTTACATTAAAAATTAACCTTATGATGTATGTTGTTCTATTTTTGGATAACTGCTTGCCAAGCCAAAGTTAATAAGCATAAAATAATTTTGAGTTAACGAAGTTCTTTAACATTAAATAAACCAAATATGGATGAAGAACTTAAGGAGTGTTGGATTTAGGGTTTTGCAAGGTTGCTGTAATTTGAATCTTAAACCTAAACTATTTATATTTTAATGACCTCCTAGAGGTATGTACATCGTGATGAAGCAGTTCGATCAGATGTTGGCACACACCAACTGCAGAATTGTACCTTTGTGAAGACTAGGGTCTTCACGAGGATACAGTGATGTAGTTGACATGTTGCAACACCCTTCCATATTAGTTCATCTAGATCTACACACATCTGGACTTGAACTTAGTTTCTCTCTAGGACAAGTTAGCAGTATGATTTGGAATAGGAAGTAGCTCTCTATGACTTAGGATAAAGAGGCACATTCGATCGACTTAGGTTGGTTGAGCATGCCCCTATACCCTAAGTCATCATGAGCGGTTCCCTATACCAAATTATATCACTAACCTGGGTTAGGGTCAAACCTAGGACAAGTGGATTGACAGAAGTCAGTAAAGACCATTCTAGATAACATAAGAGTGAGGTGAAGGATGTATTCCATTTTGACGAATATGTCATCTAGGAATAGTAACATGAACAGTATGTTGGAAATCTTTGGCCAAAGTATCACAAGTGTTGTTACATTGTCATATGTCACCTAGTTTAAGGAACGTGATTTTAGATGAATATTGGTAACAAATATTCAGATAGGTTCTTTAAACAGATCACTCAGTACCCAGAATAGGGTAAGAAAACCAAGTATACATATTATACATAAAATTATTCAATACTTAAAGACAAACATGAGAGATCAGTTAGAGACCGAGTCATGAAATGAGAGATCAGTAATTCACTGAGTCATTTACAGTTGCATATGGTTATCTATTATGAGATTGATTGGCATGGAATGTGTGTTCTAAATTATGTTTTATTTAGAACAGTGAACATTGTGTAAAAAAAATTCCCTTGTTTCTAAAGTCTTAAAATGGGAATGTTACATCTTGGTATCAGAGCTGAAGGTTGCAGCTCTTGGACCTATTGTGTCCATAATCTGATAAAACTTAAATTTCTTGTTAACAGAAAATGGTTAGAACAAGAGGAAATGTTGCAAATAACCCACCACCTGGTGAAGGAGTAGTAACTGCCCAAAAAATTGATGAGATCCTTGCTGCCCTGTTGGACACAAGGGATCATTTGGACTGTACTTGAACAACAAGTAATGGGAAATGAGGAGGAAGAAGATGCTGGTAATAATAATCAGCCACCTCCTGAGGACAATGCTAATTTGGGTGTTGATAATAACAATGTGAACATACCTGATCAACCAGAAAACAAAAAGGCTAGGCTGGCAGCAGAACTCACTAATGATATAAAAAAGGATAAGCCCACCTAAGTTTGATGGCACCACATTAGGAGATGGAGCTGAGAATTGGCTCAGTGAAATGGAGAAGTACTTTGCAATAAGGAATTTCTCAGAAGAAACAAAGGCAATATGGGGAGCATATCAGCTTTCCCATGAAGCATCTTCATGGTGGGACAGCCAAAAGGCTGAGTTGAATATTGATGAAACTAATATTACTTGGGATCAATTTAAAAGTTATTTTAGGCAAGGATGTGGCTGCCACAACTTTATTATGATCAGAAAATGACTGAATTTCAGAACTTAGCCCAAGGAAAGCTAACTGTAACTGAGTACTGGGAGCGGTTTACTAAACTCCTTAAGTATGTACCTCAGTATCAAACTGACGAGAAGTTTCAAGATACAGAAATTCATCATGGGATTAATCCCATTATAGGAGGAGAGGTGGATGTTCACAGCCCAACCACTATGGAAGGGGTTGTTGAAAAATCCATAAGGCAGGAACAAAAATTAAAGGCAATTTCTACTCATAAGGAGGAAGTAAGAAAGAAAGTTCCCAACTCCTCTTCATCATCTCTTGCACCTAAGAAAGGACCATGGAAGAAGTTTGGTATGACAAGTAAGTTTTCAGCTAATAATAATAAGAAAATAGCAACAAATAAGTCTATTGGAAATGCACGAAACAACTTTGTCAAGAATAATAATAAGGAACAAAAGTCCTATGGAGGTCAGAATGATAACTTTAAGGCTAGAGAAATAATTTGAGCCTAAAAAGGGACCTGTAGGAGGCTGTTATAATTGTGACAAGGATCATTACGTAAACCAATGTCCTTTGAAAAAGGATAATCATAATCAGTAGCACAAGATATACGATTGCAGTAGCTGAAAAATAGTTGAAAAATGAGTCACACCCATAGAAGTTCCGAGTAAGTTATTTGGCATACTTGTAACTATTATTTTTGATACAGGAGCTACTAAATATTTTATTTCTAGTAAATTAGCATCGAAACTAAAAATAAAAGCTGGAAAAATGGATAAAACATGGACTGTACATTATGGGAATAATGTTGTTCATACAGTTAGTATGTGTCTTTTTGGGGCAGTCCTTGACTTACCTAGTTTTTCCACTGAAGTTGATCTTTATGTTGCACCTTTGGGATGTTATGATGTAATCATAGGTTTTAATTGGTTAGCTGATCATAAAGAAAAAGTGGACTATTTTAAAAAACATATTAGTTGTTTAGATGACCTGTAGAAAACAGTAGAGATTCAGGGTGTGAAACGTGAAATTTCAGTTAGGAAATTGTCAGCTATGCAACTTAAAAAGGCCAAAAATAAAGGTTGTACCTTATATGCAGTAAAAAATTTAGAATATGCTAAGGAAAATAGTGATTTCATGGAACATTATCCACTTGTTACGAAACTACAGTGATGTTTTTCTGGAAGAGTTACCAGGTCTTCCACCCAAAAGAGAATTTGACTTCACAATTGAAATCAAACTAGGTACTGAGCCTATTTCTAAGGCACCATATCAAATGAATACTATAGAATTGATAGAGCTTAAGGAACAATTACAAGAACTTTTGTCTAAAAGGTTTGATTAGACCGAGTGTTTCACCTTTGGGAGCACCAGTAATTTTTGTGAAAAAGAAGGATGGAACACTTAGATTGTGCATTGATTACAGAATGTTAAACAAAGCAACAATCAAGAATAAATATCCACTCCCTAGAATTGATGATCTATTTGATCAGATACATGGAACATCGGTATATTCTAAGATAGATCTTTGATCTGGATATCATCAATTATGGATTAAGGATGAGGACATTCATAAAACAACTTTTAGAACAAGGTATGGGCATTATGAGTTCACAGTTTTACCTTTTGGATTAACAAATGCACTTGTGGCTTTTATGAATTTGATGAACAATATTTTTCAAGAATACTTGGACAAGTGTGTGCTTGTATTCTTGGACAAAATTCTAATACATTTGAAAAGTATTGAGGAACACCATGAGCATTTTAAGATAGTTTTGGAAATTGTGAGAAAGAGAAGGTTATTGGGTAAGCTATCTAAATGTTATTTCTATGATACATAAGTGAACTATTTGGGTCATGTTATAAGTAAGAAGGGAATTGTTGTAGATCCTTCTAAAATTGTAGTTATAACTGAGTGTCCTGCACCAAAGAATGTACATGAAGTTATAATCTTTATGGGTCTTGCTGGTTACTATAGGAAATTTGTAAAAGATTTTTCCAAAGTTGTTACACCAATAACTTCATTGTAGAAAAAGGATAAGAAATTTTTTTGGAATAAGAAATGTGAATTTGATTTTAGAACTTTGAAGGATCAGTTAACTTCAACACCTATTTTAGTGGTACCAGACCCTAATGGAGACTTTATTGTTGTAACCAGGGAATGTCTTCGACATATTTTGTTACAAAATGATCATGTCATAGCTTACAAATGTAGAAAACTTAAGTTACATAATTTGAATTATGATCCACATGATTTAGAGCTTGTTACCATTGTTCATGAACTTCAATTTTGGAGGCATCATCTGCTTGGTAAACCTTTTGAATTCAAAAATGATCATCTTGTGCTGAAGTATATTTTCACTCAGCCAAATCTGAATGCAAGACAATAAAGATGGTTAGATTTTTTGTCTCAATATGATTTTGACATAAGTTACATTAAAGGCAAGGAAAATAGGGTAGTTGATGCTCTAAGTCGTAGGAAGCACATTTCTTCTCTTATAACGTTGAAAAATCAGTTTAAGGATGAAGTAAAAAGCGTTATGGAATTTGATTCTTATTTTCAGCAAGTAAAAATAGCACTTGTTGTAGATCCAAATGATGTGAGATATAAAGGTTTTCACTTTGATAACAAAGGAATCTTACAGTATGAAAACCTAGTATACATACCTTTGCTAAATGATTCAAGAAAGAAATTATTAGTTAAATTTCACAACTCACCTTTTTCTAGACACCCTGGCATTACAAAGATGCTCACTAATATAAAATAGCAATATTTCTAGAAAGGGATGAAAAAATACGTTATTGAGTTTACGACACATTGCTTGGAATGTCAACGTGTAAAAGCTGAACATATGCACCCAGCCGGTTTATTGTATCCTCATAGCATACCATAGTACAAATGGCAAATAATAATCATGGATTTTGTACAAGGGTTTCCTATGTCAAGAAATAAACATGATGTTATTTTGGTTGTTGTGGATAAAATAACAAAAGTAGCACACTTTATTGCTAGTAATCTTAAGGATGATTCTCCTGTTTTGGTAAAAAGGTTTGTACATGAGATTTTTAGATTACATGGAGTACCTGAATTAATCATATCTGATAGAGATCCTAGAATGAATTAAAGGTTTTGGAAAAACCTTAACTCGGCTCTAGGAACTAAGCTAAATTTCAGTTCTACATATCATCTACAAATGGATGGACAGACTGAAAGAGTTAATCAAGTATTAGAAGATATGTTACAAATGTATTGCATGAATCAGCAGTATAAATGGGAAGAATACCTTCCATTATTTAAATTTGGGTACAATAATACATATCATGACTCTCTCAAGATGACACCTTTTGAAGCATTATACGAAAGAAAATGCAAAACCCATGTTAGTTGGGACAACATAGAGGATAGAGAGGTAATTAAACCTAAAATCCTTACGGAAATGGAATAGAAAGTTAAAATGATTCGTGAACACTTAAAAGAAGCAACAGATAGGAAAAATAGTTATGCTGACTTGAAGTGGGTTGATAGTAAATTTGAACTCGGTGAGAATGTCTTTCTTCAGGTTAAACCGAAAAAGAGTTCTATAACTTTCGGTAGGGCTTCCAAGTTATCACCTTATTTTGTGGGACCTTTTGAAATAGTTGAAGTAATCAACCCTGAAGCTTAGCGTTTAGCATTACCTCCTACCTTATCACGAATGCATGATTTTTTCCATATTTCTTTTCTTAAGAAATATGTTTCAAATTTATCACATGTGCTAAATTAGAATTCCTTGCACGGCCAAGACCCAAGACTAATCGTGGTTAAACCCATATGAGTGTTGGAAAATCACCAGTTGTATTTAAGAAACCATGAAATAATTCAATGTAAGGTCCAATGGGATCAGTTTAATGAATAAAGTGTAACCTGGGAAAATCTGGAAGATATGAAAACTACTATTCTGTATTTATTTGAACATAATTGATTTTGTTGACTGATAAAAATTTTGATTTTATTCTTTTATGACAATAAATCGGCTAGTTATGGGTAGATCTTTCTTTATTTAAAAGAAATAAATAGCTATGTAAATGTTGATTTTTGGAACTTTAAAATTTGGATATGTTATGAACATATGAAAAGAAAGTGAATAAATTAATTTTCCTTAATGCAAATTGAAAAAAAAAAGATAATGATTGGGACAATGATTCTTTTTAGGAGGGAAGTATGTAACACCTTTGAAAAAATGTTATCTTTCCTCTTTTACATTGCAAGCATTGACATGTCATTTTTCTTGATAAGGTTTGTTCCTTTGACTATTGGAAATCATGCTTGCCAAAGATAAGTCATTCTGCTCTTGGATTCATTTGGTTGAAATGTTGTTGCTTGCAAAGAATCCATTTTTGTTTAGGATAGATAAGTTGTAATCTGGTAATGATGGTTGCAAACTTATCTCTATTTTATTATTACATCCTTGGACTAAATCCATTGATCCAAGGTATGTTTTAAATCCTCTTACCTGATCTGAATGGTAAACTGACATTTAGAGGGTTAAAGACATAATGGACTGAACTCTTGTATGTTTAAAAATTATTTTATCTTCTTGAAGGATCATGTCTGCATTTTATTGTATGTTATGTGCTCAGATATTTTTGTTTGATCTCTTCAGAACTCTTTACAACATTATGTGGAATGAGGCTTGCTTTAGGACTATTGAGGAACAATCTAAGTCCTAGACCTATGATATCTATCCTAACAGGATTCTAAACTAACATAGATGTACCTATTTTCTATCTATGTCTACTTTATTTGGGATAGCATCCTATCCCAAGTTGCATGTTCTAAGTTGGGGAATAACCTAAGCTAATTCTAGGTCTATTTCTAACCTAATACCTAATACTAAATGGTTGTGAAGTATGCCCTATCCTAGGATGGCAATTTACCTATTGTAATGTTTTTAAACCTATGGTAAATATTTTTAAACTCTCCTATGGTCATATTCTAAGCTAATAGTATCTATCCTAAATAAATGAAGTGTTGAAAAGGGACCTAAGGATCGTATGGAAAAGTGGAAGCTTGGTGACGATTCCTAAGTTATTAATTTGATTTGATTTTTGAATTAAAGGGACAATGTATTGCTAGTTTAGGTAGAGGCATGTAAATTAGTAGAAGTTTACGTGGATTCATCACTAAAATTTAGTAATGCATGCAGAATTTGAATTAGGATTCACCAATTTTGGATGACAGTGGCATGGAAAGATATGTGGGAGTTTGAGAATTAATTGTATTTATAAACCTCATTTTTGGCAAGAAAACTGCCTTGGAAACCATGGGAGTGAATTTGTTGGAGGTTTTTTTGTCATTCATGCTCTTTGATTTTTGCTTTGCATGGAGCTTTTTGGTTCTTCAAACCATCACTTCTATTTTCAATTTGTGGTTATTTTTGATTCCCTTGGTCTATTTCCGATTAAAGGGAAGTATATGAGACATTTAAGAAAGATTTTTTTGGTTGTTGATCTTGCTTGGAGAAGAAGAAGTTTTGGAGTCTTGGCTGGAAGTCTTCTTCGAATTGACAGAAGCACTATCAAGCATGATAGGCTTTCTCCATTAATATTTCTCTCTTTTCTCAAAATGTTTCATTAAAACAACTCTGCTCTCATGGGATATTTGGGTTTCTATTTTTATTCTAGTTATTTGTTTTTCTTGCTAAAGGAACCTCTATTTTCTTGGTTATGAAACCTTTGCATGATAATATTATCATTGGGTGCCTTCTCTGAATGAGTTGATGGTGAAATACTCTTGGTTTTGTTTGAGACTTGAGTGTTTTTCATTGAATTTGTATTCTAGTTTGTTTTCTCGAAAAAGGGTTTAAGTAAGTTGTTTTTGCCTTGAGCTGCAAACTGGAAGTCTCTTGTGAAATTAGAAGGTGAATGAATACTCTTCTCTGATGCATCCTTGAGTTATTAAAGTTGTAAGACCCCTTTGTGGTCTATATGTTATTTAACATAATTTCTTGAACATGAACTTGTATGAAGGTAAGGAATGGATATCTTGTTTCTTCTATTCTGGATAAACCTCAATCGTTCAAATTGAATGTATTTGATTATTTTTGGAAGGTAGAAGAATACTCTCCTATGATGTATCTTGTTTGTAGAAGTTTAAATACTCCTTTTCGGGACTGTATTTGTATACTTTGATCTGCATTATGAACTTGAACTTGTGTTAAAAAATAGTTAATGGGTGAAGGAATTTTATGGAATTGTCTGTATTTTGTACTCTAAACGTGCATAAAAACCATGAAGTAATGATTTTCTCTATGTTTTTACTTCTTCGAAATTTAAAATCAATGGGAGCTGAGTTAGTTATGGTATTTTGATTAATGACTTCAGTTCGGACATGTGAGGGAAATAGAAGGAAAGTTTGACTTAAAACTTTGTTGTTTGGTTTTATTATTCTCTTTTAAAACTCTTGAAAGAATTCTGGGTTTTAAATGGTCTTGTAATTTAACTATGGAAACAATAGTGATGAAATATTCTATGCAGTTCATTTATGTTTGAGTCTTCCTTTAAAATTTTTGAAGTTAAGCTTCGGTAGATAGTTGAATTTATGTTGTTTAAATATACATTGGAAGACGGTCTTCTCCAAGTCGATACCGTTATTATTGTTAGTGCAAAATCACAGCACCCCTGGATGTTGGTCAGGTTTCTAGGTTGACCATACTATCATCCAGTGTGATTGCATAACATTGAATCCTTTCTCCAAGTGTGGGACTTGAAAAGTGAGAAAGGATTCTCCAGAGAAGGCTGGTTCCTATTCCTCTGTTCAGATGCACATGAAATATGCAGAGGGTTTGCTCGAAACCTAATCTAATCTGCCAAGGAGACAGGGTAAGAAGATGCATAAAAATAAATCTAAGCTAATAGAGGTGATGCACCAAGGAATGAAGAACACCTATCTTGCCAGTAAACACAGACCATTCAAATGTGATATAAGATCATGCACAGATAACAAAACTTGCAGTGAAAGACCAGGAGGATGCAAAATGAACACAGAGAGGGTTGAGAATCATCCACAGACATGTATTACTTGCTCCAAAGATTGATACAATACACTACAGAATGCCAAGAGGTAGAGTCATATTACAGTTTCAAATGAGAGGTTCGAACTCCACAAATTCACCTGATAGGAGAAGAAGGGAGGAGCAAAACAGAAAATGTTCGACCTTTTTTTAAGAAGCTCCTCTTTACAATATATAGGAAGAATGAGAGAGGGAAAAGAGAGGAAATTCAGAATCTGCCCCAACCACTTCTAGGTCGTATTTTAAATCATCTCATTATGGCAGAAGCGGTGGATCCTGGCAAAACGGTGGGCTGTCTAACAGAAGCGGTGAACTGTCTGCTGCATTAAAGCTGGTTGTTGGAGCGTCACTTCTGGCATTACCACACGTCAGGGACGTTTTCTCAATTTTCTCTCTCCAGACTACACCAAAATGCAAGATTGATCCTAGAATCATGTAGAGAATTTCAACAGCTTTCCGTTGATATAAAGAACGTGCAAATCTGAGCTCTGGATCAAAAGATATGATGATCTGAAGATTTAGGGCACGAAACAGGCCAAAACAGATTTTGAAATCTTTTCCCGCGCTCTGCCACCTGGACGACACGTGTCAAGCACTGATTGGATGCGTAATTATCTCTCCTTCCCTGTCCATGGGTTTTCCTACTTCATTGGACACGTGTCCTCTTTTAATTGGCTCGGGTCAGTGCTTGAAACCTCGCCCTTTGACTTTTGGACTTTCTCCCTTGTGACACGTGTCGTGATTTGATTGGTTCTCGGGCCTGCCGGATTTTCACGTCCTTCGCGTACATTTTTCCCGGATGTCCCAAACTGTTTGGGACAAAAACTCCTGATCCACCCGAAATGGGCTTCCTTGTCCCTCATTCGGCTGATGACACGTGGCGTTGCTTGATTGGCTTTCGGCTCCTTCGGCTATCCGCGTCCCATACGTCCCTTTGTCCCAACTGTCCCAGTGCTGAAGTTCCCCGTTTCGGCCGAACCGGCCGGTTCGCGTCCTTCGCGTCCATTTGTTCCAACTGTCCCAGACTGTCTGGGACAAATTCTTCCGAACCGCCCGAAATGGGCTTCCTTTGCTCTCGGCTGCTTCGCCTTTTCGCGTCCTTCGCGTCCTCGCGGCCCAGATGTCCCAAATGCTTAGTGCGAAAGTTCTCCTTTTCGGCCGAACCGGGCAGTTCACGCCCTTCGCGTCTTCATGTCCCAAATTTCCCAAAGCAGTTAGTCAATTTTCTTCTCCTTCGCCGAACTGGATTTCCGCGTCCCACGCGTCCTGATGTCCCAGATGTCCCTTTGCTTCGCGGGCTGCCTGGAGGCTTTTCGGCCGATCCGCGCCTCGATGTCCCAACTGTTCCAACTTTTGCGAGGACTAGGACTTAGCCAATTTTCATGATTTTTCCTGTCCCAAGCTTGTTTTTGCCACTTTTTTCACCTTTCCTCAGAGCTTGCTCTTTCCTTCTTCGGCCAGGGGAGTTAGAAAAAATCTGAGGGGACCCTAGAAACATGATTTTTGCCCTGAATCAATCCATTTGCCTAGGACTTGAGAATTCTGATGCATGTTATCAAATTAACCCTGGGGGTGAATTTTGGATAACAATTGGTGACTCAGCAGGGGTACCTGCCTGCTAGGTGAAAAGACCAGTAGCCAGAAGCAGTCCATTGGGCATGGAGTTATCAAACATTCAGTTTAGAATCCCAATTGACTAAGAATGTGTAAGGAGGAAGATGGAATATCACCTGATGAAAGCAAGGACTGCTAAACATCTCCATGGACAGCAAGTTGTGCCAAAGCACTTAGGGAAAACAAGACTAACCTACAACAAAACAATGTGCACAAGCACTTGGAGGAAAGAAAATCTAATCTAATATTTACAGAGGTAGTGAACTTCCCTCTAGAAGCAACGCTTGAGATAGATTCCATTGACTGGAATCTGCAGTTCTTCACCATCCAATGAGGCCAATTGGAAAGCATTGTTGTTCTTGCACTTTGTGACCATGTATGGGCCACTCCAAATGGCATCAAATTTTGAATGCCTTCCCGGTTTTGCTCTATCCACATCCCATTTCAACACTAGATCTCCAACTTGAAAAGATCTATCCTTGGCCTTCTCTATCAAAGGTCTTCTTGATCAAAGCTTGATCCTTTTCCATTGCTTGGGATGCCTGATTTCTGATCTCTTGCAGCTCCATCAACTCTGCATACCTCACCTCCATGGGCTCAAACTCAAGCAACTCCAGCTGCTTCATGAGTTCCAATGTTGGCAACTCAAGTGACATGGGCAAGATTGCCTCTCTTCCATAGACAAGCCTGAATGGAGAATTACCTGTGGATCTTTTGGGAGTGATCCTATCAGCCCATAAGGCTGATTTCAGCTTGGTATGCCAAGCCCTCTGATTCTCATCAAGAGTCCTCCTAATGATCCTCAACAAGTTCTTGTTTGTAGACTCGGCCTGGCCATTACCTTGAGGGTAATAGTTTGATGAAGTGCTTAGGTAGATCCCGTTCTTGACAGCCCACTCAGTCACCTTAGATCCAATGAATGCCAATGCATTATCAGAGATTATTGTAGCAGGTACGCCAAATCTGGTAGTTATCCCCTCATAAAAGTCTAAGATGCTAGACTCATTTGCCTCTTTGAGTGCTACTGCTTCTGTCCATCTGGTGAAGTAGTCCGTGGCTGTCAAAATCCATTTGTGCCCTTGGCTTGAATTGGGATTAATGACTCCAATGAAGTCCAAACCCCATTGCATGAATGGCTGGTCAACTGAGATTGGATGTAATGGAAGGGCAGCAAGTCTTTCTTTTCCTGTGAAGAATGCACAATTCTTACACCTCTTGATCCATGCATAGCAATCACTGAAGATTTTAGGCCAATAATAACCAGCCTTCATGATTTTTAGAGCTGTCACTCTTGGTGCAAAATGACCACCAGCTGGTCCACCATGAAACTCTTCCAACACCCTTTGAATCTGATTTGTGCTAATGCATCTCAGCAGCACTCCATTCACATCTTTCTTGAACAAAACTCCATCAACAATGGCATATGGAACAGCCTGCAACCTGAAGTATCTCCTCTTCGCTTTGCTCATTTCTGGAGGGCATAGGCCTGTCTGTAGGAAGTGTATCATACTCTGAGTCCAACAGGGAGTGGGCACATTATCATTTTCCTGTTCTTGACCATCCTGTAGTACCAAGACAGCATCTTCTTCATTACCTGCTTCAACTTGTCGACTCAAGGCTAGTTGTTCGCATAGTCCCTTCCCACGTACTAGTTTGGTGACCTTGATCTCGATGTCATATTCCATGACACGAGTTATCCATCCTACACGTTTCTCATTCAGATCCTTGTTTAGAAGGAAGTCCCTGACTCCCGCATGAGAGACCAATAATTGGATTTTGTTGTTTGAGACTAGGTGCTTGAATTTCTTTAAACTCCTGATCACTGCAAGTACATGCTTTTCAATGAAAGAGTACCTAGTTTCGTATTCCTCCAAGCCTTGACTGAAGAAAGCAACTGGTTGTTCTAATCCTTCTTTGTTTTGTTGTGCCAAGATTGCAGAAATTGTATCTCCACCACCAAAGGCGTATAGCATGAAATCCTTGGAGAAGTTTGGATTGACGAGAGTTGGAGCTTGAGATATAGCCTCTTTTATTGCCTCAAAACTTGCCTTGCCTTCAGATGTCCACTTAAATGCCATGCTCTTCTTCAACATCAGTGTTATTGGCTTTACGAGAGCTGCAAAGTTTGGAACAAACCTGCGGACAAAATTGATCCTTCCTAAGAAGCTTTGAAGAGCCTTCTTATGACTTGGCAATGGCAACGCTCGAATTGCTTCAACTCTTTCTGGGTCAATCATCAATCCCTCCTTTGAAACAATATGGCCAAGAAGTTTTCCCTCATGAGCCAAGAATATGCATTTTTTGGGATTCAATGATACCCCAAATCTTCTACACCTCTGAAATACCTGCCTCAGATGAAAGAGGTGATCCACTGCATTTTTGGAGAATACAGTGATGTCATCAAGGTATATCAAAACTATTTTATTGATCAACCCCTTGAATGCCATATCCATTGCCCTTTGGAAAGTGGCTCCAGCATTTGATAGCCCAAATGGCATCTTCTTGTAGGCATAGGTCCCCCATTTGGTGGTGAAAGCCGTCTTGAACTGGTCATCTTCCTTCACCATTACCTGATTATACCCTGAGTAGCCATCTAGGAGAGAGAATCTCTCCGAACCGGATACTACCTGCAATATTTGTTCCATTGAAGGAAGTGGGTAATGGTCTTTGAGAGATGCCCTGTTTAGGTCTCGAAATCTACACACAACCTGATTTCTCCGCTCTTCTTCCTGACCGGAACCAAGTTTGCGACCCAGCTTGAGTGCTTGATCGGGAATATAATGCTTGCCTCTATTAGCTTATTTAGCTCTTTCTTCATTAGAGGCTCAATGTGAGGGTTGACTGGTCTCTGCTTCTGCCTGATGGGCTTAGCATCTGGATCCAATTCTATGGTATGCTGAGCCAGGTTGGGATTGAAACCTTTCAAGTCTTCATAGCTCCAAGCGAAGACATCTGGAAATTCTTGGCAAAGTTGTATGAAATCTGATTTCTCCTGTTCAGTGGCTACCTTGCCAATTTGAAGTGTTTTGTTTTCCCCAACCGGAATTGGCTCTGAATCTTCTCTTTTGACCTGTATGTTAGCCTTTTCCTTACGGAACTGGTCATTAGGGTTGAAGATAGACTCCAATGTTACTAAACCCCTAGGAAGCTTGTTTGTCCGCAGCTGCACTACTTGATCCCCATACTGCTGCTCTAATCTGTCCTGATTCCTAGCTGAGAATTCAGCCTCTTCTTGTAAGAAATTGACGATCTGTTGATCGTTCTCAAACACCTGCCAGCTGGTGTTATTATCTGGAACTGCTGGCCTCACAATCACATGGACATGTGGCTGTGTTTTTTCCCTTTTGATGTTGTCAACCACATCAAACATTGCTCCAACAGCTGCGAGCCTATCCGCGGCTTCATTTTTCTTCCTAGGTATGGACGCGATATTGAAAGCTTCGAAATCCTCAACGAGGTCCCATACCCTGTTCTTGTAGTTCTTTAGCAGTTCATTCTTTGTAGCATGTTGTCCCCTGACTTGATTGACGATTAGTTCACTGTCACCAAAGACTTGCAAGTTCTTTATTTTCTTCTTGATTGCCCAATGTATCCCTTGCACCAAGGCTTCATATTCAGCAGTGTTATTTGAACAGGAAAACTGGAAACAGAAGGCTGAGTAATACCTTATACCTTGTGGTGAAATGAGCATAGCTCCTCCTCCTGCACCTTGTCTACTCCTTGATCCATCAAAGAACAGCTGCCATACTTCATTCTTGTCCTTATGATCTGGCTTGGTGATGCTGGGGAGAGGTTGATCCTCTTCATGTAAACAATAAACCCCTAGCTCAGATTCTTCTACTTCTTGATAAGGATCAAAAGCATGCACCTTGCTTGCCCATTCATCAAGAGTCAAATCCGGGATACTTCCAACCTTGGTGTCAGCCTCGTCAGTGCTAGGGTGATCTTCTTGATCAAATGCTGAGCAATTGGCATTAATCTGACTTGGAGTGTAAGGCTCAATATGGAAGTTTGCAATAGGTTCAGACCTAATTGTAGCCTTAGTTCCATACCTTGTTCTAAACAGCATGTGAGACCAATCCGCTGAAAGATAGCCTCCAATTTTAGCAGTGAAGTCTCTTGACAAGCACAATGCAAAGAGTGGTGGAAGGTCTATGACTGATACATCTTGTAAAACAACAACATTTGGACATGCATGCAAGGTAAGACTCAAATTTCTAATCACTCCAACTGTTGCTATTGCTGTCCCATCTAGCTGCACTACCCCTTTAGATGTTATTTCATACTGGAGCCCTAGCTGATCAGCTATCTGTTTAGGCATTACTGAGCTACTTGCCCCGGAGTCTATCATGCAATTATGTACTAGCTGATTTCCAATGATTAACGAAACATAGAAAGGGGGGGGGCTTCAACATTTTACCTTGTTGTGCTCCATGACTTCCTTCAGGCTGGGCAGCATTTGTAAGCACTTTGTCTTGCATCTGAACCTGCTGATTCGAAGTTGGCCAATCCTTCATGGCAGCTTGCAGCAGATCTCTTTGGCCTGGGATGGATAGGGATTCCCACATAGATATATTGACGTTTGTCTTCTTCATCTGATCAATGATACTGAATGGTGATGAAGGATCTCTCTGTTGTCCCTTGGTTTGCACATTTACTCCTTGTACGTGGGCAGCAACAGCTGGCATTTGAGTTGGCCTAGGGGCTGTTCTTGGCTGCCCTTGTGCATTTGAAATGGGACTTTGCTTGCCAATCATTTCTGGAGTCATAGAAGGTTGTGGGCTGGTTGGAGCTAATGGCTGCTCTTCACCCAAATTTCTCCTTTTTGACCTTGTGTTGGCTGCAACACCTTGAGAAACTGCCTGATTCATGCCACAGAAATCCTCTGCTTGCCAGTTCACCAATGTGGTGTCATTTGGGGCTGATTGCTGTTGGAATGTTTCTTGTTGTTGACTGTTTCCTTGACTGCCCTCACCCTCCACACCAGTAGTTGTCACCATCAATGCTTGATTGAGGGCACCATTGAAACACATGGATTGGTTATGAGGCTCGTTGCATGGAAAGCACCAATCGTATTCCTGAGCAATGTTGTTCTGTGTTGGCACTAATGCTTTAGAGGCAGATATGACATTTGGATTATAGGGCTGGAATGGTCTATTGGCAGGAGGCCTTGTTTGATTCATATTTGCAGCTGGATTAGGTGGTCTTTGTGGTTGGTATGGCTGCCTATTAGGTTGAGCTTGGGGTTGATAAGAAGGTCTGAAACCTTGGGCTTGTTGCCTCTTGAGAGTAACTAGCTCATTTCCTAGGTTTTGCAATTGCTTCATGACCTCTTGAAGCTCATTTGGGGCACTTGGAGATGAAGTGGAAGCTTCATTTGAACTCTGATTTCTAGGAGTGGGAGAAGGAGTCAAATTAGGTGCTTGACTAGTGTTTGGACTCTCTAAACTTGGAAACAATGGCATGGGAGGCCTAGGGGCAAGTTTGCCAGCTTGAATCAAACAATTTTCAGCCCTAATGGCAATGCTATAAGCCATAGGGATAGTTATGCCTCCCATGGACTGAATTAACATAGAAATATCAGAATTTAAAGCTTTGAGATAGTAGAGAAAAGCACCTTCTGCTGTTGGCCTGACTGCCACTGGAATTCTCTCCCAAGTCTTTTGAAATCTGAAGTTGAAATCAGTCAGCTGCTCATTGGGAGCTCTCTTGATAGTTGTCAGCTGCTCCAAAAGAGACAAGTTGTCTCCCTTCTCTCCAAATTGCTCATGAAGTGCTATACACAGCTGATTCCAATTTGTGATAGAACCAGCTCCAAGGCTCCTAAACCATTGCAATGCTTTACCCTTGAATGAAGATGCCAGTAACTTGACAGCCACTTGCATTTCATTGATTTCATGAATTGCACAAAGGTTAGCAATATCTTTAACATGATCACCTGGAGTAGTCTGATTTTCTCCAGTGAAGTAGGGAATGTTCTTCAAGGCTGCAATAGGAACTGGATGTTGTGCATTGAGAGCAAGTGGGCTGCTGCCTGTGAAGTTGACGTAGGGATTGTTCTGAGCCATTCTAATTGGTCTTAAAACCCTTGTTGACTGAATGAAAGGCCTACCAGGTGGAGGAGTTGAGAGAGTTCTGTTTGGTGGAGATGGAGACCTCTGAATCCTTCTTCCTCTTTGCCTTCTTCTCGGAGATAATTGTAGGTATTCAAACAACACTTCTTCTTCTCTGACTCTTGACCTTGTGATTCTTCTCATAAGTTTTCAGGCTTGCACTACTGAAACCAGTTGATTTTTCCCCTTGGAGTCGCCAGATATGCAAATAATAGCTCTTTTAAGCAAGAAAAATGCAGCAGATGCACATCAACCCTGCTACAATAAAAAATGAGACCTCTAGGTCCCACCGGGCGTGCCAAAACTGTTAGTGCAAAATCACAGCACCCCTGGATGCTGGTCAGGTTTCTAGGTTGACCATACTATCATCCAGTGTGATTGCATAACATTGAATCCTTTCTCCAAGTGTGGGACTTGAAAAAGTGAGAAAGGATTCTCCAGAGAAGGCTGGTTCCTATTCCTCTGTTCAGATGCACACGAAATATGCAGAGGGTTTGCTCGAAACCTAATCTAATCTGCCAAGGAGACAGGGTAAGAAGATGCATAAAAATAAATCTAAGCTAATAGAGGTGATGCACCGAGGAATGAAGAACACCTATCTTGCCAGTAAACACAGACCATTCAAATGTGATATAAGATCATGCACAGATAACAAAACTTGCAGTGAAAGACCAGGAGGATGCAAAATGAACACAGAGAGGGTTGAGAATCATCCACAGACATGTATTACTTGCTCCAAAGATTGATACAATACACTACAGAATGCCAAGAGGCAGAGTCATATTACAGTTTCAAATGAGAGGTTCGAACTCCACAAATTCACCTGATAGGAGAAGAAGGGAGGAGCAAAACAGAAAATGTTCGACCTTTTTTAAGAAGCTCCTCTTTACAATATATAGGAAGAATGAGAGAGGGAAAAGAGAGGAAATTCAGAATCTACCCCAACCACTTCTAGGTCATATTTTAAATCATCTCATTATGGCAGAAGCGGCGGATCCTGGAAAAATGGCGGGCTGTCTAACAGAAGCGGTGAACTGTCTGCTGCATTAAAGCTGGTTGTTGAAGCGTCACTTCTGGCATTACCACGCGTCAGGGACGTTTTCTCAATTTTCTCTCTCCAAACTGACACCAAAATGCAAGATTGATCCCAGAATCATGTAGAGAATTTCAACAGCTTTCCGTTGATATAAAGAACGTGCAAATCTGAGCTCTGGATCGAAAGATATGACGATCTGAAGATTTAGGGCACGAAACAGGCCAAAACAGCTCGGCGGGAAATTTTGAAATCTTTTCCCGCGCTCTGCCACTTGGATGACACGTGTCAGGCTCTGATTGGATGCGTAATTATCTCTCCTCCACCTTTCTGTGGGTTTTTCCTTGCTTCATTGGACACGTGTCCTCTTTTAATTGGCTCGGGTCAGTGCTTGAAACCTCGCCCTTTGACTTTTGGACTTTCTCCCTTGTGACACGTGTCGTGATTTGATTGGTCTGCAGGTCTGCCGGCTTTTCGCGCCCTTCGCGTCCTTTATGTCCCGGATGTCCCAAACTGTTTGGGACAAAAACTCCCGATCCACCCGAAATGGGCTTCCTTGTCCCTCATTCGGCCATGACACGTGGCGTTGCTTGATTGGCTTTCGGCTCCTTCGGCTATCCGCGTCCCACGCGTCCCTTTGTCCCAACTATCCTAGTGCTGAAGTTCCCCGTTTCAGCCGAACCGGCCGGTTCGCGTCCTTCGCGTCCATTTGTTCCAACTGTCCCAGACTGTCTGGGACAAATTCTTCCGAACCGCCTGAAATGGGCTTCCTTTGCTCTCAGCCGCTTCGCCTTTTCACGTCCTTCGCGTCCTCGCGGCCCAGATGTCCCAAATGCTTAGTGCGAAAGTTCTCCTTTTTGGCCGAACCGGGCGGTTCGCGCCCTTCGCGTCTTCATGTCGTCCCAGAGCAGTTAGTTGATTTTGCCAAAGTTCTCCTTCGGCCGAACCGGCTGGTTCGCGTCCCACGCGTCCCGATGTCCCAGATGTCCCTTTGCTTCGCGGGCCACCTGGAGGCTTTTCGGCCGATCCGCACCTCGATGTCCCAACTGTTCCAACTTTTGCGAGGACTAGGACTTAGCCAATTTTCACGATTTTTCCTGTCCCAAGCTTGTTTTTGCCACTTTTTTCACCTTTCCTCAGAGCTTGCTCTTTCCTTCTTCGGCTAGGGGAGTTAGAAAAAATCTGAGGGGACCCTAGAAACATGATTTTTGCCCTGAATCAATCCATTTGCCTGGGACTTGAGAATTCTGATGCATGTTATCAAATTAACCCTGGGGGGTGAATAGTTATGTATGTGGGGTAGGTGCACGAAGTTGGTGGACAATTCCGTGGACATAAAAACCCAAAATAAAGGTACCGCGATCGTGGTTTTAAAACAGTGATCATGGTCGTAAAACCATGATCGCGGTTCTTGAATTCTAGGTTCAGTAATTACCGAACCTAAAACCACAATCGCGGTACTCTGAGACAAAATTTAACAGTCCCGCGACTCGTTATTTTCCTCATTTTTCATTTTGAACGTGACTTTTCCTAAACGTTTTTCACTCGCGCTTTCAATACTATCACAAAATTACTCATCGGACTTCTGGATAGTGATAGATTCAACCATGCCGCCAAGATGAGGAGGTAAGTCCCCGATTATAATCATTTTTTTTGCATTTTAGGTTTTTTTTTTGCATTTTCATGGGGTTTTTTTGAAATGTTTGTTTATGTATACAATTTATTGTGTTATCAGTTGGGTCAGCAAGCTCAAATAGTGCAAACTGTCAACACATTCCTTCAAAACCCTCCTCCAAAAATAGATCTTCCTCTTATGGCCTCCTTCTGCCCCATGAGCCAAGCAGGAACGCAAGATAATATCATTGAAGAATCCAAGCAAATAAAATCTCATTAAGAACCTAATTCAAACGATAAGACCAAATATGATACAACGTCCATCCCGATGATTTAGCCAATTACAATGTTTTCAAACATTGTTGGCAAATCGAGTCTGCAAACCAACCAATAATAGAGGAACACATTTAGGAAGTGACTGTAGGCGGGTGGTATGAGGATAACCTAATCCCTGCGGGGCCGTCAAAGACAAAACACATTGGAAAAGACCTCATTATGTGTATGATACCAACCCTAGAACAAATGCCCCCTGCAGTTACTTGCCAACCGGTTTCCCTACATTGGTGCCTGTGGATGAATCAAAACAATTTTGGCTGATGGGGATGGTTTGATCTCCACCATGCAACAACAATGAGCGTTTCCCTTCCTTTTGACAGACATTTATGTGAGGTAATGCTCCATGAGGGTCCGAATTATTTTGACTTTCAAAAACTTTTTTGGTTGAGGAGGTGTGCTTCTGCAAGAGTCGACTGGTGCACGCGTAGGTGTCAGCCTCTGATCCCACATGCCCAAACACCCCACTGCTTCAGTTATCCCTCCTACAGTGAAGGATGGGTGGAGATTGATACATGGATACACTGGAGGGAGCTCAATGAAAACTCTCACAAAGCCTTAGCACCCCGATTGGCATCTGGTGAGGTTGGTGGAGCGCAGTTCTAGTGCCCCACTCCACTGGGATCATGTGGGCAATATGCACTACAGGCGAGACATTTTCATTTGTTGGTTACAGATTTCTTTTCGATAGAGAGATGCTGGGGGAAGTTTTTGGAACTAGAGCCATGAATGGTTTTCAATGTAAATTTTAAATATAAATGTTGAATACTATATATGTCCAATAGTTTAATGCACATGTTTGAGATTTATTAATATTATAGATATATATAGAGATATTTGATGGTAGGTCAGGAATACATGTCAAAAACTAATTTTTATTTTAGTTTAAATAGCAAGAGGTGGTAAGAGCTGGTGATGAAAGGAAATAACATCCAGTGTTCGAACTGCTCGATACTGCGGTGGCGTTGTTTCAAAAACATAAGTTTAAAGTTTTACAAACTTACCATTTTAATAAATAATAATTGCCCCAATTAGATTAGTATTATAATTGTTCACGTATGTGCTACATGTATTAATCTTTTTCTCTTTCTACAAAGGAGCCTGTGGGTCAATTCATCTTGCTCATGGAACTGAGGCTAATGGCATGCCTCACATGAGTTTACACAGCGTTAGTTACAAATCGCTGTTCACTTTGTTTCTAATTCTTGGGGACCCTCGTGTACATGAGTTCACTTTTCTTTATACTCCACCTATATCATTCTAGTAGGATATGCCAATTAATTTGCTTATTAACTAGCCATGATGTAATCATATTATTAGTTTACATGTCTCGGGCAGTACCCACCACAACATAACTCCTAAAATCAAGTAACTCCTATGAAACAAAGAACGATAAGCAAGATGAGTCAGATATATCTACCGAAATATTCCGAAATAAATAATTAAAAGGGAAAATCTATACCTTACCGAAACACACCCTGAAGTGTTAGTTAGGCTGGTAAGGTAATAAAAATGAGGGTCATTGAAATAAGAATATGAGCTACCAATTACAATGAACACTCTCCAAAAGTAGAGAAACATGAGAAAACCAATGGAGAGAAAAACTCCTTTAATTAAGACATAAGGGAACGGATGGAAAAATGCTCCTCAACGAGATGACGAGGGTTCCATGATTAAATACAAAAACTTTGTCAAAATCTTATGAAGATAGGATGGCATTGTGCTAACTTATAGATCCTATGATAGCCTAAATAGAAGATACAATAATAACTTTTTTAGTCTCTCTTGACTACCTCATCTTGATTTGTACATGTTTTTGTATAGCTTAAGTAGTAGATTTTAATATGATTTGTACATGTTTTTTGTATAGCTTATGAATGTAGCGAGCCTCCTCCATATATGAGACTGGGGAGGGAGCTTGTGTAGATCTGCATCGCCTATCAGATCCATTACCTGAGGTACACAATTTTAAAAATTTGTTAAAATGTGGAGGTCATTATTCTTATTAAACTTAAATCTACAAATAGCAAATTGTGTAGAGGTATATATGTTGAAATATTTAATTTGCCATTCATATGTCGTACGCTTCCCCTCGTGAGTCTATTGTGGTCCCTGCGGTGCCGCTCACCAATCAAATGATAGGGATCATGTTCTTTTTCCATTGCGGAAGTTTCACATGGCATTTTAACTTTAAATTGTACAAGTTTCTAAAGTGTTGAATGTCTTTAAAATTTGGGGTGTTTTAAAAAACTGTTTATGCATAACAGGTTAGGTTGCAGCATGTGCGACACAGAAGACCACACAGATGAAGGAAATCCATAGTGGCATGTAACTCACTACATCCCATGTCGTGGAAGTGCACTTCTAGCAGGGTGAGTGAAGAGCGGGAAGCTGTTCATGAGTAGATTTTAAGTCCACCTGGATGACACTATTGGTTCATGAGTAGATTCACAGTCCATTGTATATATATATAGCCTTTTGCGATGCATGTGGTCCCATATGTACCTTATGACACAGGCTTAGTTCTGAGTTATACATTACATTATGAACTTATTGACACTAATTTAGGGATGTGCACGTATGGAGCCCCTTGTTGCTTCTCTATATATTGAGAGATATAGATATATATAGATATCTATATATATATATCTATATATATATCATGTGTTTGTTAAATCAGATTTAGTTGGTATTTTTGGGATTATTTGTAACCTGGATGAACGTGGCAAGCACTGATTGGATGTGTAATTATCTCTCCTTCACTGTCTATGGGTTGTTTGCTTCATTGGACACATGTCCTCTTTTAATTGGCTCGGGTCAGTGCGTTGAAAACCTCGCCCTTGACTTTTGGACTTTCTCCTGTGACACGTGTCATTGATTTGATTGTTGGTTCTCAGGCTGCCGGATTTTTACATCCTTCACTACATTTGTCTCGGATGTCCCGGATATGTCCCAAAACTGTTTGGATAAAAACTCCCTGATTCCCCGAAATGGGCTTCATTGTCCCTTATTCGGTTGATGACACATGGCGTTGCTTGAATAGTTTCGGCTCCTTCAGCTATCCGGTGTCCCACGCGTCCCTTTGTCCCACTACTCCAGTACTGAAGTTCCCCGTTTCGGCCGAACCAGGACAGTTCCACTGTAATTCGCATTCACTTTGTTCTAATTGTTACCGAACTGTTTGGGACAAAATTCTTTCGAACCGCACGAAATGGGCTTCCTTTTGCTCTCAGCGCTCGCCTTTCGAATCCTTAGTGTCCTGTGCCCAGAGTCCCAAAGCTTAGTGCGAAAGTTCTCCTTTCGGCCGAACCAGGCAGTTCGCGCCCTTCGCGTATTCATGTTCCCAAATGTCCCAGAGCAGTTAGTTGATTTATTCTCCTTCAACCGAACTGGCTTTCCGCGTCCCACGTGTCCCGATAGTCCCAGATGTCCCTTTGCTTCAGGGGCCAACCTGGAGGCTTTCGGCTGATCTGAGCCTCGATTTGTCCCAACTGTTCTAACTTGCGAGGACTAGGGGACTTAGCCAATTTTCACGATTTTTTCTTCCCAACTGTTTTTGCCGCTTTTTTCACCTTCCTTAGGCTTGCTCTTTCCTTCTTCGGCCCAGGGATTTAGAAAAAAATCTGACGGGACCCTAGAAGAAACATGAGATTTTGGCCCCGACCGGATTGAATCAATCCATTGCCGGGACTGAGAATTCGATGCATTGGTTCAAATTAAACCCTGGGGGGTGAATTTGGATAACAATATCATTCTGAGCTCTAGTGGACTTTAAAATTTTATCTTTCTGGTAATTAACCACTTTTATGACTTGGAGGCAGTTGTTGATAATTAGTTGTTAATTGTTTTTTTTTTTCCACATCCTTCTTGGAATGATATTATAATTTAAATGTTTAACGGGGGTTGTATTTGTTTTTCTTGAACTGTTAATTTTTGTTGATAAACTCTTGGGAAGGTTTTATTCAAAAAGATAAAAAACAGTTATGTATGTGGGGGTTGGGGTTCGGCGCACGAAGGTGGTGGGACAATTTCCTAGTGGACATACCAGAAAAAACCCCAAAATAAACGGTAACGCGATCGTGGTTTTTTTTTATAAAACAGGGATCCAGGCGTAAACCATGATCGCGGTTTCTAGGGTTTTGAATTCTAGGTTCAGTAATAATTACCGACCTCTAATTAAAACACAAATTCGACGGTACTCTGAGAACAAAATTTTTAAACAGTCCCCCCGGCGACTCGTTATTATTTTCCCCATTTTCATTTTGAACGTGCCTTTTTCCTAAACGTTTTTCACTCGCGATTCATACTATCACAAAATTAACTCATCGGACTTTCGATAGTGTAGATTTTCAACCATGCCTCCAAGATGAGGAGGTACTCCCCGATGTATAATCATTTTTTTTGGCATTTAGGGTTTTTTTTGCTTTTCATGGGTTTTTGGAAATGTTTGTTTATTATACAATGTTCTTGTTTTATCTTTGGTAGCAAGCTCAAAATCGTGCAAGCTGTCAAAACATTCTCAAAACCCTCCTCCAACATAGATCTACCTTCTTATGGCGCCTTCTATCCCACTGACCAGCAGAACTCAAGATAAGATCATTTGGAGAAATCCAGATAATAAAGTTCATTATATTCAAACCTAATTCAAACTATAAGACAAAATCATGCTACAAATCATCCCGCATGACTTTAGCCATACAATTGTCAAACATTGATGGGCAAAGTCCGAGTCTCTGCAACCAACCAAATACATAGATGGAACACCTTTAGAAGGACTGTAGTCGGTTGTATGCGGATAAACTATCCCACTGCGGCCGTGCAAAGACAAAAAAATTTGGAAAGACCTCATTTGTGTATTAGGTTACCACCCTAGAACCAATTCCCCCTGCAGTTACTTGCAAACGGTTCCCAATCCATTGGTGCCATGATGATAAATCAAAAACAATTTTGGACTGATGGTGGATGGGTTTTGATTATCCACCATGCAACAACATGAGGTTTCCTCTTTCTTTTTGAAGAAATTATATTGTGAGTTCATGCTGCAATGAGGTCCCGAATTAGTTTGACTTTTCATACTTTTTTGGTTGAGGAGGTTGGCTCTGCACAGAGTATACCTGGTGCACGCGTAGGTCAGGCCTAGGAGCCCCCATGCCCCAAACCCCCCCTGCCTTCAGTTATCCCCCTACAGTGAGGAGGTTGTGGCGATTGATACATTGGCATACACGAGGGACTCACTGACACTCTCACCCAGCATGCACCCAGATTGCATCTGGTTATGTTGTGGAGGGCGCCGTTCTAGTGCACCACTCCATCTTGTGGATCATGTGGTGCCATATGCACTACAGGCGAGACATCATTTGTGGGTTCACATGATTTCTTTTCTATAGAATGAGATGCTGGTGTAAGTTTTTGGAACTAACCACTGATATTGTCTTTCCACATGTACATTTTAATTATAAATAATAATATAATATGTATACATTGTTTAATTTCACATGTTTGAGATATTAAACTATTATATCTAAGAATATCTATATATAGTTGAATTTGTATGTTCATTACATACATGTAAAAACAATTTTTTTATTTTATTTTTAAATACAAGAGCTGGTGAAGGAACATCCATGTCGACCTTGCTACTACTGCGGTTGGGCGTGTTTCAAACATAAGTTTCAAGTTGACAAACTTACCTTTTAATAAATCATTTAATTGCACTAGATTATTATTATAATTTGTTTCACGTTGTATGTGTCCATGTATGTAATATTTTTCTCTTTATACACAGTACCGGTGGGTCATCACTGCTCAGGAACTGATGCTACTGGCATGCCTCACTGAGTTTTACACGGTTAGTTACAAATCTCTTTACACTTTGTTTCCTACTTCTTGGACCTCTGTACATGAGTTTCACTTTCTTATACTCATACCTATATTTATTTCTAAGTAGGAAATGCCAATTCATTTTTATAACTAGCCAGGATGATCATATATTAGTTTTTACATGTCTCGAGTACCCACCACAAAAATAACTACTAAAACGTCAAGTAACTCCTTGAAACAAAAACCTATAAGCAAATGAGTCCTGATATATCTACACGACATATTCTAAGATAATAAGTACCAAGGAAATCTATACCTACACGAAACCACCCTGAATGTAGCTTAGGCTGGTAAAAATGAGTGTCCTTTTAAGAAGCCATATGAGCTACCCAAATTACAATGACAACTCTCCGAAAATAAGAACATGAAGAAAAACCAAGTGGAAAACTCCTTTAATTTAGAGAAGAATAGAAAGGATGGTAACATGCTCCGCAAATATGACTATGGGTTACCTTGATTAATACAAAACTTTGTCCAAAATCTTATGAAGATAGTGGCCTTGTGCTAACATTTATAAGATCCTCTGTATTTATCCTAAATAGAAGTAAATATAACTGTTTTTATTCTTTCTGGACTAACAATATTTATTGTACATGTTTTTTGTAATGCTCTTAAGTTTTTAATATTGAGTTGTACATGTTTTTTGTATAGCTTATGAATGCGCGAGAGATCCTCCATATATGCAACTGTGATGCTTGCTGTAATACCTGCCATGCATAGCAGATCCTTAACGAGGTACACAATTTTTTAAAATTTGTTAAATTTGGAGGTTCTTATTTCGTATTATAAACTTAAAATCTACAATATCAAATTTTGTAGGTTATATGTGAAATATTTAATTTGAAAATAAGTATTTGTATGTACAGCGTACCCCGCGTGAGGCTATTGTTGTCCTCTGCGGTCCCAACGGCGCAAACAACAAAATGATAGGGACATGACATTGCGGTATAAGAGATTTGCTGAACATGGAATTTAACGCCTAAATTGTACAAGTTTTAAATTTTGAATGTATTTTAACATCTTGGGTTGTGTTGAAAAACTTGTTTATGAATAACAGGTTAGGTTGCAAGGCTGCTGATACATGCTGAGAACATAAGACCACCAGATGAAATCCATAGTGGCATCTCCCTCCAATACATCCCCATGTCGTTGTGAAAGTGCTACTTCTAGCAGGGTGACGAGAGGGAAGATACTGTTGAAGGTGAAGAGAGGGAAGATGTTAGGAGTAGATTTATAGTCACCTGGATCGACCAAATATGTGGTCATGAGTTAGATCTCACAGTCCATTGTATTATATATAGCCTTTTGCGACTGCAGTGGTTCCATCTGTTTACATTATGACACATGCGTAGTTCTAGATGTATACATTCATTATGAACTATTGTAATATATATTTTAGAGACGTGCGCGTCTGGAGCCAAACTTTGTTTTGATTCTTATATTATATAATATAAATATATATAATATATATATATATAATATATATATATTCATGTGGGTTGGTTAATTTTAAATATATTCTGTTTTTATTTGGTTATTTTAGGATTATTGCGAACTCTGAGAAGTGGGGTTTCGATCTCTGTGCGGGGATTGGATTTAGTGTTATTACTTCTAGCTTATATATTTTTAGTATCGTATTATTACTTATTTGTGGTATATTTCACCATGGGATTTTGAATTTTTATTTTCAAACAAAAAAATTTTGATTTATTGCCAACTTACGATTAGTAACTAAAGTTATTTGAGTTAGTTATGTTCACATCCCTCCATCTTTAACAACTCCAAAACTAATAAATTCCAAACCTATGGATTTAATGGAAATTCATCAATTCATCTGTTTTGTATTTGGAATTTCAAAGGTGCTTGAAACTCTCGGTGTTTGTGTATTTGAAACTTGCTAATCTTGATTTAATATTAAGGGTATACCAAATTATTGGGGTACATTCATTGTTTGGAACTTTTGTGATTGTATTGTACATAGGAGTTAATCCTTGAGTAAAAAGAACTGTATTGATTTTCTATCTGTTCTTTTGTAACTCATAATAATCCTGAAATATTGTTTTAAATCTGAATGAGTAAATGATATAAGGTGATATGTGGAGTTAGTTGTATTCTTTATATTATTTTTATCTGCATCATAAGCTTTACTGTTTGAGATGTGCATTACTGGAAACATGCCGATTATAGTGCAAATCTTCTTCTTCAAATGAACACTAATACAATGAAACTACCATTATTTTAATGCTAAAAGGATTGAGATAGGTGATACAGTGACAAGAAAAGGAAATAAGAGAAGTGAAAATGATGGGTGAGTAAAGCGTGACACATGTTAACAAAATGCCCACATTAGATGGAGAAGTTTAGTATCAGAGAGATTAACGTGCTTTTTCACACATGCCCCGCACCGTCATGCTCTCCTTTTCCATGTCAGCCCAGTTGAATGAAAAAAACTCAAATATGTTGACACCCATCTGACATGATTTCGCTCATCCAAATAAACAGTGTGCATTCTTTAAACTGAGCATGCAATATTTGGGCCATATATAATATTGTTTGAAGTGGAGTCCCTATCAGACAAGTTGCCCTAAAATAAACTGGAACACCCTACACAATTAGTAGAATGAGTACGATCATCACGATCTAAAAGTGTATCTCTAAAAAAATTGATCATTCTCTGTACTGTCAGCAAAATGTAGAAATGAATATATGACACAAAAATGGCAACTTGTACTGATTGTAATATTACGATTGAACCTCCATTGGTGGTTGAAAATGTGTAATTATCTGCAAAAAATTGAACCACTGAACCAATAGTACCAATAGGAAATGTGTCTTTGCATGCTTGAATTGTTCATCCAACCATCGAGACTCATATGGTGTATGGCCTCACAATACTCATAAACAATTTCTCCTTAAATTTTTCCATAAATTGAAAATGCGGATTTGTTATGTAACGAGCTCACACCGTTAGACTCTTTTCCATCTTTAGAAAGGGTTACTGTAATTTAAATCTTAGACCTAAACTATTTATGTTTTTATTATCTCCAAGAGGTATGTACATCGTGATGAAGCAATTCAATCGGATGTTGGAACATGTCAACTGTAGAAATGTACCTTTGTGAAGACTAGGGTCTTCATGAAGATACAGTGATGTAGTTGACATGTTGCAACACCTTTCCGTATTATTTTATCTAGATCTACACACATCTAGACTTGAACTTAGTTTCTCTTTAGGACAAGTTAGCAGTATGATTTGGAATAGGAAGTAGCTCTCTATGACTTAGGATATAGATGCACATTCAATCAACTTAGGTCATTTTAGCATGCCCCTATACCCCTAAGTCATCATAAGCAATTCCCTATACCAAATTATATCATTAACCTGGGTTAGGGTCAAACCTAGGACAAGTGGACTGACAGAAATCAGTAAAGACCATTCTAGATAACAGAAGAGTGAGGTGAAGGATGTATTCCGTTTGACGAATATGTCATCTAGGAATAGTAACATGAACAATATGTTGGAAATATTTAGCTAAAGTATTGCAAGCTGTTGGTTACTTTGTCCTATATCACCTAGTTTAAGGAACGTGATTTTAGATGAATATTAGTAACAAATATTCATATAGGTTCTTTAAACAGATCACTCAGTACCCAGAATAGGGTAAGAAAACCAAGTATATGTATTATGTATAAAAGTATTCAATACTTAAATAAAAACATGAGAGATCGGTTAGAGACTAAATCATGTAATGAGAGATTAGTAATTCGTCGAGTCATTTACAGCTACATATGGTTATCTATTATGAGATTGATTGTCATGGAATGTGTGTTCTAAATTATGTTTTATTTATAACTATGAACATTGTGTAAAAAAATTTCCCTTGTTTCTAAAGTCTTAAAATGGGAATGTTACATCATTTATATTCTGGAAAATACAAAAACATAATTTAGATTTGATTTACTTTATTAGTTGGCTTTAGTTAAATTAGATGCCATCACATTGCATATGACTATTGTTGGTCCCAAAAAAACCCAAATATTTTTCTTTAAATTGGTAATACCACAACCAAACCTACATGTTCTACTTGCAAACATATATCAAGGCCTTAGGTACAACATTTTCAAGACAACTAGGGACGTAAAAATAAACAACCGACAACTAGACACATTAAAAATTAAAGATGATAAAGAGTTTAAGTATTGGTCAAATCAACCAAATTATAGACTACCTTGAATAGCTATATGACCCTCAAAGGTCCGCAACAAGAGAAAATTTTTGGTTGTGATCCACAGGTCCTTTAACCAAATAGACCTTAACTACTCATAGATATTGATACAGGATTCCATCTTCTTGTCCTCAAGACCCTGGTCTAATATGCTGAGAAGATAGAACAACTCAATGTGTTAAAAATTATAGTTGATCAGGGTTATGATTATTAGACCACCCCTAAGCATAGATTTCCTAACCTCCCTTAGGATTAGGCTCTTGATCATTCTTATGACCATATTGGGACCGCGACTAGGAAGAATTTATGTTTGTGATCCTATGGTTCCCCAATTGAATGAAACAAAGAACCAATTAGACATAGAAATTGGATTGAGAGTGTTAATCTTTCGAACCTCTCCATCGCCACCCAATATAATTAGGCAATTGAAAATTCTAAATAAAGAATCTCATCAAGCCCTCTCGTTTTAGACTAAACCTATCAACTACCCATAGATTTGAATGGAATCATGCCTCTCACTTTTAACTATTACATTACCTTGCCTCGATAGATTTATAAGGCCCCATTTAGTTTCCCACTGAGTTCCACAACCAATAGATAGGATATATTAAGAGCTTGATATTGACTAGAGTCTTAGTGTTGTCATCCTTTCCAATTTCTCAATTTGAGCCACCCAGGTTAGAGAGGTTTTCATCATACTTGACGAGAAGATCCCACCATTACAAGTTAGAGGTGTTGCATTTCCTTGAAAACCTTTCTGCACAGCATCGTGCATCACCATATTTGCTGCCATCTAGCCATTCATATTTTCTAGGTCGGTTGCCTTGGAATGACCTCGGGGAGTTGAGTGTGGTTGAAAGTCGCGTGATGATTTTATTTTGTATAGTTACCATACTCTTGAGGATTAAGGAATGGGTCAATCTTATAAAGGTGGTACTCCCCCAGAGTGAGGCATTGAAAAACACCTTCTAAAGGACCAGTCTTTCGTATGTGGGGTAGCGAGAATGGATGAATCACTAGACAACTAGGAAGAAGAAGCATTGGATGTTTGAGAAGTAGATGGGTTGGCTGATGGGTTAGCTATAGAAGTTACGGAAATAGTGGGAATAGATGACTTAGTTGTGGAATATGTAGCAGCAATGGGAATAGAGGAGTTATTTGTGGAATATGTAGCGGCAGAAGTGGTGGATGCCTTAACTGGTATAAGGACATCATTGGGTTGATACAACATATTACAGGTATTTAATGGTGAAGGGTTAGTTGGAATGGTATAGTCGTGCCCTTTCATGTTTGAATTTTAAAAAATAGTGTAATATTGAAGGAACATAACCCATGGTGCGAATCCAAGGTCAGCTAAGTAGTAGGTTATACTAGAATTCCCCCTCTAAGACACAGGGGCCCACATGAATGTGGAAAATGATGGTGCTAAGGGTGAAATTCATGGCATTGTTAAATGAATGCAACATAACTAGGTTATTTTGTATGCAATGGGAAAGGATACACATTTGGTTGTATGCATGGGAGGAAATGATGTATATACTGGCACCTCCATCGATCATAACATGTTGAACACATATATTATCAATGTATATGGAGATAAATAGGGCAAGGTTAGGATCATCCGATTGGAGAGCTATAATCTCATCGTAAAAGAAACTTAGAGTGGATACTGGATGAATGGTAGTGGGATCATAGGAAGGGGGTGAAGTGGTGAGATAGGAAACATGTTCAGGAGTGATAATGGATTCAACAGGTGTAGAGTCATTATGTAGAACCTCAATAGATTACACGACCTTAATGAGGGCCTGAAAATGAGACTCAAATTTTTGGATGAGGTCTTATAAAGAAATTTTTAGAGGAGGTTGGTGTAATTTCTTAAGCATTATATAATGGGAAACCCCATCAAAAATAGGCTATGTGGGTCCACAGATGGTGATTTTGGGTGTAGGTACAAATGGAATATTGGGTAAAAGAGTAGTAGATGAGTTGGTTTTTTTCTCCTTTCCTTTTTCCTTCTAGGCTCGAGTGGAAAATTGAACCATATTAATATGCAGGGAAGGAGAAGGTGAGTTATGAAATGTGTACGGATAGGACGAGTAAAAATATGGTGAGGGAATATAATGATTTTGTGAAAGAAATGTCATGTATTGGCATTTTAGTGGAGGTTTGGCTAGCGCTCTTATGCAAACCATATTGATCTCAAATGTTGGAGGAGGATAAAAGGGATGTGTAGGTGGAGATGGAGGTCGTTAAATAGGTAAGGGAACACGATGGGTGGTGATAGGTGTAGGTGGAATAGGTTCCTCATCTAAAAGATCATCGTTGTCAAATTTTTCTTCGAGAGAACATAGTTGGAGAAGAATAATCTTGATATTCTTACATATTTCCACATCATACCCTAGCACATGATGATAAGCAAAAATTTTGGTATCATCAAACTCTTCTGGTTTAGGTTTGAGTGGGTTATAAGGTTTAAGCGGGTGGTAATGCCATGACAAAGGTTTCCAAAAGGTTAGCTAAGATGTTGCTGTAAGACCCTTTCCAATGGATCAAAATGTGAATCATGTGTGGGTCTGGATGTAAGTGTGGTTGAATTGTGTGGGTCTGGATATATCACTAGAGGTGGAATCAGACGTTCAATAAGTTTTACTACTTATTTAGTAGATAGTGCAGTTTTAGGTTTGGATTGCACCTTCTTGGGTAAAGGTGTAGCAGGTGAACTAGTTATTTAAGGTGGTGTAGGTTTAACTACCTATTTGGAAGGTAGTGGGTTTTTGGGCTTTGGTTGCACCTTTTTAGGTAATGGTGTAGAATAAGTGTGTGATGTAGAAGGGAAGGAAAATGGTAGAAGGGGACAGCTTAGCCAAGGTAATAATGGAGATGCAGTGAAGGTTGTGGTAAGTGGAAATGTGGAAGGGACTGAATGAGGAAAACGGAATGGCATTGGTAATGATGAGGATATAAGAAGTGGTGTAGGTACAGGAGGTATAAAGGATGTAGGTGATGGTGAAGGTGTAAACTATGTAGGTAATTTAGTTGTAACAAAGGATCGTGATAAGGTGGGCTGTTGTGTTTTTGTTTTACTTTGGGTAGGAGGTTTCTTGACAAAGGTTGATGGGTGGGGACCCAGGATAGATGGAAGTCATGAAGGTAATAGAGGGGTAGTGGTTGAATCCAGTGTATGAAACCTAAAGGGTTGGGTCTTCCTCTTAGGTGGGGGAATAGTTTTTGTGATGGCTTTGTGAGGATGTGGTTAAATATAGTTTAACAGGATGATGGACTAGACTTGATATCGATATGATTCCTAATGTGGTAATGGTGCAGGTAAGTTTTTTAGGCATAGGAAAAATTTCATTTGTTGGTAAAGGTTTAGGTGTGGGTAAGGGTGATGAAGAAGGGTCTGCTACAATTGGCATGGGCATGGTGGGTTTGGTTATCTGAAACACCTTTGGATAGATCATAGAAGTGTTAACAAACAACATCTGCATTTGATTTGAGACAAGAAGTCAAAGGCATCCCCAAATCATGGAATTTTCAACATAATCCAAGTGGTCGTCCAAATGTTAGAATGACACCAATGTAGGGGGGTGATGTTGATTTGGTAGTAATCCCTATAAATAATGTTTGTCAGATAGGGAAATGGTTGGCTTTAGACTTTGTGGGTAGAAGAGACAAGAGCAGATCAACAAGATCCTTGAAATCTAATGGAGAATTTTCACCAATAGGAAAGGACACTACTAATGGATCCCCTTTGGGTAGGGGATATGGAAAGTTGGATGAGGTAAGTTCTTCTTATGGTGAAGAATAAGGTAAGCATGACTCTTTCGTGGGTAGAAGAGTAAGTATTGCAGGTTGTTTGTCAAGTTGAGAGGTGAGTGGGGAAATTGCATCGGCAAATATGATGGACTCCTCCATGGGTGAAGGAGAAGACAAGGGAGACTACTTTGTGGGTAAATGAGCATATGAAACATGTCCCTCCATGGATGAAGGTGCTTGTGGAAGAATCTCCTAGATAGATGGAGTAGGAGAAAAATTAGCAGGAAGAGCTGGTATGATGTCGAAAACAACATGAACCTCATGAATGTTACTGTCATTTGTTGAGGTTTTGTCAATTCAGCTAGACAATGGGGTGTGATTAGGAATGGATTCTTGAAGATGTGAAGGTTCTAATTAGCCACTATGTTAGGATTATCCAAGACGAGATCTCTATTATATAACATTTCTTGGATGATGTTTTTTAAATTTATACAATTACCATCACTATGACCTCTAATGTGATGATAGTTACAGTAATCATTTTCTTTGTACAATGCAGGCATATGATGAGAGGGGTCAAAACTAATATGTGGTTTAACGAGTGGAAGAGTGACTCCTCTAACTTTTAAATTTTTTTCTAATACTAAAGAATAGGTTTCTCCTATGGGAGTATATTTTCGTTGCTCTTGTTTGAACTGAAAATCCTGAATAGGAGAACGATTCGAAGAAGGATTTGATTGGTTAGATGGATGAGATGGGTCGGCTTTCAAAACTAATGCATCAGTAGATCCTTTGTCTTTAGAATAATTATTTTACAGTTTGGAAGAAGAAGAGGTATCATTTGATTTACAAGTTGTGTTCTTTTTATGCAATTGTATCTTCTTCTCTTCAATCGCATGAATTTCAAGTTTCCAAGCCATGGTGAATGCCTAGTCAAATGTGCGGAAGGTTTCAACTTTGAGAGTTGGTAAGATGTTTCTAGCACAAGCTCTGGTGAATAACTCTATTAACTCGGTTTGAGGTAGTTGTAATGTGAGTTGTTTTATCAAGCTCCACCAATGAGCGACAAAATTTGTGATAGATTTGTTTTTATATTGGTGTGTCGCATACAATCAGTCAAGGTGACCTTATTGACAATGTTGATAGAAAAGTGGTCTAGAAAATCCTGAGCTACTTGATCAAATGAAAATATGGAATGCTTGGGTAGAGCAATATACCAATCTAAAACCGTTCATGTCAAGGGACATTGGGAATTTCTACAATAGAAAAATATCATCGTGAGCAATTAGATAACACACATGTTTAAAAGAATGTAAGTGTTTCTGCAGGTCTTCTTTGTTGTTGAATTGGTTTAACTTAGGAATTTCCCAATAGGGAGTTTATGGATGAATTGGAATAGATGGGAGAATGGGCTCATTACAAATATATTCATATGTTAGAGAGTTACGTGAGCCAGAGACAGATACTTATAATGTTTGCATCTTTTCCATCATCATTTTGATAAGATCATTAATAGGTTCTAATGATGGGGCACCCCCTACAATATAAAGGGGTAGATAAGGTGGGTATGATGTAGGCAGCATCCCATTATGTGGTGGTGCCAAATATGAAAATTGTGAGGAAGGAACATAGGCCAGAATAGATGTAGAGGGAAAGTATCTTGAATAGGCGGTATATGAAATAGGGGGTTGTTAGTGATATGTGTAGGGAGGTGGGATGGATTTAAATACCCTTGTAGAAATCAGAGGAAGAGACTATGGGATGGAGGATGATGTTTTGGAAGGGAGTGTGGGCTGCTGATACCAGTGGTGGCTGAGATGCAATAAATATAAGAGAGGTAGCAGGTTCATATAGACCTACACTCAAGGTAGTTGATAAAGGCATAGTTGACATTGTAGGAGTGACAGATGTCAAAGGTGCAACAGATTTCATAGGTGTAGTAGATATCAATGATGTAGGGTCAAGCTGAGAAACCATAGGTGGTAAGGTGGAAGAGGGTAAGGCCAAGATAGTAGTAGTTGATGCAGAAGTGGGGTGCAAGGGTAGGAGGAATGGACACATGCATGTCATATATAAGTTATCTTGATGAATCATGAGTATATGAATGAGCGAGATAATATTGCAGAGTGGTGGGGTTGTGATCAAGGAGTCTCACAAACTCCTCATCACCAGTGGATATAGAAATAGCTTGATTGGGTCTAGGTGTGGAAGTGGCTGGTGGCTAGCGTGAAACATGAGAGTGTTGGCTTAACTACAAGTCAAAACCATGTGATTGACAATAGAACAGGTATTTTGATATTTGCTGATAATGTAGAAACACGGAGGAATGGAGAAAAATGGGTCTAAAATGTATGATTTGATCGTTGTTTTGATTTAAGAAATATAACACAGAAACTGATTTCAGTTGGGGTAACTAATGCTGGTATGAGGGGGTAACTCCCACTGGTCAGATAGACTTATGTGGATGACTATGGGAAAATGTTAGATTGGTAACTCTATTAATAAATGGTGAAAATGAAATAGAGCTAGACTTTAAAGGTAATATCAAAGACTTGGAGACTAGTAAGTTGACCAAGGAAGTCACAAAAAGAAAAGAAATGAAGATTTGATGCTACTTTGGAAAAAATGACCAAAACAGCCTAAAACCGATCGCAGTTAGTGAACTAACAGCAGTAAGATGACAAAACTGCTGGCAGTTGTTGGACCGACACCGGTTACTGTGAAATCTGTGAAAGATGAAAAAAAGTGAATTTTTGGTGATTTGGGTCAAATAACAAGACCAACTCAGAGATTGAGTATAGAAATGATCAGCTCTAACACACTTAGAAATAGTGAGGATACACCAACTACGCTGGTGGAGTGTGTAGGGAGATAAAAATGAAGAGATTGAACTCACACCACAAAAAACAAATCAAGAAAAAGCTAGAAAAACATGAAATCCTATGATGTAGATTTTTTATTGTGGCTTATGCCATTTAGGACTGACTTGTGAATAAAGTAGAGTTTTTGGTTACCAAATGTGTGTTACATAAACTAACAACTATGGCTAGTTTTAGGAAATTTTTAGCATGGGGGATCCTTCTATGATATGATAATTGGGTAGAAAACTAGCTGGAGCCCATTGTCAATCCTCTAATTGTGTGATCGTTGACAACTTCTTCCTGGATATATGTTTTCAGGGATTTGGTATAAAGAGTGTGCAAGATATGAACTACAATTCAGTTTATCAACCATTAGTTGGGAATGAATTCTAGCACATAGGTTTCCCACAATTTAGATGAGCTAGAATGCAACATACAGAAATGAGATGCAAAGATTTTAAACCCAAATCCACAATGAAATTTGATGAGAGCAATAATGAATAGGAAAGAGTATGGCTTTCACTAATGCAACACAGAATAAAAATAAGTGTTCTTTTTAATCGAAAATACAGGTTTCACTGACATCAGTAGGAGAAGAAGAATGTTTCAAAGGGAGAAGATTTTAATGTGAAATTTATTTCAAAAATAAATAAACACACAATGATTCCCTAAGAATGAATAATGCAAAGAACCCCAAATGGGTCCCACCAGGTGTGTCAAAATTTTTCACCAATAAATTTTATGCTTTCTAGGACAAAATAGATAGAAGGTAAATGGTTAAGGAGGAATAATTGTGAGGCAAATGTGGAAGGTAGAATGTCCGTGTTGTTGAAGTTATCCAATCTCATCTTAGAGAACTCCTTTTTGTCTAGGAAGGATTACCTATAAATGCAAATCAAGACCACAAAACAATATTAAATAGTATATGACAGTGGACTGCCTAGTGTATGCTAGATCCATGAAGTGTAGTGCTTCCTAGAGATGTTTTCAATCCACTGTTTAATAACAATTAAATGTGATAAGAAAGTGAAATAAATAGGTCCTATTACAATGTAATGATTTAGGTTTCTCATACACACAATACACTTATATTTTATGCTAGATATATAAAATAACACTAAATATAATTAGAATCGGGGTTTTTTTAGGTCAAAAAGGTCTGTCAAAGGTTTGGTAATTGTCTGGGGCCGATTGGTTAAGGTGTGGGTTGGTTTTGGGTGAGTGGGAAGCTTGTTGGTCTAAGAATATAAAATGACACAGAGACCAATTTCGGTAAGGTGACCAATGTCGGTTCAGGGATGAAACTAACAGTGGTAGGGTAAACCAACATCGGTAGGGGCAATTGGAAATAACTTAATAAAAATAGTTTTTAGGATTCTTTGTGATTACACAAAGAGTGAGGAGGGTGTGGTTAGGTTTGTACTATAATTGAGAAGACTCAACAATATAAAGGGAGAGGTCACAAATGATGAAAGGGCTTGAACTGGTTGGTTTGCTATATTTGTGAGAAGATGGAGATATCCAGATAATAGTAGAAACTGAAAAATAAGGAAGGAGGAAAGAGATCTGCGATAAAAAAAGCACAAATGATTAAGATCACATTACTTACTTGCAGCTATGAAAATCTCATGGCTGGATGGAGGCTAGTGATTGATTGATGAGGTGGTAGCTGGTTTAGTGTCGTGGTAGTATGACATGTGTCTTCCCATGAATGCTCAAATGATCTAGAAGGGAATCCTTGGTCTGTGTTGCTCTTTGGTGGTGTGTAGATGTCATTTGGATGAAGCAATGGCTCTAAGATCTTTTCTTTATTGCAATAGCACTCTTAAAACTCAAAATGACCAACCTGGGTAAAAGGTTGTAAAATTGTATATAATGGAACCAATGGTGGTTTAGGTGACCGACGTCGGCCGAGGATAAATAGGCATCAGTTAGGGTGAATTAGTCTAAGTTACCAAAAATAGCCTAATCTTTACTATTTTTGGCATGATTTTGATTGATAATCTCGGTATCAAGTGACGGTTGGCTATTATATAAGTGGGAGTGTTGTTGGAGAAGGAATGTGACTTTAATTTTAGCGTTAAACTAAGTCTCAATTGGTTGGGATAAGTAGGGACCTAGTCTTAATTAATTAATAGGATAAGAATAAGTCCATTGTGAGGTGTCTAGGTGATTTATAAATTAACTTTATTAAAGTAATTAATAATGTCAGGACGAACATTGATTCAATTGTAAGTAATTAAATTAATATGAATATGGGGTAATGGATCATGGTTAGGTGAATACGTTACATTAATTAATTAAAGGGGACCCAGGGGAGTGTGACCCAAATTTGGTGTCTACAGTAACCACCAGAATTTAATATAGAATGGGTGTTGATTTCATCTTCAAAAATGAAAAATGCATGGGGTGGTGGTTTTAAATATGTGCTCAATTCTTTTTAGAGAATTTAATGAAAGTGGTTGGTTGGTGGAATGAGGAATTTGAATTTCCCTCTATTTTCCTCTTCTTCTCCTTCTCCAATTTTTCTATATATTGTAAAATGATGCTCAGTTGTAAGGTTAGATACTTTGAGAATGTGAGGGCATCATTTTAATGTTACACAAGTGTTTTAAGAGTTACATTCCTTATATCACTATTTTGTGAATGTTTTACATCTTCTTCCCTTGATTTAATGATTTGTGCATAATCTTCAAGTAATAAAATTACGGGTTTTGTGGCTTATTCCTACCTTAGCTAGTATTTCATTTTCTCATGGGTATGTTGTGTATGTTCTTCCGAAATTGATATATATTGTGTGTCATGGAAATGGGAGTTTATGCGTTGTCTCAAACTGTGATTATCATTTCATCCCTCTTTATCATCATTTTTTTCCATTTTCTCTCTTTCAGAAATCTTTCCCCTTATTTTTGGTGCTATCACCTTCTCTAGTTTAGGATTTCCATTTTATGCATCTATTTCTCACCCTGGTCCCTTGGAATGTTAGAGTATAGTTAGTCACATTTTGATTCCTAGGAGTAGTTTAGCATTAGGAATAGGTAGAGGAAGTTGGCCTTCTCCAAATTTTTGTCTCAATTTGCATGTCCCATAACTGAGAGACAGTCCCATGTTGCCTCAAATCCCTATAATCTTGTGATATATGATGGGTGAAATTTTGAGCTCCAAAGGTTTTGGCATGCTCGGTGGGACAAATTTAATATTTCTAATTTTATTAATTTTAAATTTGTACCTATATAGAATCCTAGCCTTTGGAGGATCTACAGCAACACATCTATAGACTCCATTTAAAAAATCACTGGTTTCAGTAGTACTGGTGATTCCAGTTCATGAAAAGGATACAAACTTGGTCTAGAACAAGAGAGGAGGGAATATTTGAATATTTGCAGCTATCTCTAGGAAGAGGAAGAAGATGAAGACAAGTTTAGAGATATCCATCTCCACCAAACATAAATATTTCACCACCTCCACCTAGTAGGCCCTTCTTGTAGACAATAAGGTTTATTATACCCATCAAAATGGCTCAACAACCACAAAATCCATTTGTAAATTTCATGGGCAGAAATCCACTTTCCCTGAATCCCATCCTAGTATCAATATTGAAAAATATCCCCTTCTTCACGGGAGAAAATCACACTACTCCAGCTGATCACATCTAATATATTAAAAATCTATGTACAGTTCATGAAATTGTTAAGATGGATGTGGTAGTGAAACTTTTGGCTTCATATTTCAAATGCAAAGATTTACAGTGGTTTAGGAGTTTGACAGCAGGCTCAATTCAAAATTGGAATGCACTATGCCCAGCCTTGTGCAATTATTTTGGAAAAAGGGAAGACAATCTATCTTTGTTAGAACAACTCACTACCATCAAAATAGCTCCAAATGAACAAATGGCAGACTTCAATTTCAGATTTCAAATGGCATGGGATAGAATTCCAATCCCTATAAGAATATGTGCTAAAGGTGCATTCCTCTTTTTTTTTAAATCTTTAAATTCTGATATAGTTGTTATGATCTAATCTATGGGGGAATAACATTTCCATGATCCTATACACTAGAAATTAGAGATAAGAATAGTTTAATACAAGCCAGAAAATTATCCCCTAGGCCACCCATGCCTTTGTATCCTAAATTTCCTCAAGTTGTTTAACCTTATATTGCTCCTATCCTTGAGAAAAATATGCAACTTGCTGCTTCTACATCTTATACTCCTTCATAGAAAAAGGAAGATGAAGATATAAAAAACTTTGATAAAAAATATGACCAAAAAATTTATATCCCTATAAAAACAACAAGCCCAATCCTATAGAAATTATCAAAACCAAGGGAAATCCTCAAATCAGGGATATCAACCATATAGAAATTAGAAATCTAATTAAAGGTAATCACAAAGTCAACAAAATAACATATGGAAAGGCCAAAATATTTCTCTTCCATTAGCAATAATTCCTCCTCCACAAGAATTTATTTCTCCTAGCTCGATCCAAGTATTGGTCCCAATACAAAATAATATGGTTTAAGAAACTGAGTGGTGTTTTCTATATAATCTACCACATAATCAATTGGTTTGTGAAAGGGAAATGCATCTTCAAGCATACATGATTCAAGGTTCTTCTAGTCAGCAAGGGCCACTTCTATAAGAACCCAACCTAAACACAGAAGTAGTAGAAGAGGCTAATATTGACGCCAATCTTATGTTCTTTGGATATGAGGATTTTTTTGCAGTTAATCAAGTGGTAGCTACCTCAAACAGACCTCGAATCAGAGTTTTTGATAATACAAGATTCAAGAAAATGATGTTAGAATCACAACTGCCATCTTCCATAGGTTAGGCCAATACCGCGACTAAGGATAAAGTGGTTCATATAGACAAGAACAAGTAATCTAGAATTCCCAGTAAGTTTGTTTCAAAAAAATTGGTTGTTTAAACAAACCACTTATTCAAATGTCGTAACAGTAGAAGGATAATAACATGTAGCAGATGAAAAAATATGCACGTCTTCCATTTAATATTTTTGAGCAAATGAAGAAGGCCAATGTTGATGTGACAATGTGAGATGTGTTGGATAATCCATCACAAAGAAATCTCTTATATGAATCTCTCAAGAAATTACCTCAAGTTGGTCCAGTGGTGCAAACAACTCATACCACAGTTCATGTTTCTCATGCAAAGGAAGACCAAGTAAGTAAAATTATCAAGACCCCTCCTTTTTTACATGTCATTAATTGTGGGAAAACACTTGGTGCATAATTGTATGATTGATTAAAGGGCTATTACCTTCGTAATGCCTAATAAAAATTTCAATATCCTAGATCTTGAATACAGTCCTATTTCTAAGGGAGTTTTGTAACTTGATGGGTCAACCATGGGTGTAGTGGGAGTGATAAAAGATCTTGAGTTAACCATCCATGTCTTCACAATCCTCACCATAACCCATGATATTTCAGTGATTGACTTGCCTCCCATGTTTTCCATTTTCTTGTCAAGATATTTCACTGCTAAGGTAGGCATTTATTTTTCTTTATATTGGAATCACATGCTTTTAAGAACTATATATGGTAAAATATTTACAATATAAGAGGAACCCATCTTTTCCTACCATATTTAGTCATATGATCCGACCCTTATCCAATCAAATTTCCTAATACAAGAAGAGCATGAGAAAGGCTAAGTTTTAGATGAGAAGCCTATTCCTCCTTCCATACCTAATTTGTTGCTAGATGAATGGGCTAAAAGAAAACACAAATTTTATCCTTATGTTAAAGATATCAAGACCTTTAAGACTAGTCTTGGTACTTATTGCATTCTCTGAGAATAATCTATTATACATGTGTCATTCAAGTAAAAGGAAAATACTTTTGGACTATTACAAATGTTCTTTGATGGTTCTAGAAGAAAAAATGGAGATGGAGAAAATGTTGTGATCATTTCTCCAATGAATGAGAAGTTCTTATTTTCTCACAGATTGTAGTTTATGTGCTCTAACAATGTGGCTGAGTATGAGGAATTGGTACACGGTATTCTAATTGCTGAGACATGAAATATCAAATAACTACAGGTCTTTGGAGACACTAAATTGGTTATTCACCAAGTCAGAGGGAAGTGTGCCACAAATAACAAGTTGTTAAAATATTACTAACATAGAGTCTAGGATCTACTAAATATATTTGATGCTCTTAACATGTAGGTTGTGCCTAGAAATTTCAATAAGGAAGCAAATGAAATGGCAGCTCTAGGTTCTCAATTTTCACTGGAAAAATATTTTGTCAAAGGAAGTGTCCAACATATCAAAATGGTTGTCATGACTTCTATTTGTTAGAATTTGAGGATTCTAATAAATATGTATTTAATCAACTTACATATTACATAATGTTACAATAAGTATTTAAATAAATATTACATCATAACATAAGTAAATAAAGAAATACTTACAAGAAATAAATAACATAGGTGACACAATATTTATAGTGGAAAACCCCAATAGGGTAAAAACCACTTTGAAAGTAACCTTTTACTTCAGAGAAATTATTTTACATCCAATAAGATCACCTCCTCCTTTGAAACCTTATTTACCAAGGGTAAAACCAAATCACTTGATTTGCACACCTTTGATATATTTCCCGAATATCTCAAATAAGGACCTAAAGTCCTTTTTATATAAGGTGATCAGGTATGTCTCCCGACCCACCTTTTCAACCTAAAATGGTTGACACATACACCTAGGTTTATAATATTTAATATTAGAAATATAATCATTTCATGATATTAAATATTTAACCTAAAGTATATACCTAGGTTAGCATATTTAATAATAGAAATATAAATATTTCATATTATTAAATATTAACCTATATATTAGTGATGGACCCATATACATTAAGGGTTGGCCAGACCACTTAATCATTGTGTTCCAACACTATTGTAGATAATAACACCAGCTAGAAGGTTTTTGTTAGCGATGAACAAATTGATCAATTCATACAAAATGAAGCTAAATTTTCTTCAAAACTACAATATTATTTACAAGATGTCTATGGGGATTAGATTATTTAGCTGAAAACAAAAACGTTTCTAAAACTGATTGATCACTTCTAAACATATTTTTAGTCTGGATGATGGATTCAGAGGTGATGATAAAAACATGGTGGAAAATAAAGAAGATTTTCAACTGGTTACAATTGCTCTAGATAAATAAATTCTTGGAAAGGTATGTGATTAGGATGAGAAACATGTTTTTATCTCCTTGTGTCAAAGATTAGCTGATGTGTTCTCTTGGGAATATGAATATTTAAAAGAATTCAATCCAGATTTAGTCTAGCATTCCATTGATCTTAATCCCAATGTTAAGAAAACTTAACAGAAATAGAGGCCAGTCAACCCTAAGATTGAACCCCTCATGATAAAATAATTGTTCAAATGCATTAAGGCCAAAGTAATTTTTCCTATTAAATACTCTACTTGGGTGGTAAATATGGTTCTAGTGAGGGAAAAAAGAAGAGAAATCAGGTTTTATGTTGATTTTAGGGACTTAAATAAGGCCTCTCTAAAGGATCATTATCCTTTACCATCTATGGAATATATTGTATAGATTGTTGCAAGAGCTAAGAGGTTTTCCATGCTTTTTAGATACTCAAGTTTTAATCAAATCAAATTGAAAGAATAAGATCGGTATAATATTGTGTTCACAACCAAATAGGGAATGTATGCCTATCAAAAAAATGTCCTTTGCTTGTCAAATACAGATCATGTTAGAAACTTAGAACACTAAGAGGGGGGTGAATCAATTTTCAATTCAACTTTTTAAACCAATTAGATCTATCACTTAACCAAAAATGCAAAAAAAAAAGAGAAAAAGTAACCACACACAGAGACATAAGACAAGGATTTTTAAGTGGGAACCCAATTTGGGAAAAAACCCATTAAACCGCAACACTATAGGCAAAGGTTATAAAAATTTGTTAAGTTGAAACTCAACTACTAAAGCTACAACTTCAATTCAAGCACTCATTTGAAAATTTACAATCTACAAATTTCCAAAAATCACCCACTTCCTAATTTGATTGAGCTACAACTTAGTAATTATAAAGAAAAACTTATCACACTTCAATTTGATGTCTAAACACCTGATGATTATCCTAGATTAGAAAAATCTCTTTCACAATTGATCTAACCCTTCATAAACTTTCATTCGGATCTCAAATGGTGCACACATAAATGTTGTTCAAGTCTTCTTTGCTTAACAAAACTAAATAAGGTGTAGATTTCCCATCTTTCAGAGGTATGATGACATGCTCTTCCTTTTTCTCAAATCTGATACACCCCTTATTGAAATGCATAACAATATTTTTTACATAGCACCATGAGTGCCAAATTAATGTGGAAAACTTTAATGCTTCTACAAGTGGGCACGAACGGGACAGAGATACGCGAACCGCCCGAACCGCCCGAAATGAGTCCAGGCGGCCCACTAAGCAAATGGGACAAGTGGGACAGAAGTACGCGGCGGGCGCGAAAAGCCGATCCAGCCGAGGAGAAAAATTGGCTAACTGTTGAAGAGGGTAGCATTCAGGACGAGTGGAACAAATGGACGCGAAATGCCCGAAAAGGCCAGATCGCGCGAATCAGTACAAGGAGCCCAAAAGCAATTGGGACGCGCGGGCCAGAAATACGCGAACCACCCGAACCGCCGAAAAGAGTCAATCAGTCCGAATCAAATGGGACAGGCGGGCCACAAATACCCGAATCAGCTGAAATTGTCCCAAAAAGGTCCAAAATTAAATGGGAACATCCAGAGGGACAAATGGAGGGCGAGGTACGCTAGGAGCCGAATCATCCGAGGGACCAATCAGAAGCTGCCACGTGTCCCTCACAGAGAAAGTCAAAAAAGTACAATGGGCGGTGTTTCGAGCACCGATCCGAACCAATGGGATAATGCCGCACGTGTCCAGCTAGGGCCCACACAGGAAATTCAAAAGACAGCCCGCCGAAAAGCCGAAGAGAGGAGAATTATTCCGCGAATCAGAGCATGCCACGTGGCGTCCAAGTGGCAGGTGCGCGGGAAAATATTTCAAAAATCCGTTTTGCCTGCTCCGTGCCCTAAATCTTCAGATCGACATATCTTTCGATCCAGAGCTCGGATTGCACGTTCTTGATATCAACGGAAAGCTTGTGAGATTCTCTACACGTTTCCAGGGTCAATCTTGCATTTTCGTTCAGTTTGAAAAAAAATAAAATCAGAAGACGCCTCTGGCACGAAATAATAAGCAGAGATAATGCTTCAACAACCACTTTATTACAGCAGACAACCCGCCGCTTCTGTTAGGCAAACCGCCGCTTTGCCAAAACCCGCCGCTTCTGCCATGATGGATGAATTAAATGCAACCTAGAGGTGGTTGGGGTAGATTGCATTTTTCACACTTTCTCTCTCCTAGGCTCGACCCATGTACTGTAAAAGCCAGATTTGGCTCATTTCTTCAGGGTTGAACACTTTTTGGCATTGCAAACTTCTTCTTTCACCTCCAGCAAGTCATAGTTGTAAGAATAAGACATTTTTCATAGTTTGTAACAGGTTTATACCTCTTTTATGGTGGAATGCAAGAGATTTTTACATGGAATTGACAGTGCAAACTCTGTGAATGCTTTCAGTCCTCTGTTTGTATTGTTTTACTTCATTTTAAGACCTCTAATTACATCTATCAGCTTGTGTATGTTTTCCCTTGTTGCATTTCATGAATTTATGTCTATTTACATGGCAAAAAATGTTTCACCACTCCTTTTGGTGCATCACCATCTTTAGTTTAGTTCCATTTTTGCATTTTTTTTCCCTATCTCCTTGGAAAATCTAGGGTAGAATTTGAGGATTAGAACCTCTGCATAGTTGTCGTAAAATATAGCATCTAAATCAGAGGAGTTTGAGGAACCAGCCTCTATCTCTAGAGATTCCTCTCTCATTCTTCACAAGTCCCACACTTGGAGAGAGGTTTCCATGTTGTGCAATCACACTGGATGCTCTAATATGATCAACCTAGAAATCTTGATTTGCATCTAGGGGTGCTGCTGATTTTGCAACTAACAGTTTTGGTACACCGGGTGGGACCTTAGAGGTCTCATTTTTTATCGCAGCAAAGTTGATGTGCATCTACTGCAATTTTCTTGCTTGAAAAGAGCTATAATTTACATATCTAGTGACTCCAAGGGGAAGAATCAACTGGTTTCAGCAGTGCAGGCCTAAAAACTCATGAGAAGAATCACCACAAGGTCAAGAGTTGGAGAAGAAGAGGTGCTGTTTGAATATCTACAGTTATCTCCAAGAAGTAAGGCAAAGTGGGAGGAGAATCCAAAGGTCTCGATTTCCACCAAATAGAACTCTCTCAACTCCTCCACCTGAGTAGGCCTTTCATTCAGTCATACAAGGGTTTTAAGACCAATTAGAATGGCTCAGACCAGTGAAATCCCTACGTCAACTTCACAGGAAGCAGCCCACTTGCTCTCAATGCACAACATCTAGTTCCAGTAGCAGCAACCTTGAAGAACATTCCCTACTTCACTGGAGAAAATCAGACTACTCCAGGTGATCTTGTTAAAGATATTGCTAACATTTGTGTAATTCATGAAATCAATGAAATGCAAGTGGCTGTCAAGTTGCTAGCATCTTCCTTCAAGGGTAAAGCATTACAATGGTTTAGGAGCCTTAAAGCTGGTTCTATCACAAACTGGAATCAGCTGTATATTGCACTTCATGAGCAATTTGGAGAGAAGGGAGACAACTTGTCTCTTTTGGAGCAACTGACAACCATCAAGAGAGCTCCCAATGAGCAGCTGACTAATTTCAACTTCAGATTTCAAAAGATCTTGGGAGAGAATTCTAGTGGCAGTCAGACCAACACCAGAAGGTGCTTTTCTCTACTATCTCAAAGCTCTAAATTCTAATATTTCTATGTTGATTCAGTCCATGGGAGGCATAACTATCCCTGCTGGCTAATAGCATTGCCATTAGGGCTGAAAATTATTTGATCCAAGCTGGCAAGCTATTTCCTAGACCTCCCATGACCATTATTTCCAAGTTTAGAGAGTCCAAATACCAATCAGGCACCTAATCTTGGCTCCTCCTCCCACTCCTAGAAATCAGAGTTCAAATGAAGCTTCTACTTCATCTCCAAGTGCCCCAAATGAGCTTCAAGAAGTCATGAAGCAATTGTAAAACCTAGGCAATGAGCTAGTCACTCTCAAGAGGCAGCAAGCCCAAGGTTTTAGACCTCCTTACCAGCCCCAAGCTCAGCCCAATAGGAAGCCATACCAACCACAAAGACCTCCTAATCCAGCTGCAAATATGAATCAAACAAGGCCTCCTGCCAATAGACCATTTCAGCCCTACAATCAAAAGGCCATATCTACCTCTAAGGCATTGGTGCCAACACAAAACAACATTGCTCAGGAGTATGACTGGTGTTTTCCACTGTAATGAACCTCATAACCAATCCATGTGCTATCAATGGTGCTTTGAATCCAAGCATTAATGGCGACAACTACTGGTGTGGAGGGTGAGGGCAGTCAAGGAAACAACAGCCAACAAAAAGAAATATTCCAACAACAATCAGCTCTAAATGACACCACGTTGGTAAATTGGCAAGCAGAGGATTTCTGTGGCATGAATCAAACGGTCTCTCAAGGTGTTGCAGCCAACACAAGGTCAAAAAGAAGGAATTTGGGTGAAGAACAGCCATTAGTTCCCAGCCAATCCACAACCTTCCATGGCTGCACAAATGGTTGGCAAGAAAAACCCATTTTTCAAATGCATAAGGGCAGCCAAGAATAGCTCCTTAGACCAAACTCAAATACTAGTTATTGCCACCCACGTGCAAGGAGTGAATGTACAAATCAAAGGGACAACAAATAGATCCTTCATCACCATTCAGTATCATTAATTAGATGAAGAAGAAAAAACGTCAATATATCTATGTGGGAATCCCTATCCATCCCAGGCCAAAGAGATCTGCTGCAAGCTGCCATGAAGGACTGGCCAACTTCGAATCAGCAGGTTCAGAGGCAAGACAAAGTGCTTACAAATGCTGCCCAGCCTGAAGGAAATCATGGAACACAACAAGGTAAAATGCTGAAGCCTCCCCCTTTCTATGTTTCGTTAATTATTGGAAATCAGCTAGTGCATAATTGCATGATAGACTCTGGGGCAAGTAGCTCAGTAATGCCTAAACAGATAGCTGATCAGCTAGGGCTCCAGTATGAAATAACATCTAAGGGAGTAGTGCAGCTGGATGGGACAGCAATAGCAACAATTGGAGTGATTAGAAATTTGAGTCTTACCTTGCATGCATGTCCAAATGTTGTTGTCTTACAAGATATATCAGTCATAGACCTTCCACCACTCTTTGCCCTCTGTTTGTCAAGGGACTTTACTGCCAAGATTGGGGGATATTTGTCCGCTGATTGGTCACACATGCTGTTCAGAACGAGGTATGGAACTAAAGCTACAATTAGGTCGGAACCTATTGCAGACTTCCACATTGAGCCCTATACTCCAAGTCATATTAATACCAATTGCTCAGCATTTGATCAAGAAGATCACCTTGGCACTGATGAAGCCGACACTAAGGTTGGAAGTATCCCAGATTTGACTCTTGATGAATGGGCAAACAAGGTGCATGCTTTTGATCCTTATCAAGAAGTAGAAGAATCTGAGCTAGGGGTCTATTGTATACATGAAGAAAGTCAACCTATTCCTAACATCACCAAGCCAAGCCACAAGGATGACAATGAGGTATGGCAACTATTTTTTGATGGATCAAGGAGTAGACAAGGCGCAGGAGGTGGAGCCATGCTTATTTCACCTCAAGGAGTAAAGTATTATTCAGCTTTTAGATTTCAATTTGCATGCTCCAATAACACTGCTGAATATGAAGCCTTGGTGCAAGGGATGCATTGGGAAATAAAGAGAAAAATAAATAACTTGCAAGTGTTTGGGGACAGTGAGCTGATTGTAAATCAGGTCAAGGGACAGCATGCTGCCAAAAATGATCTACTTAGATGCTACAAGAACAGGGTGTGGGACCTCATGGAAGATTTTGAGGGTTTTCGGCATCAAGGCCATTCCCAGAAAAGAGAATCAAGCTGCTGACAGGCTTGCAGTAGTAGGGGCAGCCTTTGACATTGTAGAAAACATTCAACAAGACAAGGTACAGCCAAACATCCACATGATTGTGAGGCCTTCAGTGCCAGATAATGATGTCAATTGGCAAGTATTTGAGAATGACCAGCAAATCATCCACTTCTTGCAAGAAGAAGCTGAGTTCTCAGCTAAGAATCAAGAGAAGTTGAAACAGCAATATGGTGACCAGGTGATACAGCTGAGAACTGACAAGCTGCCCAAGGGACTTGTCACCTTAGAATCCATTTTTAACCCCAATGATCAGTTTAGAAAGGAGAAAGCAAATATTCAGGTCAAGAGGGAAGATTCGGTATCCATCTTGGTGAAAGAGAACAAGCCATTGCAAATTGGAAAAATGACAACTGAGCAAGAGAGATATGAGTTCATACAGCTTTGTCAAGAATTCCCTGACGTGTTTGCTTGGAGCTATGAAGACTTGAAGGGCTTCAATCCCAACTTAGCTCAGCATACCATCGAGTTGGATCCAAATACTAAGCCTGTCAGGCAGAAACAGAGACCAGTCAATCCACACATGGAGCCTCTCATGAGGAAAGAATTGGACAAGCTGATTGAGTCAGCAATTATATTCCCAATCAAGCATTCTAGTTGGGTTGCCAACTTAGTTCCAGTCAGAAAGAAAAGTGGAGAGATCAGGCTATGTGTTGACTTCAGAGATTTGAATAGAGCCTCTCTCAAGGACCATTATCCACTCCCTTCCATGGAGCAAATATTGCAGGTTGTAGCTGGGTCAGAAAGGTTTTCGCTGCTTGATGGATACTCAGGCTTCAATCAAATTATGGTGAAGGAGGAAGACCAGTTCAAGACAGCCTTCACAACCAAATGGGGCACATATGCTTACAAGAAGATGCCATTTGGACTTTCGAACGCCGGAGCAACATTCCAGCGAGCTATGGATATGGCATTCAAAGGCTTGATTAACAAGATAGTGCTGGTATACCTAGATGATATCACTGTCTTCTCAAAGAATGCTGCAGACCATCTCTTTCACCTCAGGCAAGTATTTCAGAGGTGTAGAAAGTTTGGAGTGTCTTTAAATCCTAAGAAGTGCATCTTTCTTGCACATGAAGGGAAACTTCTTGGCCATATTGTCTCCAAGGAAGGATTAGCAATTGATCCAGAAAGGGTTGAAGCCATAAGAGCTCTGCCATTGCCAAGTCACAAAAAGGCTCTTCAAAGTTTCCTGGGAAGGATAAACTTTGTTCGGAGGTTTGTCCCAAATTTTGCAGCCCTTGTCAAGCCCATCACCAAAATGTTAAGAAAAAGCATGGCTTTCAAATGGACGGCAGAAAGCAAGGAGAGTTTTGAAGCAATCAAAGAAGCCATCTCCCAGGCACCCACTCTCATCAACCCGGACTTTTCCAAGGATTTCATCCTCTATGCATTTGGGGGTGATGACACTATTTCTGCCATTTTGGTGCAACAGAATAAAGATAATGATGAACAACCAATTGCCTTCTTTAGCCAAAGCCTAAATGACTGTGAATTGAGGTACTCTTTTATTGAAAAACATGTGCTTGCAGTAGTCAGGAGCTTGAAGAAGTTCAAGCATTTAGTCTCAAACAACAAGGTCCAGTTGCTGGTCTCACATGCTGGGGTTAAGGACTTCCTCCTCAACAAGGATTTGAATGAGAAAAGGGCAGGATGGATCACCCGTGTCATGGAGTATGACATTGAGATCAAGATCACCAAGCTAATAAAAGGCAAAGGTTTGTGTGAGCAGCTCGCTTCCAAACAACTAAACAACCCAGAAGATAAAGAAGACGATGCCCTGCTTTTACAAGATGATCAAAAACAAGAAAATGATGATGAGTCCATTCTCTGTTGGACTCAAAATATGATACATTTCCTACAGACGGGCATGTACCCTCTAGAAATGAGCAAAGCAAGAAGAAGACACTTCAGGTTGCAGGCTATTCCATATACCATCATTGATGGAGTTTTGTTCAAGAAGGATGTCAATGGAGTGCTGCTGAGATGCATTAACACAGGTCAGATTCAAAGGGTATTAAAGGAGTTTCATGATGGACCAGCTGGTGGCCATTTTGCACCAAGAGTGACAGCTCTGAAAATCATGAAGGCCGGTTATTATTGGCCTAAAATCTTTAGTGATTGCTATGCATGGATCAAGAAATGTAAGAATTGTGCATTCTTCACAGGAAAAGAGAGACTTGCAGCCCTCCCATTACATCCAATCTCAGTTGACCAGCCATTCATGCAATGGGGTTTGGACTTCGTTGGAATCATCAATCCCAATTCGAGCCAAGGGCACAAATGGATTTTGACAGCCACAGACTACTTCACCAGATGGACAGAAGCAGTAGCACTCAAAGAGGCGAATGAGTCTAGCATCTTGGACTTTTACGAGGGGATAACTACCAGATTTGGTGTGCCTGCTACAATAGTCTCTGATAATGCATTGGCATTCATTGGATCTAAAGTTACTGAGTGGGCCGTCAAGAACGGAATCTACCTGAGCACTTCATCAAACTATTACCCTCAAGGTAATGGCCAGGCCGAGTCTACAAACAAAAACTTGCTGAGGATCATTAGGAGGACTCTTGATAAGAATCAGAAGGCTTGGCATACCAAACTGAAATCAGCCTTATGGGCTGATAGGATAACTCCCAAAAGATCCACAGGTAATTCTCCATTTAGGCTTGTCTACGGAAGAGAGGCAGTCTTGCCCATGTCACTTGAGTTGCCAACGTTGGAACTCATGAAACAGCTGGAGTTGCTAGAGTTTGGGCCCATGGAGGTGAGATATGCAGAATTGATGGAGCTGCAAGAAATCAGAGATCAGGCATTCCAAGCAATGGAAAAGGATCAGGCTTTGATCAAGAAGACCTTTGATAGGAAGGCCAAAGATAGATCTTTTCAAGTAGGAGATCTAGTATTGAAATGGGATGTGGACAGAGCAAAACCAGGAAGGCATTCAAAATTTGATGCCATTTGGAGTGGCCCATACATGGTCACAAAGTGCAAGAACAACAATGCTTTCCAATTGGCCTCATTGGATGGTGAAGAACTGCAGATTCCAGTAAATGGAATCTATCTCAAGCGTTGCTTCTAGAGGGAGGTTCACTACATCTGTAAATACTAGATTAGATTTTCTTCCCTCCAAGTGCTTGTGCACATTATTTTGTTGTAAATTAGTTTTGTTTTCCCTAAGTGCCTTGGCACAGCTTACTGTCTATGGAGATGATGCATGTCTTTGCTTAATCAGGTCACATTCCATCTTTCCCTTTGCACATTCTGAGTCAGTTTGGATTCTAACAAAATATTTGATGACTCCATGCCCAATGGATGGCTTCAGGCAACTGGCCTTTTCATCTAGCAGGCAGAATGATCCCGCTGAGTCGCCAAAATTGTTATCCAAAATTCACCCCCCCAGGGTAATTTTGATAACATGCATCGGGATGTCCAAATTCCAAGAAAAATGACTGATTCAGAGCAAAATCAGGTTTCTAGGGTCCCTTCAGGAATCTTTCTAAACTCCCCAGGCCGAAGAAGGAGGGAGCAAGCTTTGAGAAAGTGCGGAGAAGGTTGCAGAAAGCAAGTAGTTTGGGCCAGTAAAAATTGTGAAAATCGGCTAAGTCCTGGTCCAGCACAAGGTGGGACGAACGGGACAGAGATACGCGAACCGCCCGAACCGCCCGAAATGAGTCCAGGCGGCCCACTAAGCAAATGGGACAAGTGGGACAGAAGTACGCAGCGGGCGCGAAAAGCCGATCCAGCCGAGGAAAAAAATTGGCTAACTGTTGAAGAGGGTAGCATTCAAGACGAGTGGAACAAATGGACGCGAAATGCCCGAACCGGCCGGATCGCGCGAAATCAGTACAAGGAGCCCAAAAGCAATTGGGACGCGCGGGCCAGAAATACGCGAACCGCCCGAACCGGCCGAAAAGAGTCAAATCAGTCCGAATCAAAATGGGACAGGCGGGCCACAAATACCCGAATCGGCCGAAATTGTCCCAAAAGGTCCAAAATTAAATGGGACATCTGGGACAAATGGAGGCGAGGTACGCGTAGGAGCCGAATCAGCCGAGGACCAATCAGAAGCTGCCATGTGTCCTCACAAGAGAAAAGTCAAAAAAGTCAATGGACGGGTTTTCGAGCACCGATCCGAACCAATGGGATAATGCCACGTGTCCCAGCTAGGGCCCACAAGGAAAATTCAAAAGACAGCCCGCCGAAAAGTAGAAGAGAGAGAATTATTCAACGAATCAGAGCATGCCACGTGGCGTCCAAGTGGCAGTGCGCGGGAAAATATTTCAAAATCCGTTTTCGCCTGTTCCGTGCCCTAAATCTTCAGATCGACATATCTTTCGATCCAGAGCTCGGATTTGCACGTTCTTGATATCAACGGAAAGCTTGTGAGATTCTCTACACGTTTCCAGGGTCAATCTTGCATTTTCGTTCAGTTTGAAAAAAGAAAATCAGAAGATGCCTCTGGCATGAAATAATAAGCAGAGATAATGCTTCAACAACCACTTTATTACAGCAGACAACCCGCCGCTTCTGTTAGGCAAACTGCCGCTTTGCCAGAACCCGCCGCTTCTGCCATGATGGACGAATTAAATGCAACCTAGAGGTGGTTGGGGCAGATTTCGATTTCCTCTCTCTTTTCTCTCCCATTCTTCCTATAAATTGTAAGGAGGGGTTTCTTTCTGTTGTTGGACATTTTCCACTTTGCACCCTCCCTTCTCTCCTGTTCATAAGAAGATTTGTGGAGTTCTCAAACCTCCCATATAGACTGGAACACCGTGTTTTGCCTTTTGGCCATTGCAATGTATTGAATCTATCCTTGAGAAATATATATGTGTCTGTGGTTGCTTCTAAACCCTCTTACATATTTATTACTGTCATTCTTGATCTTTCATTGCATTTTTGCTATCTGTGCATGGTGTTGTGTTACATCTACATGATCTGTGTTAAATTTGGCAAAGCATATGTTCTTCATTCCTTGGTGCATCACCTCTATTAGCTTAGATTTATTTTATGCATCTTCTTACCTTGTCTCCTTGGCAAATTAGATTAGATTTTGAGGAAATCCTCTGCATATTTTGTATGCACCTGAACAGAGGAATAGGAACCAGCCTTTCTCTGGAGATTCCTTTCTCACTCTTCAAGTCCCACACTTGGAGAAAGGATTCAATGTTATGCAATCACACTGGATATTAATATGATCAACCTAGAAATCTGATCAACATCCAGGGGTGCTGTGATTTTGCACTAACAATTCCTTCATTCATTTCTCTATCCTCATGTCATCTTGTCAGCTAATACACTCACCTGTCTTGCTTGAATAACTAGAGTAAAGTATAGATTGATCTTCAACACTACAACAATCACATAACACTCAAGAAGTCAAGGTCATATTCTCATTTTAAGAAGGTATTTCTTAAAGTAATCTCACTATTATAGCTCTGATTACATTGATACACTGATATCCTCTAAGTTCACTATTACAATTTGTTCAAAACTTCACTATTGTGCGACCCTCTATATCATTGTTTTCAAATTTATCATATACTGTGTCTTTGATGTATTTCTATGTCTCTGCTTCATAATAGTATCTTATATGCCTTCACTTGTATATGCTTTCATTCATAAAAATATCTTTCACACACTCACCCTTATCTTATACCTAGTGTTCATGCTTTCATACTTTATACATTTCTCTCAACTTCCACTTCACATTTCTAATATATATTAAAGACCATTATATATTGTTTCACTATTTTTCATATCTTAAAAAAATCTCATCAAAATTTCTTACAAGCACACATTCTTAATTGATCTCAAAAGTCTTTTTCTCGTATATCAGCTCCTAACCCTTCAAATTTTTGTAAGAATTACAAATATTTTGACAAGGAAAGAATAGGACAAGAGTGACTGTTCACCTCCCATTTGAGCTTGAATATCAAAAAACAAGAGTGTAACTGTTGAAGGATTTCCAAATTCCACTTCATGTTGAACAAGGAGATCTCATCTGATCTAATTTTAGCTCCACTTTGCAATAGTTCAGAACCCTTTAATGATTTAAGCTTTTAGCTAGACACCTTAACAGTTGGAAAAACAACTAACAATTGACTGTGTTGAGAGATTTAATGTTTTCCTTACTACAAGCATGTTCGAATTGTGCAAAGCATATCCATACCTTTCTTCAACCTTTTATAACTTGGTGCAACCTTTTAAAACCTTCATTTTGCATAACAACTTCATGAGAATTAAATAATCATGTTTTCTCAGTCAAAAACAACGGTGTAAGACATATGTCAAGGATTTATTGCACTTTGAAATATATTCAAGCTTACTCAAGTCATCCTTCATGTTTATTCATGCATACTAAAGTTTGAGAAACATGCTCACTCGATTCCATAATTTTTTGGCTAACACATTTTTCTGAAAAACGCCAAAAACTGACCCTGTACACTTCCTCATGGCCTCAAGAAATTTTGTTAGATAATTCTCTTCCAATACCCAGTGAAATTCACTCATTATTTTTGCAAAAAATTCATCCAGTCTCTCTATATATTTTTTATAAAATATCTTTGAATTTGGTTGGATACATTATTTTATCCGATCAAAATTTGAATGCAAAAACCCTAGAGCATGGTAGTAAGACTGTGCAAGCTCAAGAGAGGGAAAAAATTGATAAATCCTTCAAAAATTAATGAAATTTGAAAATTCCAAATTCTAAAGTCTTTTGGAATCATCCTTCACCTTCTTCAAACAACATTAAACCTTGAAAATTCTTCATATGCTCCCAGAAATCAAATTTTTGCAGGGTATAGACTGGAAAAGTGCAAGAATTCTTGGTTGTGGAAGTATTTAGTTTACTTTTTCACCTTTTGAGACCTGTGGATGTATTTTAAGGACTGGAACACATTACATAGGTGTTCCCAACAACCTAAGACTTCATGAAAAACACTTAAGAAACATATTTCACTGATTTACAAGCTTGTGCCACGAACTTACATTCAAGAACCATGTCACCAAGCAAGAAAAACAACTACTTCATCATTTTGCCCAAAATATCCACATTGGTGATGTAAAATATTGTTATAGATTCTATCTATGAGATCAATTATGATCAAGAGCAAGAACAGTAAGTTAAACACCTCAAGACAGTGACTCCATGGGGGATTGATGCATGCTTTCTTGACTTCACTCTCCAGCACAACATAGAGAGAATGATTTCATACCTTGGTCTTCACCAAAAAACCACCTCAGCTGATGAAGAACCTTGAAAATTTATTTTGAAGAATTTGGGCCCTTTTTGCAAACATTTCACCATTGTTGGGGTCTTTTACATGACTATACTAGTAAAATTTGAGAGAAAAACTTGCCATTTCATGACCACTGAAGGATTTAACTTAGAATATCACATTGACCTTGTTTGTATCATCATTAAAGAATGAAGATATTATTAGATGTTCTTGATGGATTTCAGCACTCAAAATATTGATTAAAAGACAAAACAACTCAATTTGACCTTGAAGACTCAAGACACATGTCAGGAGGGAAACTCAGAAATCTTATTATAACATGTCCAAATGTCCTAAAAAAATTACACTATCTCAAGCCTCAAGTCCTCTACAAAATCACTTCTATGATTTATCCAAAGGATGCACTATATGTTTTCTTGAGCTTTAAAAATCCATACATCATTTTATTCAATTTCTAAAAAGGTTGTTTTAGAAAAGCTAACATAACTTCCACATACCTTCTCAGAATCTAATGAAATTTGTCTTGGAGATCCATAACTCACCCTAATATTTGTTCCATCATCATATTTTCCATAGATATGCCTTAACTTTCCTATTCCATCTCATTTACTTCTGCTAGCATTGTTAGTTCTCAAGGCCAACTTCTGTGCAATTTTGAACTTTGACTCATGGGGATTAACTGAGCCTAATTATTACTCACACATGTTATAGAAACTATTCCAAGGATTATCTCATGCTTCTATGAATATTTCACATGACCCACACTAACTCTTCACACCTTATCAAGTACCAGAACCAAGCCTAAATGGCCCAGTTTGAACTACAACAATCCCCCCATTTTTCATTGATGGAAACACACTGAAACTTTGATAGAAAACTGATATGATGACATTTTTAGACCATGAACTCAAGTTTCCAACACACTCTCTCTCCCTTTAAAATCTATGACAAAGGTTTACAAACACAACAAATTGATTAGCTTGAAAAATCAACACTAAAATAGAGTATGCTCATACTTTAAGGGGAATATGTTGCTCTCTTTCCTAAAAAGTTTCAAAATTGCTACTATATTCATCCATGTAGCACCTGTAACACTCCCTCTTAGATATAAACTTGGAAAATTAAGACAAATCAACCTTCTTTTATTGTCTTTACTAGACCACTTGTTTTTTGTCCTGGAATTGGAAAACCAAACTCCCCCTGTCTGGACTCAAGTTGAGCCCTCTTGGAGAAAATTTGGCACATTATCTACTCCCCCTATCCTTCTGATATTTTTAGTGACTTTTAGGGGTTGAATTTACCCCCAATTTATGTCTTAACTTCTCAAAAATATCTTTATGAAAAGGTTTATTCATTATGTCAGCCACCTCTTCTTTTGTGGATACATGCTCAAGCTTGATTTTCTTTTCGTTGACCTGTTCTCTCATAAAATGATATTTGATCGGTATATGCTTTGTCTTTTAATGTAGCATTAGGTTCTTTAAAACAATGATAACACTTATATTGTCACAATACAAGGGAATTGGCTCTTCACTTCCCACTTTGTAATCTTTAAGTGTTTTCTTCATCCACATTACTTGAGTACAAAAAATAGTTTCTACCACATATTCAGCTTCACAAGTGGAGAGAGCAATAAGAAATTTATTCTTAATTGTCCATGAAACAAGGCACTTACTAATAAATAAGGATCCACTAGTTGTTCTTTTTCTATCATCCAAGTTGTCTTCCCAATTTGCATATGTGAAGGCCTTAATCATGAAATTCATCACATCTCTGCTACTAAATACCATACTCTAGTGTCCCCATGAGATACCTAAATATTATTTTCACTACTAGAAGATGAACCTCCCTTGGGTCTTCTTGAAATCTTCCTACCAAGCCAACTTCCTGCATGATGTCAGATCTTGACATTGTGGAATACAAAAAATTTCCCATCATGGACCTGTATAAGGTCTGATTTACCTTTGGTGAATCATATTCTCTGTTGATTTTACATCCTACACTCATAGGAGTGCTAACTGGTTTGCAGGCATGCATTTGAAATCTCTTTAGCATCTCCTCAACATGCTTTGTTTATGAAATGAATATTCCTTCCTTATTTTGAATAATTTGTAGTCCTAAGAAAAATGAAATCTCTCCTAACATAGACATTTAAAATTCCTTTTTCATTACCTCAGAGATTCCATGTGACATGCTTTCATTATTACTTCCAAATATGCTATCATCAACATACACAACCACAATCAACAAGTGATATCTTTCTTCCTTAATGTACAAATTCTTATCTACTACACCTTTCAATGAATCCTTGAAAAATCAAATATTTGTCTAACCTTCTATACCATGCTCTAGGTTTTTGTTTTATCTCATATAATTTCTTTTTCATTGCACACACATAATCCAAATCATCATTAAGAGTAAAACCATTTGGTTGTTTAATATAACCCTATTCATTTAGGTGCTCATTGAGAAAGTTTTATTTCACATCCATTTAATATAATTTGAATTCTGTATGAGTTGAATATGCTAAGAAAAATCTAATGACTTCCATCCTAGCCATAGGAGCAAAGGTTTCATCAAAATAAACTCCTTCAACATGTGCATGGCCTTTACAAATCATCCTTTCTTTGTTTCTTGTTACTTCACCCTTTTCATTCAATTTGTTCCTGAAGACCCACTTGGTTCCAATGACATTCTTATCTTTTGGCCTAGGTACCAGCTCCCATGTTTCATTTTTATTAGTTTGGTCTAGCTCTTCATTCATTACTTTTATCCATTGTTGATCCTTACTTGCCTTCATTACATTATTTGGTTCTATCTTGGATAAAAGATCCATATCTTTTTTATTTTGAATACTTTTTAGTCTCCTTATTTTAACACCTACTTCTTTGTTTCATATGATTTTTTCTTAAAGGATGATCTCTTTTGAATTTCCTAGAAGGTGCTTTGGTTTCAGGTCATTCATCTTATTCACTTTCTTCTTCATGTTCAACTTCTGAAATTTCTTCATCATCTTTATTTGCAGCATCTTGTGGGGTTTTTTTAGGCTGAATTTTCTCCTTCTTTGAGAATGATTCATCAACTATAACATTTTTCTATCAACTATCTTGTTTTGGCTCTTGTTATAGCACCTATAAGCTAAAATAATGGCTGAGTATCCTAAAAATATACCTTCATCACATCTTGAGTCAAACTTACCTTAATTTTCATCATCCCTCTTGATTTAGCAATTTCTCCCAAACACTTTCATGTGTTTTAAATTTTCATGTATGGTTTTACACAACTCATATGGTGTTTTCTTGTTGTTTACTCTTATTTTAGCTCTATTTAATATATATACCACTATACCTATTGCTTCTCTCTAGTATCCATCAAGTAAATTTGCCTCATTTAGTTATAGCCATTTATTGGACCGTTTTGTTCTTTCTTTCAACCACCCCATGTTGCTGAGGTGTTCTTGCATATGAAATTTTTCTTCTTATTCCATGAGTCTCAAAATCACCAAACTCAACTGACCAAAATTATCCACCTCTATCAGACCTTAGGCTCTTTATTTTTCCATTCTTTTCATTTTCAACCAGAGCTTTTAAAACATTTAACATTTCCATTTCCTCTAATTTTTCCTTAAGAAAAGTAACCCATGTCATCCTGCTGAAATTACCAATTAACAACATAAAATAGCTATCCCCTTGTATACTTTTAGTTTTGGCAGGTCTCACAAGATCTTTATGAATCAATTCTAAAGGATGTGTAGTGGAATTCTCCTTGATTTTGAAACATCTCTTTGTCTATTTCCCACAGAGGCATACTTTACAGAGTTTATCCATTGGTTTGATGATCTTAGGCGTGTTTCTAAAACACCCCATAGAACTGATTTTGACAAGATTGTCAAAATTTAGATGTCCTAATATTCTATGTCAAATCCATCTCTCATCTACTTTTCTTGTGAAACATTTTTCTTTGTTAAAGTCCTTGAGAATATACATGTTATTTTTATTCTCTTTTCTTTCCCTACCACCTTGCTTGTTTTCTCTTTTCTTATGTCACAACATTTTTCATGAAATACAACGGTTTATCCTTGTTTGCACATTTGACTAACACTTAGGAGATTGTGCTTTAATCCTTCAACATACAATACATTTTCAGTTATAGTTTTACCATTATCAAGACTAAGCTTACCTTTTCCAATAATGTTTACTGAAGTATTGTCTCCAAATCTCACTATGCCAGATGTGTTTTCTTCTAAGGAAATGAATTTGTTTCTTGTTTCCTATCATATGGCTAGAACACCCATTTTCAATGTACTAATCCATATATTCACTCTTTGAATGAAAGGTTGTTTGTGATATTAATCCTTTCTCTTTAGTACCTAAAGGATCTGATTTAACTCTGTAGACATTCTTGTTCTGTTGTGGAGGTCTTTGATAACAAAACTTGGAAACATGCCCATACTTTTGACAGTTATAACAAATCATCTCATCCTTGTCCCTTATATGATAAAAGTTTGTATGCCTACCATAACCTTTGGAATACTTCCTACATTTTTCAGCCTTGTGACCAAATTCATTACATGAAAAATAATATCCATAAAATGAATATGCATACCTCATGGCATAGTGTTTTCCTGGATAATGTTTCTTCTTGAAATCAGCTTTCTTGACTTTAGGGTGTTCTTCATTTATCTTGGCGCTCTTCTTGCTTCTTGATTTATCATCTTCCTTCTTCTCTTCATATCACAAACCAGTTTTTCATTTGCATCTTTTTGCTTGCTTAAGAGATCATTCAAATCCACAGTGCTCTTTTCAAACTTATGATACACTTTCATTTTTGCAGAGGTCTAATTTAACTGAGTTGACAGCAATTCCATCTCATTTTTAGGCTTCAAACGTTCTTCTTCTTTGACTTTTAAATCATTTTCAATTTATTTGACCTGTGCCTCAAACTCATTGATCATTTCTTCATGTTTTTGGGATTCCTTTTTCTGATTTTATTCAAGATGTCTTATCTTTCCTTCATATTATTTTACCTTAATTTTCAGTTTTTGGTTTCTCTTCTTTTGATGCTTTATTTCTTCTAGAGCACTTATTAATTCAGCCTCAAGATTGACTTCTTCTTCTTCATCATCACCTGAACTTGCATACTGAGTCTAAATTTTTCCTTTAGAATTACTTGTGTCATATATTTCAATAGCCATAAACAAGGTTTCAGCTTGCATACCCTCATCATCACTTTCAGATATGCTAGAGTCACTTAACTGTGAGGATCTTGAACCTTCTCATGTGTACTTCTTCTTATTTTTAAAATACTTCTTTTTCCCACATTACTTCTTGAATTTATTCTTTTATTTTTTAGATCATTCCTCATCTTCTTTGTGTTTTTTAGGACATTTAGAAAAACAAATGACCAACTTGGCCACAATTGAAGCAATTGAATAGGATCTTACCATTGTATTTTCCTAAACCTCTCTTCATCTTCCTCACAAACATGGCTTCTACCTTATCATCATCTATGTCCATATTAGAATCATCTTCCTTGTTCTTTTCCTAGGACTCTTTTTTTGATTTAAAATATTCCTCCACTAATTTTGAATCACTGACTGTCATCTCATATGTAGTCAATATTCCATGAAGCTCATCTATTTTTAGAGTAGTTAAGTCTTTAGGTTCCTCTACTTCTAACACTCTGGCATAAAATTTTGAGGAAAAGGATCTCAGCACCTTCTACACAATCACACTCTCTTTTATGTTCTCTCCTAATGCTCTAATCATATTTATGATTTCATCCACTCTCTGTAAATATGAAGAAACATTCTCACCATCTTTCATCTTGATGCTTTCAAATTATGCTCTATAAGTTTGTAAGTTGGCTATATTTACCTTGATATCTCCTTCATAAATTATCTTTAGCTTGTCCCACATTTATTTAGTTATATGGAACTACATCACTTTAATAAATTCAACCTCTTCTATCCCACAAATAATTGCATTCATGGCTCTGGAAGTTTTCTCACTTTCTCTTTTTCCTGCTTGGTTTATAGGGGATGTAGCTATAATTATGTAGCCACTATCAACTAATTTCCAATTGAATAGGGGTGCCTTGGAGGTAGAAAGGCCACTAGCTGATAGGTTGCTTGCCATAGTTGAATTTACGTGATCTCACTTGAGTTGTTAGACTCACTTCACCAGGGAAGCTCTGATACAAATTGTTAGAAACTTGGAACATTGAGAGGGGGTGAATCAATGTTCAATTCAACTTTTTAAACCAATTATATCTATCACTTAACCAAAAATGCAAAAAAAAAAAAAAAGGTAACCCCACATACATAAAAGACAAGGATTTTTAAGTAGGAAACCCAATTTGGGAAAAAACCACTAAACCACAACACTATAGGCAAAGGTTACAAAAATATTTTGAAATAAAACTCAACTACCGAAGCTATAACTTTAGGTGAAGCACCCACTTGACAATTTATAAGCTACAACTTTCTAGAAAGTACCCACTTCCTGATTTGACTAAGTTACAACTTAGTAATTACAAATAAAACTTTATCACGCTTCAAATTGATATCAAAACACATGATGATGATCATAGATTAGTAAAATATCTTTCACAATTGATTTGACCCTTCATCAAATTTCATTTCTTCATTCATTTCTCTTTCCTCTTGTCATCTTATCAGTTGATACACTCACTTGTCTTTTTTGAATAACTAGAGTACTTCTATATTGTACTTCAAAACTCAACAATCACATAACATTGTCATATTCTCATTTAATAAGTATTTCTTACACTAATCTCCCTATTTTGATTTCACTAAAATTGATATCCTTTGAGTTCACTATTTCATTCAAAACTTCACTTTTATGAGACCTTCTATATCATTGTTTTTCAAACTGTCATATCCCTACCTTCAAGTATTATATGTCTTTGTTTCTTAATAGTCTCATATCCTTCAATTTATAGCTTTTATTCATCAAAATAGATTTCACACACTCACCCTTATCTTGTACCTATTTTTCATGCTTTCATACTTCATACATTTCTCTCAAAGAGGTTTGGGAAAGGAGAATTTGTCTTTTTTCCAACAAAGGGTTTGTTGAAATGGAATGGCATTTCATTATGGAGTGTTCAGCATATGATGATATCTGTATCTAGTACAGAAAAAAATTAAAATTGGAAAACTTAAATGAGTTATTTGTAGAAATAAAAATTCAAAAGATCGTTGGTTTAGTTCTCAAGATTGACAGTAGAAGAGCTGATACGGCAAAGAGTCTAAAAATTGCTTAATGTATCAATTTTGTTTGGTCCCATAGACTCTTCAGTCTCATGGACATCATTAAAATATCCCATTTCATTTCATTTCAACTTCCACTTCACTTTTCTAGTATATATTAAAGACCACTATATATTGTTTCATTGCTTTTTCTATCTTAAAAAAACTTATAAACATTTCTTACAAGCACACATTTGTAGAAAATTTGTAGTCTTATACAGAAAACAACATAAAATAAATAAACCGAACAATTAAATAACTTGCATAAATAGAATAATATTCAAACCAGCACGGTTATGTGTAATCTCCATTAATTAACTCATACTCAGAGCTTCGACTCAAATTACAATGAAGTTTGTGCATTCAGCACTTCTCTAATTCTACCTGTGCATATTTCACACTTCTGTGTGTGCATACAAAGCAATTACAATTGTTGTTATTTAAATAGAATAGCTCACCCACTAATAGCTCTTCAACTAAGAATTCTAAATTTAAACTCATGCTTTAAAACAGTTGCATGATGTGCATGAATTAAAGAATATTTATTTGAATTAAATCTAATCCTAAAAATAGGACTTTAACTAAAGCAAGGATCATGCTAAACTAAAGCAAATTAAATCTATTTTTAATCCATCTAAAAAGCTATGGTTGGAGTTAGCAATGCATGGTGCATGCATATTTCCAACACTCCCCTTAATTTCAAACTATAGCTTTCACTCTTTTGGAACTTCATTTACTTTTTCAGATCTGTCATGCACAGGATTACAAACTCCCAAACAATCTCTCAAATATTCAAAAACTTCTTTTTCCAAAGCCTTTGTAAAAATTTCTACAAACTGCTCTTCAGATCTATAAAATTCAAGAAAATTTCCTTTATGTTTACCAACTCCCTGATAAAATGATACCTCGTATCAATATGCTTGCTCCTCTTATGAAAAACATCATTTTTGGACAATGCTATGGCTAAGTTGTCACAAAAAATCTGTGTAGCTTCCTCTTGTTTTTTTTGTAAATCTGTCAACACTCTTCTCATCCAAACTACTTGACATGTTTCTCATTTTTCTACTACATACTCTGTGTCTTTAATGCCCATGAAACCACTCCTATTCCAAAGTGAAAAGTATATCCGGATGTGCTTTTCCAGTCATCTATACTTCCAACATTGTCACTATCTATATAACCAATGAGTTTGAACTCATCTGAACTTGAATAAAGAATTCCATGATTCCTTGTTCCATGTACATACCTCAAAATTATTTTTCTAGCTTGCTAATGTGAATATTTTGGAGATTCCGTGAACCTTGATATGAGGCTCACACCATACATGATATCAGGCCTTGTGGCCATCAAATACATAAGACTTTCAACCAACTTTTTAAACAATGTTCAATCCAACAAAGATCCTTCATTCTCTTTCCTCAACTTCAAACCTACTACAAATGGTGTTGGTGCTAGCTTACAATTCAACATGTTAAACCTTTTAAAACCATAATTTTCATACTTTTCTTGTGAGATGAAAACTTTACCTTGTGATTTTTGGACTTCAATGCCCAAAAATTAATGCATAAGACCAATATTTGTCATCTCAAACTCCTTCTTCATGGCTGATTTGAATGACTTAGTAAATGGATTTCCAGTAATGATCAAATCATCTACGTATAAATAAAAAATTAAAGTTTTAACTTGCTCATTTATCTTGGTGTATAAGGTAGGATCACTTCTGCTCCTACTGAAACCATTCTCAATCAAATAAGAATCTATTTTATTATACCAAGCTCTAGGTGCTTACTTGAGACCATAGAGTGCTTTCTTCAATATGTATACTTTTCCTTCATGACCTTCAATCTCAAAACCTTCTGGCTGATTTACATAAAATTACTATTGTGGCAAATCAGCAACACCCCTAGATGTTGATCAGACTTCTAGTTGACATTTTGGACATCCAGTGTGATTGCACAACATTGAATCCTCTCCTAAAGTGTGGGACTTGAAAAATGGGAGAGGAATCTCTAGATTAGAGGTTGGTTCCTTAAATCCTCTGATCAGATATATCACTTACAAGTTGCAGATGTTTAAATTCAAAAATCCTACTCTAAATTCCAAAGAGGGCAGAGATAGAAAATGCAAAAATTGAAACTAATGCTAATAGGGTGATGCACCAAAGGAGTGGTGAACATTTTTTACTTCTAAAGACTGACACAAATCATGGAAATGCAGAAAAAATTCATGCACAAACTGATGACATGTAATGAAAGATCAGAAAGAAAACAAACAACATAAGCAAAGGATTGAAACTCATTCACAGAGCTTGCATTGTCATTTTTAATATCAAAATACATACATTACAGCATCTGGGAGACAGAAAACATGTTGCAGTCTTATAAGAGGCTTGAGTTTCCCACAAAAAATCACCTTTTTTGTTGAAAGAGTGAGCCTACAATACATAAAAAGTGTTCAACCCTTTGAAAATGAGCCAAATCTAGCTTTTACAGTGTAAAACCACGAGCCCAGGAGAGAGAAACGTGGGAAAATGTGGGGAGAGTTTCAACCACCAACCAAAAATGTAGTAAAACATCATAGGCATCCTTATAGGCCCATCCCTTGACATTTTTCACCATACTGGGAGAGAATGCGAGCCATTCTTCATTAAAAATGGTGGTTGAAACGTCATTTCTATCCATGACCACGTGCCAGCGGTGTTTTTTTGATTTTATCTCTCCAAACTTCATCAAAATGCACAAATGAACCTGGAATCTTTTAGAGAATTTTACCAACTTTCCATTTATATAAAGAACGTGAAAAATCGAGCTCTGGATCGAAAGATATGGCCGTTTGAAATTTTAGGGCAAAACAAGACCAAATCGGATTGGCGAGCAAAATTTTTTTAATTTTCCACTTTTTCGTCATTTGGAAAATTTTCCAAAAATTCCCCACGCTCTACCATTATGGGTGCTATGTGGCATGCTCTAATTGGGGGTGAGCCCTCTGCGCTTCATTTTCCTTTGTTTTCACCATCGGAAAAATTTCTGAAAATTCCCTGCTAAGCCGATGATCTAAGGACACGTGGCGCTTGTTGATTGGGTAAGGGCCTGTCCTCCTGAATTCTTCCATCACTTTTTGACCATTTTTCTCGTTGGACACATGGTAAAACCCCATTGGATGCGGGATTTCCCCTTAAAATTTTCCTTGCAGGCTTTTCTTGAGTTTTTTGCCACCACCAGACACGTGGCAAGATGTGATTGGTTCGCGCTCGGGGGGGGGGGGGGGGGGGGCGATTTTTTCCTTTGAAATTTCCTCCTTTTTCCTTTGGTAAAATTTCCCAAATTTTCCCCACCTTCTGCCATTCCGAGACATGTGTCAGCATCTTATTGGATGTGGGATTGGGAAAATATTTTCCCTTTTACACAATCCCTTTTGGAAAAATTTCCAATCTCTTCCCGTGCTCCGCTTGCCCGCGTGCCCAAGGACACGTGGCGGGCTCTGACTGGTCGGCGGGACTACGGGAAAATAATTTTCCTTTCCCATTTTTCCCCAACACTTTGCCAAAATTTTAACTCCACCTCCCTACTCTGAAATTCAAACTCCCCGGGGACACATGGCAAAGCGTGATTGGGCGCGGGCCTTTCCTCCTGAATTTTCCATGGCGCCAACACTTAGCCAAATTTTTCAATGTTTTCCCTTGGATACATGGCACAATATGATTCACTGGCGGGCTTGCGGGGAAAAATATCCCTTTTGAAAACTTTTCCAAACACTTGGTAAAAAAAAACCAAGTTTTCCTCCAACCCCCGCCACTTCCTTGGACACGTGGCGCCATTTCATTGGCTGCGGGCCTTTCAGGGGAAATTTTCACACAAAAACTCTGCCGGACCATAACTTCAAAAATACATGGAGTTAGGAGGAAAACTTTACCTTTCTGGAAAGCTGAGAAAAATATCTATCCAATGGTGCAATTTCCAGAAATTTTTGAGTGCCTGAAAAGATAAAAAAATATGAATAAGGCACAAGAGAGGGAAAAATGAAGGGAGTTAGCCACAAAATGAGCAAGGGGAAGATTTTGGATAACAATTTTGGTGACTCAGAGGGGTCATCTTCCTGCTGTATGAAGTTACCAATTGCCTGAATCAATCCATTGGGCATGGAGTCATTAAATTCTCTGTTTGGTGCCCCAAATAACTAGAACATTGCAAGGAGGAAGATGGAGGGTGACACATCATCTGATTGGAGCAAGGCCTGTAAAACACATCTCCAGGAACAACAAGCATGTGTCAAAGCACTTAGGGAAAGCAAAGCTAATCTACAGAAAAATAATGTGCATAAGCACTTGGAGGAATGAAGACCTAGCTAATATGTACAAGGTGGAGAATTCCCTTTAGTAGAAATGCTTTAGATAGATCCCATTGACTAGAATTTGTAGTTCTTCGCCATCCAATGAAGACAATTGGAAAGCATTTTTGTACTTACATTTTGTGACCATGTATGGGTCTCTCAAAATGGCATCAAATTTTGAATGCCTTCCCGGTTTTCCTCTATCTGCATCCCATTTTAACACTAGATCTCCAACCTGGAAAGATCTATCCTTGGCCTTCCTATCAAAGGTCTTCTTTATCAAAGCTTGATCCTTCTCCATTGCTCAGGATGCATGATTTCTTATTTCTTAGAGCTCTATTAATTCTGTGTATCTAACCTCCATGGGCTCAAACTCCAACAACTCCAATTGTTTCATGAGTTCCAACTCAAGTGACATGGGAAAAATTACCTCTCTTCCATAAACAAGCTTGAATGGGGAGTTACTTGTAGATATCTTAGGAGTTATCCTATCAACCCATAAGGCTGATTTCAACTTAGTATGCCAAGATCTCTGATTTTCATCAAGGGTCCTCATAATGATCCTTAACAAGTTCTTGTTTGTAGATTCATCTTGGCCATTACACTGAGGGTAATAGTTTGATGAAGTACTTAGGTAGATCCCATTCTTGACAGCCCATTCAGTCACCTTGGACACAATGAACGCCAATGCATTATCTGATATTATTGTAGCAGGTATGCCAAATCTAGTTGTTATTCCCTCATAGAAGTCTAGGATGCTAGATTCATTTGCTTCCTTGAGTGCTACTACTTTAGTCCACTTGGTGAAGTAATCTTTGGCTATTAAAATCCATTTGTGCCCTTGGCTTGAATTGGGAGTAATGAATCCAATGAAGTCCAAACACCATTGCATGAATGGTTAGTCAACTGAAATTGGATGCAATGGAAGGGCAGCTAGTCTCTCTTTACCTGTGAAGAATACACAATTCTTGCACCTCTTGATCCATGCATAATAATCACTGAAAATCTTGGGCCAATAATAGCCAGCCCTCATGATCTTTAAAGCTATCACTCTTGGTGCAAAATGACCACCAGCTGGTCCACCATGGAACTCTTCCAACATCCTATGAATCTGATTTGTACCAATGCATCTCAGTAGTACTCCATTCACATCCTTCTTGAACAAAACACCATCAACAAGGGAATATGGGAAAGCCTGTAGTATAAAGTGTCTTCTTTTGGTCTTTTTCATCTCTAGAGGGCATAGACCTATGCTTAGGAAGTGCATTATGTCTTGGGTCTAGCAAGGAGTGAGGACACCATCATTTTCCTTTTGAGTGCTTCCTTTCTCATGGTTGTCTTGCAACGCTAAAACAACCTCCTTCTCATTGCATGCTTCCTTGTGTTTTTTCAAGACCAGCTGCTCACACAATCCTTTTCCTCTCACCAACTTGGTGACTTTGATCTCTATGTCATATTCCATGACACGAGTAATCCAACCTACTCTCTTTTCATTCAAGTCTTTGTTGAAGAGGAAATCTTTAACTCCCACATGAGAAACCAGTAATTGAACCTTGTTGTTTGAGACTAGATGCTTGAATTTCTTCAAGCTCCTGATCACTACAAGAACATGCCTCTCAATGAAATAATATATCACCTCATAGTCTTCTAGGCTTTGGCTGAAGAAAGCAATTGGCTGCTCATCATTGTCTTTGTTTTGCTGTACCAAAACTGTAGAAATAGTATCATCACCCCCAAATGCGTAGAGGATGAAATCCTTAGAGAAATCCGGGTTGATGAGAGTTGGGGCTTGAGAGATGGATTCTTTGATTTCTTCAAAACTCTCTTTGCCCTCTACTTTCCATTTGAAATCCATGCTTTTATTTAACATCTTGGTGATAGGCTTGATTAGGGATACAAAATTTGGGACAAATCTTCTAACAAAATTTATTCTCCCCAAGAAACTTTGAAGGGCCTTCTTGTGGCTTGGCAATGGTAGTGCTCTTATGGATTCAACTCTTTTTGGATCAATTGCTAATTCTTCTTTGGAGACAATGTGGCCAAGGAGTTTTCCTTCATGGGCTAGAAAAAGACACTTTTTAGGATTCAAGGATACTCCAAATCTTCTATACCTTTGGAACACTTGTCTCAAATGAGAGAGATGGTTTGCTGTATTATTTGAAAAAACAATGATATCATCAAGATATATCAGCACCATGTTGTTAATCAAATCCTTGAACACCATGTCCATTGCCCTTTGGAAAGTAGCTCCATCGTTGGACAACCCAAATGGCATTTTCATGTATGCATAAGTTCCCCATTTGGTTGTAAAGGCTGTCTTGAACTGATCTTCTTCTTTCACCATAATCTGATTGTACCGTGAATAGCCATCAAGTAGTGAAAACCTTTCAGAGCCAGCAATAACTTGCAAAATTTGTTCCATGGAAGGAAGTGGGTAATGATCCTTGAGAGATGCTCTATTCAAATTTCTGAAATCAACACACAATCTGATTTCCCCACTCTTCTTTCTCACTGGAACCAAGTTGGCTACCCAACTAGAATGCTTGATAGGGAATATGATTCTTGATTCTATCAACTTATTCAATTCCTTTCTCATGAGAGGCTCCATGTGCGGATTGACTGGCCTTTGTTTTTTCTTGATGGTTTTAGTGCTTGGATCCAATTCAATGGTGTGTTGAGCTAACTTGGGATTGAAACCTTTCAAATCTTCATAGCTCCAAGCAAACACATTAGGGAATTCTTGACAAAGTCATATGAACTCATACCTTTCTTGCTCAGTTGTCACTTTACCAACTCAGAGTGATTTTCCTTCTTCCACCAAGATGGACACTGAATCTTCTCCCTTGACTTGAATGTTTGCCTTCTCCTTCCTAAAATGATCATTAGGATTGAAAATGGACTCCAAAGTAATAAGTCCCTTTGGTAGTTTGTTGGTTCTTAGCTGTACCACTTGGTCACCATATTGTTGTTCCAACTTTTCCTGATTTTTACCTGAGAACTCAGCCTCTTCTTGCAAGAAATGGATGATTTGCTGGTCATTTTCAAACACTTGCCAACTCACATTGTTGTCTGGAACTGAAGGCCTTACAATCATATGGATGTTTGGTTGTACCTTTTATTTTTAAATGCTTTCAACAACATCAAAGGCTGCCCCAACTACTGAAAGCCTATCAGCAGCTTGGTTCTCTTTTCTAGGAATGGATTTTATGCCAAAACTCTCAGAATCTTCAATGAGGTCCCACACCCTATTTTTTTAGCACTTGAGTAGATCATTCTTGATAGCATGTTGCCCCTTAACTTGGTTGACAATCAACTCAATGTCACCAAAGACTTGCAAGTTCTTTATTCCTCTCTTGATTAACCAATGCAATCCTTGTATCAAGGCTTCATATTCAACAATGTTATTAGAGCATGCAAACTGAAATCTAAAAGTTGAATAATACTTAACTCCTTGATGTGAAACAAGCATAGCTCCACCTCCTACACCTTGTCTACTCCTTGATCCATCAAAATATTTTTTGTCATACGTCATTTTCATCCTTGTGGTTTGGCTTGGTGATACTAGGAATAGGCTGATTTTCTTTATGCATGCAATAGACTCCTAGCTCAGATTCTTCTACTTCTCGATAAGGATCAAAAGCATGCACCTTGTTTTCCCATTCATAAAGAGTTAGATCTAGGATTCTTCCTACCTTGGTGTCAATTTCATCAGTGCTTGGATAATATTCTTGATCAAACGCTGAACAATTGGTATTGATCTGACTTAGAGTGTAAGGCTCAATGTGAAAGTTTGCAATAGGTTCAGATCTGATTGTGGCTTTAGATCCATATCTTGTTTTGAACAACATGTGTGACCAATCAACAGATAAGTAACCTCCAATCTTGGCTGTGAAATCCCTTGATAGACATAGGGCAAAGAGTGGTGGAAGATCTATTACTGAGACATCTTGCAAAACAACAACGTTGGGGCATGCATGTAAAGTAAGACTCAAGTTTTTTATCACTCCAACTGTTGTTACTGTTGTCCCATCTAATTAAACTACCCCTTTTGATCTGACTTCATATTGAATTCCCAACTGATCAGCTATTTGCTAGGGCATTACTAAACTACTTGCCCTGGAATCTATCATGCAGTTGTGTACTAAATGGTTTCCAATGATCAATGAAACATAGAATGGAGGGGGATTCAACATTTTACCTTGTTGTCCTCCATGATTCCCTTTAGGCTGGGCATTATTTATGAGCACCTTCTCTTGCATTTGGACTTGCTGATTTGAAGTTGACCAGTCCTTCATGGCAGCTTGTAGCAAATCTCTTTGGCTTGGGATAGATAGTGATTCCCACATTGATATGTTTACATTTGTCTTCTTCATCTGATCAATAATGTTGAATGGGGATGAAGCATCTCTTTTATGTCCCTTGGCCTGCACATTCATTCCTTGCACATGAGCAATAGCAATTGGCATTTGAGTTGGCCTAGGAGCTATTTTAGGAAGCCCTTGTGTGTTTGGAACTGAATTTTGTTTGCCAATAATTTGTGGAGTGATAGAAGGTTGTGGATTGCTTGGAGCTAATGGTTGTCCTTCACCCAAATTTCTCCTTTTTGACCTTGTGTTGGCTGCAACACTTTGAAAAATTGTTTGATTCATGCCACAAAAATCTTCTACCTGTCAGTTTACAAGTGTGGTATCATTTGGAGCTGATTGCTGCTGGAATGTTTCTTGTTTTTCGTTATTTCCTTGACTACCTTCACCCTCCACACCAGTAGTTATCACCATTAATGCTTGATTCAAGGAAACTGTTAAAGCACATAGACTAGTTGTGAGGTTCATTGCATGGGAAACACCAATCATACTCTTGAGCTATGTTGTTTTGCACTGGCACTAATGCCTTAGAGGTAGATATGGCATTGGGATTATAAGGCTGAAATGGTCTGTTGGCAGGAGGTCTTACTTGATTTAAATTTGCAGCTGGATTGGGTGGTCTTTGAGGTTGGTATGGCTGCATGTTAGGTTGAGCTTGAGGCTGGAAGGGAGGTCTAAAACCTTGGGCTTGCTGCCTCTTGAGTGTAACTAGCTCATTGCCTAGATTTTGCAATTCCTTCATGAATTTTTGAAGTTCATTTGAGGTAATAGGAGATGAAGTAGAAGATTCACTTGAATTCTGATTTCTAGTACTGGGAATAGGAGCTAAAATAGGCACTTGACTAGTATTTGGGCTCTCTAAACTTGGAAACAATGGCATTGAAGTTCTAGGAGCTAGCTTGTCAGCTTAATCAAACAATTTTCATCTCTAATGGCAATGCTATAAGCAACAGGGATAGTTGTGCCTCCCATGGATTGAATCAACATAGAAATATCAGAATTTAAAGATTTAAGGTAATATAGAAAAGCACCTTCTATTGCTAGCCTTACTACCACTAGAATTCTCTCCCAAGTCATTTGAAATCTGAAGTTGAAGTCAGTCAGCTGCTCATTGGGAGCTCTCTTGATGGTTGTCAGCTGTTCCAAAAGGGACAAGTTATCTCCCTTTTCTCCAAACTACTCATAGAAGGCTATACATAGCTGGTTCCAATTTTGGATAGCAACCTGAGGCAAGACTCCTAAACCATTGCAAAGCTTTCCCTTTGAATGAAGATGTCAGTAGTTTGATAGCAACTTACATCTCATTGATCTCATGGATTGCACAAATATTGGAAATATCCTTAACATGATCACCAGGAGTGGTATGATTTTCTCCAGTAAAGTATGGGATGTTCTTCAATGCTGTAAATGGGATTGGATTTTGTGCATTGAGAGCAAGTGGGCTGCTAGCAGTGAAATTGAAATAGGGGTTGTTTTGTGCCATTCTGATTGGCCTTAGGACCCTTGTTGATTGAATGAAAGGCCTACCAGGTGGAGGAGTTGATAGAGTTATGTTTGGTGGAGATGGAGACCTTTGAATTCTCCTCAATCTTTTCCTTCTTCTTGGAGATAACTACAGATACTCAAAAAACACCTCTTCTTCTCTAGCTCTTGACCTTGTGGTGATTCTTCTCATGATTTTTTATGTCTGCACTGCTAAAACAGCTGATTCTTCTTCCTTGGAGTCGACAGATGTGTAATTTAGGGCTCTTTTAAGCAAGAAACTCACAAAAGATGCACATCAATTTTGTTACAATGAAGATGAAGACCTCTAAGGTCCCACCGGCCATGCCAAAATTGTTGTGGCAAATCAGTAGCACCCCTAGATGTTGATCAGACTTTTAGATGACATTTTGGACATCCAATGTGATTGCACAACATTGAATTCTCTCCTTAAGTGTGGGACTTGAAAAATGGGAGAGGAATCTCTAGATTAGAGGCTGGTTCCTTAACTCCTCTAATCAGATATATCACTTACAAGTTGCAGAAGTTTAAATTCTAAAATCCTACTCTAAATTCCAAAGAGGGTAGAGATAGAAAATGCAAAAATTGAAACTAATGCTAATAGGGTGATGCACTCGTTAAGGGGCGCACTCTGGAGTGGTGAACATTTTTTGCTTCTGTAGATTAACACAGATCATGGAAATGTAAAAAAACTTCAAGCACAAACTGATGACATATAATGAAAGATCAGAAAGAAAACAAACAACATAAGCAAAGGATTGAAACTCATTCACAGAGCTTGCATTATCATTTTTAATATCAAAATACATACATTACAACATCTAGGAGATAGAAAAAATGTTGTAGTCCTAGAAGAGGCCTAAGTTTCCCCTAAAAAATCACCTTTTTTGGTGAAAGAGGGAACCTGTAATACATAAAAAGTGTTCAAACCCTTTGAAAATGAGCCAAATCTGGCTTTTACAGTGCAAAACCACGAGCCCAGGAGAGAGAAATGTGGGAAAATGTGGGAGAGTTTCATACCACCAACCAAAAAATGTAGTTAAAACATCAGGGGCATCCTTACAGGCCCATCCCCTAACATTTTTCTCCATGCTGGGAGAGAATGCGAGCCATTCTTCATTAAAAATGGTGGTTGAAACATCACTTATATCCATGACCACGTGCTAGAGGTGTTTTTCAATTTTATCTCTCCAAACTTCATCAAAATGAAAAAATGACCTTGGAACCTTGTAGATAATTTCACCAGCTTTCCATTGATATAAAGAACATGAAAAACTGAGCTCTAGATAGAAAGATATGGTCGTTTGAAATTTTAGGGCAAAATAGGGCCAAATCGGATTGGTGGGCAAAACTTTTTTAAATTTTGCACTTTTTGGTCATTTGGAAAATTTTCTAAAAATTCCCCATGCTCCACAATTCTAGGTGCCACGTGGCATGCTCTAATTGGGTGCGGGCCCTCTGTGCTTCATTTTCCTTTGTTTTTAACATCAGAAAAAATTTCAAAAATTCCCCGCCAGGCCGATAATCTGAGGACACGTGCCGCGTGATGATTGGGTGCAGGCCTATCCCTCCTGAATTCTTCCATTGCTTTTTGACCATTTTTTCCCATTGGACACTTGGTAAAACCCCATTGGATGTGGGCTTGCCCCTTCAAATTTTCTTTGCAGGCTTTTCTTGAGTTTTTTACCGCCACCAGACATGTGGCAAGATGTGATTGGTTCGCGTTCAGGGGGGCAATTTTTTCCTTTGAAATTTCCTCCTTTTTCCTTTGGGAAAATTTCCCAAATTTTCCCCACCTCCCACCAGTCTGGGACACGTGTCAACATCTTATTGGATGCAGGGCTAGGTAAACATTTTTCCTTTTGTGCAATCCCTTTTGGAAAAATTTCCAATCTCCTCCCGCACTCCACTTGCCCACGTGCCCAAGGACACGTGGCGGGCTCTGATAGGTTGGCGGGGCTATGGGCCAATAATTTTCCTTTCCCCTTTATCCCTAACACTTTGCCAAAATTTTAACTCCACCTTCGCGCTCCAAAATTCTGACTCCCCGGGGACACGTGGCAAGGCGTGATTGAGCATGGGCCTTTCCTCCTGAATTTTCCATGGTGCCAACACTTAGCCAAATTTTTCAATTTTTTTCCCTTGGATACGTGGCATAATCTGATTCACCAACAGGCCTGCAGGGAAAAATATCCCTTTTGAAAACTTTTCCAAACACTTGGTAAAAAAACCAAGTTTTCCTCCGACCCCTGCCACTTCCTTGGACATGTGGCGCCATTTCATTGGCTGCGGGCCTTTCAAGGGAAAATTTCACACAAAAACTCCGTCGGGCCATAACTTCAAAAATACATGGAGTTAGGAGGAAAACTTTACCTTTTTGGAAAGCTGAGAAAAATCTCTATCTAATGGTGCCATTTCTAGAAAGTTTTGAGTGCCTGAAAAGCAAAAAAAAATATGATTGAGGCACAAGAGAGGGAAGAGATGAAGGGAGTTAGCCACAAAATGAGCAAGGGGCACATTTTAGATAACAATTTTGGCGACTCAGAGGGGTCATCTGCCTGTTGGATGAAGTTACCAGTTTCTTGAAGCAATCCATTGGGCATGGAGTCATTAAATTCTCTGTTTGGTGCCCTAACTGACTAGAACACTGCAAGGAGGAAGATGGAGGGTGGCACATCATCTGATTGGAGCAAGGCCTGCAAAACACATTTCCAGGAACAACAAGCTTGTGTCAAATCACTTAGGGAAAGTAAAGCTAATCTACAGAAAAATAATGTGTATAAGCACTTGGAGGAATGAAAACCTAGCTAATATGTACAAGGTGGAGAATTCCCTTTAGTAGAAATGCTTTAGATAGATCCCATTGACTGGAATTTGTAGTTCTTCGCCATCCAATGAAGACAATTGGAAATAATTGTTGTCCTTACACTTTGTGACCATGTATGGGCCCCTCCAAATGACATCAAATTTTGAATGCCTTCCCAGTTTTGCTCTATCTGCATCCCATTTTAACACTAGATCTCTAACTTGGAAAGATCTATCCTTGGCCTTCCTATCAAAGGTCTTCTTTATCAAAGCTTGATCCTTCTCCATTGTTTGGGATGTCTAATTTCAGATTTCTTGGAGCTCCATCAACTCTGCATATCTAACCTCCATGGGCTCAAAATCTAACAACTCCAACTGTTTCATGAGTTCCAATGTTGGCAACTCAAGTGACATGGGCAAAATTGCCTCTCTTCCGTAAACAAGCTTGAATGGGTAGTTACCTGTAGATCTCTTAGGAGTTATCCTATCAACCCATAAGGCTGATTTCAACTTAGTATGCCAAGATCTCTGATTTTCATCAAGGGTCCTCCTAATGATCCTTAACAAGTTCTTGTTTGTAGATTCAGCCTGACCATTACCCTAAGGGTAATAGTTTGATGAAGTACTTAGGTAGATCCCATTCTTGACATCCCATTCAGTCACCTTGGACCCAATGAACACCAATGCATTATCTGATATTATTGTAGCAGGTATGCCAAATCTTGTTGTTATTCTCTCATATAAGTCTAGGAGCTAGATTCATTTGCTTCCTTGAGTGCTACTACTTCAATCCACTTGGTGAAGTAATCTGTGGCTGTTAAAATCCATTTGTGCCCTTGGCTTTAATTGGGATTAATGACTCCAATGAAGTCCAAACCCCATTGCATGAATGGTTGGTCAACTGAAATTGGATGCAATGGAAGGGCAGCTAGTCTCTCTTTACCTGTGAAGAATGCACAATTCTTGCACCTCTTGATCCATGCATAACAATCACTGAAAATCTTGGGCCAATAATAGCAGCCCTCATGATCTTTACAACTGTCACTCTTAGTGCAAAATGGACTACCAGCTGGTCCACCATGGAACTCTTCCAACATCCTATGAATTTGATTTGTACTAATGCATCTCAGTAGCACTTCATTCACATCCTTCTTGAACAAAACATCATCAACAAGGGCATATGGGATAGCCTGTAGTCTGAAGTGTCTTCTTTTGGTCTTGTTCATATCTAGAGGGCATAGACCTATGCTTAGGAAGTGCATTATGTTTTGGGTCCAGCAAGGAGTGAGGACACCATCATTTTCCTTTTGAGTGCTTCCTTTCTCATGGCTATCTTGCAATGCTAAAAACAACCTCCTTCTCATTGCATGCTTCCTTGTGTTTGTTCAAGACCAGTTGTTCACACAATCCTTTTCCTCTCACCAACTTGGTGACTTTGATCTCTATGTCATATTCCATGACACGAGTAATCCAACCTACTCTCTTTTTATTCAAGTATTTTTTGAGGAGGAAATATTTAACTCCCACATGAGAAACCAACAATTGAACCCTTTTGTTTTAGACTAGATGCTTGAATTTCTTCAAGCTCCTAATCACTACAAGAACATGCCTCTTAATGAAAGAATATCTCACCTCATAGTTTTCTAGGCTTTGGCTGAAGAAAGCAATTGGTTGCTCATCATTGTCTTTGTTCTGCTGCACCAAAACTATAGAAATAGTATCATCACCCCCAAATGCATAGAGGATGAAATCCTTGGAGAAATCTGGGTTGATGAGAGTTGGGGCTTGAGAGATGGCTTCTTTGATTGCTTAAAAACTCTCTTTTCCCTCTACTATCCATTTGAAAGCCATGCTCTTCTTTAACATCTTGGTGATAGGCTTGACTAGGGTTGCAAAATTTGGGACAAAATCTCTGAACAAAATTTATCCTCCCTAAGAAACTTTGAAGGGCCTTCTTGTGGCTTGGCAATAGTAGAGTTTTTTTGACAAAACCTCCTAAAAATTCCCTTTGAATGAGATTTTCAGATTTTTTTGGGTTTCCATCACATGCAAACATGTTTTTTACATGCTTCATGTTGAGTGTCTTCTGAAAACCGAAACCTGATTACATGACAGTGTATCGGATTTTCAGAACATGGGAGCATCAGAACATACCTTATAAAAAACATGTTACATGTTGCTTGATTCCCAAAACCCCGAAATGATCCTTTGCATCGGGTTTTCGGAACCCGATAGCATCCAGACATGTCTTTTACATGCTTCATTTCGGTTGGTTCCTGAAACCCAATTTGTTAAGAAAACCTTTGTTTTGGGTTTTTCGGAAGTGGCCGAGCATGATGACATGGCATTAATGTTGAGTTTTTGGTTAGTTGGCACACATTTCAGAGGAGGTGTAATAAATGCTAGGGCTTTATAAATAATCCAATTTTACACGTCATTTCTACCTAACATATTTTTACCATGCGGATATTTTGTACATGGTCCTTCGACCTCTAAACTCAACTGAACTTCTCAATCTATTTCATGATCCATCTTCGATCATTTTTTGAATTTCTTGAAGGTATTTTTCTCTTCTTATCATTTTTTTATCTTCGTGTTTGTTTTTGAAGCATTCTTTTGGCATTTTTCCTCTTTTCTTTTTCTTGCCTCTAGGTTTATGGTTTAGGGTTGTATTCTTCATTTTTGTTGAATATGCATGAAAAACCTTGTTCAAAAATCCATCTTGGGTGTTTTCTTATTTCCTTTCATGGATATACTCTTGTCGTTTTTGGGAATAATCTATAAAAATTAATTTACAAGCATGGTGGATATTTTACCTCTTCTGACATCCTAGAAACCCGACACCTGTGTGTCAGGTTTTACAAGGTGTCTGATACCATCCTTGTTTCACATAGTATCGGGTTTTGTGAATTTCTCAACACCATTCTGGTTCCGCATTGTATCGTGTTTCTAAATATGCTTAACATCCTTCAATTTTTGTTTGTGCTAGGTTTCACAGGGTTCCCGACATCTTCCAACTTCCGCTTGTTTCGGGTTTCACAAAGTGTTCAGCATCCTCCAAATTCCACAGACCATCGAGTTTTGTAAAGTGCTTAACACCCCCTAATTTCTGCCTGTGTGTTAGCTTTTACAAAGTTTCCAACACAACCTAGTTTGTGATTATACTCTGCAGTGTTTCGGGTTTCATGAATTGTCTGACAGGTCTCAAATTTTGGTTGGTGTGGCGGTTCTGTGGGGTTGCTCAACAAGCTTCCAAGTTTGATTGTTCAAATAGGATTTATCTGGGAATTCTTTCTTCAGGACTTCTCATGTCAGATCCTAGATCATCTAAGGATAAGTCAGGACATGTCAGGAAAGATGAAATACAAGTACCAGAAAATTGGAATCCCCTTCCTACATAGATTACAATTACAACATCTGAGATACGGAGCTTGGTAACATTGACATGGAAGACTTTTGGAATAGAACTAAGGATTCTTCTCAGAGTCCCTGGATGAAGTCAATAACTAATAGTGGCTTCCCTCTCGCAGCAGGATTCCCAATGTCTGCTCAATGCCCCGAGTTCATTCTGGCCTGTGCTTCCAATTATGACTCAAATTCCCGCTCAGTGAAAAATCAAGCAAGAGAAACCATAGTGAAGTTGGACGGAGGTTACTTTGATGACCTCTTAAGATTACCCAACTTTGAGGAATATGTTGATGTAGATCTTAAGTCAGCACAGAAAGCCTAGGACAAGATCAAGAAGATTGCATCAAGCATGTGAATAAAAATTTCTTGATCAAGGCCAAGCCATCCATCTCTAGGTTTCCCAAGTTTGTCCCCATGAGTGATTTCATCCTTAAAATTAGTGACATCATCACCCTGTTGAGTTGAGTATTTGGACTCCCCGAGTCAAGAGACTTTCACGGGTGGATGTATCAATTCATGGTCCTTATAAAGAAGAACAAAAAAGGGATTGATTGGAGCAGTCTTATAAGTAATTAGATTGATTCCCAGATGAAGAAAGTCTTGACTACTAGTAATTTTTATATGTCATCATATGTCACATATGTAGTAGCTAGTATGAGGAATTATCTAGGGTTGGACATGAAGGGAACTAACTCAACCAAACATATATATTCGTATTTCCCTCAGTTGACAATGAAGGGGTATGAGGATCAATTCAGAAGAGTGAATGACACCTTCTTTTATGAGAACATCTGCATGTTGAACCCTGGATTAAGAAAGAGAAGAGTCTCTGATGAGGCATGTGCTGAAGTATCAAAATGGGGTTATATCTTCTTGTAGTTCAAGAAGTTCACATACCTTTGGGTGGTCATGTACCTGGGTGATCCTCTCTGATTACCCAGATTCCTAGGTGATAATCTGATCCGGATGGAGTTGGTAAGACAATTGTTGGATTTCCATAAATTCCAAAAAAGTAAACACAAGGCTGTTGTATCCTTCCCTATTTCCATCGGAAAGGTACATGTGCTCGATAGTGGTTAAAGCTAAGAACATGATGCATGAGCTTTCGGACAAGTTGAAGAAGCACATGAAGCACAGAGATGGATTTGATTTCCGAGGAGTCCTTAAATTGTATGGGAATTTATATCTACATGTTCCCAACATAGAAGATATTTGGGTTGATCTTCGGGATGAAGTTGCCATCTGAAGAAATGAAAATAGCAGGTTGACAATTGAATAAATATAGATGCTAGATTTATCTGACATCGCAAAGGGCACCATGAATAACGAGAGTGTCCTTGATGCCTCATATGATGGGTTAAATGAAGAACAATATGTATTCCCAACCATTGATTGGTCCATCGCTGAGAAAGCTTCTATTACAGGGAGAGCTGCTCAAATTATTGTTTGTACTAAGGTGTGGCTCATTTCTTGGGGAATGAGTTATAAAGAAGGAATTTTTTCAAAGCTAGATACTTTGGAAGTGGGACCCTCTAAGGGAAAAAAGGAAAAGGATAAGAACCCTTCCAAGAGGCCAATAAAGGTTAAGTTTGTCAGAAAGGGAGAAGATCAAGTAACCACATCAGTGGCCACTCTCCCACAAATAGTTGAGGTTCTTGATTCACCTCCACAACCAGAACAAGGAAATCATCTTTCAAGAGAAGAGATTGTTCAACTTTCCATTCCTGTTTTGGTTGACAGTTCATCAGAGGTAAGTCTTCCTCTTATCTCTCAAGCTTTAATTTCGGAATCATTGCCTCCTCCCATTCAGCCTTCCTTGCCTCAGATTTCTTCACCAAGTTCCTTAGCCAAGGCTACTATCTTCTCTGGCCTCTCACCTGTCCCCACTGAACCCTATTTAACCATGGACATGCCTCCTCCTTCTACGCCTTCATTCCCTAATTCCATTGTCACGGACACTACACTTGCAGTGGTCACCACTCCATAAGCTAACCTTCCTCCACCTGAGTATGTGACCGTAACACCTACAATGGGAGCAACTTCTTCCAATATGCCTCAATGGTTAATAGATCAAACTCTGAGGAAGAGGAAGGTGGTAGTTCCCCTACCAGCCTTTGATTTCAGTTCTCTCAAGGTCACTCCTACTAAGTCGGCCAAGAAACCCAAAACATTTTCAAGGATTTCATTGAATTCCTTAGGGCATAAATTTGTATAAATTACTACTCGTATGGCTGATAAAACCAAGGATGATATGACGGTCACATATTATCAAATCACAAGGGTTGATCTAGGGAAAGTAACAACAGAGGAAGTACAGTATGATGCACAAGATGCCATGAATGTGTTCTGCTAGAAGTTAAAGGAAACTAAGGCAAATAGAGATGATTTAAAAGAGAAAGTACATCAGCTGACAAAAGTACTACTCAAGCTCTCAAAGCCTCTTGATTCAACACCATCATCCTCTACTCCTATCAGGATCGATTTCTTATCGATACCCATGATCAAGAGGATTAATGAGAAGGGGAGAACGGTCAATGAATGGATCCAAAGGCTGCTCCTGCAAGGAAAAGAAGTCATTGAGGACACCATGTGAAGTCTACAAATCCTTTGAGGATATAAAGAATGATGGAGAGAAAATGGATGATGACTTTTCAGAAGAAGTCAAGAACCTAGAGTTAACTTTTGAAGCTCTCCAAATGCTGAAATAGAATCCATCCCATGCATCTTGATCGAAGAAGGCATCATTCCACATGGGGACAAGCATTTTCAACTAACGAAGGCCATTAGATTTAGAATTAATATTCTCAATGAAGCTTGCAGCAAATTGAGGGAATCAAGAGATGAATTGTTCGATGGCACGAATGACATAGAAGAAGAGCTAATCAAGATTTGTGCTAAGGTGTTGAATGAAAGCTTGGGTATTCTTCCTATTGATGATCTTTACAAGCAGATCCAAGAATCAATTCATCATGAACCAACTTATGGCTTCAGCCTAGAAATCATTGATAGGTTTTTGAAACTTGAACATTCTTTGGAAACACTAAGGAAACTCAACAAGAGATTGAAGAAGCTTCCTGAGAAACGTTAGCGATACTCAGGAAACATGTGAAGTTCTGAGTGATCATTCCACCGCACCTAATGAAAATGAGATGTAGGGTATAATCCAAAAATTCCCAGAATTTCAGGACAAGCAGGCTTTGCTGGAGGAAGACAAAGATGATGAAACATAATAGGCATAATGTTGCATATCATTTCAATCCTGAAATCAACATGTCTTTTTCATTTTTGTTTCGTCACATAGGAAGCAAATTTTGACTTGGTCTCATACGTGAGAGTCAAGAAAAATAGGACTCTCATTAAAAATACTATTTTCTAGGATTTATCCTATTTTCTCTCTACCCTTTTTATTATAAATAATGGATGCTTATGCATTCCAAAGGGTTGATATTTTTGGAATATTGAGAACTATTGTGAAGAAGAAAACCTTTGTGTTTTCTTTTAATCATTTGAGGAATAGAAGCTGATGCTATTTTGTAAAACTTTGTGTTGTGAGATGTATCTTTCTTAGGATATTGTTCTTATGTTCATAATCTTAAGTTATTCTTTATTTAGCATCTTGATTGTTCTAATCATTTCAAACATTACATTTTTTGTCTAAAAACTTGTATGATTATTTCGTGATCTATATTTTCTCAAAAGAAAGTACGTTCCCCTCATTTCCTTTCCATTTTGTTTCTTCCATAATAATAATTTTCTTTCTGATCCATTTCATTTCGAAAGAGCAATATCTTCACCTATTATGGATATGGATTTTGAGATTCTATCCCAACCCCAATGGTTAGATTAGTGTGAATATTGTATATTATTTCTGCTATGTTTTAGACTAGTAATAAACAGGAAGCCTCACCTGTCTTTGAGGAGGGATTTAATCCCATTTACTATGGTTGAACCTCATATTTTGGCTTGACAAAATATCCAACCAACAATACTCACTATTTTCTCTATACTTCCATCCCATGCTTCATTCTCAATAAACTTACATCCCTGTTGATCACAACTTTTCCAATGACTAGATTGTACAACTTGTACACTTTTGTATTATCTGAATACCTAAAAAAATACACTTTTCTCCTTTGTTGTCTAACTTATTCCTTAGCTCTTCAGGTACATGTGCATATTCCCCAAAACCAAAAACTCTGAAATGTGAAACATTGTGTTTCTTTTTAGTCCATGCTTGTTGAGGAACCATGTTCCTAATAAGTTTCATTGAACACCTGTTCAAAATATAAATAAAAGGTTATACTATTTTTACCCAGTAATCATTTGGAAGATGTTTTTACTTCAGCATGCTTCTCACCATCTCTATGATGGTTCTATTTTTCCTCTCTGCCACACCATTATGTTGTGGTGTATACTTGGTAGTAAATTGCTTGTGTATACCATGATATCTACAAAAATTCATGAACTCATTACAAACATACATCACCTCCTCTGATCCGTTCTGAGAATTTTGATGTAGTATCCACTTTGCTTCTCCACTAATGCCTTGAATTGATGAAATGTATCAAAGACATCTAATTTATTTCTCAGAAAATAAACATATGTCTTCCTTGTGTAATCATCAATGAATGTCATAAAATAAATACAACCTCCAAGAGAAGTTATCTTCATATGTCCACATAAATCCGAGTGTACAATCTCAAGTGGTGCACTTGCTCTTGTTATTTTGCCAACTGGGAATGAATCTCTATGTTGCTTCCCCAAAATATAACCTTCACATACCCTTTCTGGTCTCTGAATCAATGGAAAACCTTTAACCATATTCTTTCTATGTAATAAATTCAAACCTCCAAAATTCAAAAGTTCATACCTTAGATGTCAAATTCATGATTCATCTTTCATGACTGAATGAAAATCTAATTGTGTTCCTTCAGCATAGGACTCAAATGTATTTACACAAGAATCAGTGCAAGACTCACTTCTTGTACTACAGACCTGATTTTCATTGGTGTAGGACTCTGTTACACTAGCGCAGGACTCTTTTACCTTTGTGCAGGACTCATATGTTTGAGTGTAGGACTCAGTAAAAGGATGATTTTGCTTAGAGCTAGACTTTGCTACGAACTGAGCTGCTGATTTTTCTGCAAACATATCTGATTTCTTCTTTTTTCCAGGTTTTAAAATCAATGGAAACATCCTATTGTTGCTCATCTTCACTTTTGCAATCAACTGAGTGTTAGCAGATTTTTCCACAATCATGCACTCATTGTCTTACATATAGACTCGGTATCCTTTTTGTACCAGTTGTCCAATAATCATAAGGTTATGTTTCAAACCTAAACATAGTAAACATTTTGTTGTACTTATTTTACTCCCCCTGTCTTGTTAGAATACTAACGGTTCACTTTTCCTTTCATAGAAACAATATTGTTATTTTCCAAGAGTTACATCACTCTTAACTGAATCATCCAAACTAGAAAAAAAATCTAGATTACCTGTCATGTGATTACTGCAACCTGAATCCAAATACCATACATCACATGGACTCTCTTTTGAAAAATTACATTCAATAGGGGATAAAGAAGGTATTGCTTTGGCAATCCTTCCTGCATGTAATAAACATAGGTTTAGAAATAGAACTACTAACCTGATTTTGATTTTGCCTCTCCTAATCATATTACTTTTTCTTGCAATTATAAGCATAGTGCCCATAATTTTTGCAATAATGGCATTGAACATGAAAATTATCTTGTCTCTGACCATAACTCTGTTCTCGATTATGTCCTCTTTCACCTGAGCTTGATGAACCATTGTCGCGTCCTCTAGATGGACTTCTTCCTCTACCTCTTGGGCTGAAACTACCTCTTCTTTTGCCATGGTTGTAGTCATTTTTACACCCATCACAAAGGAAATAAATCCCATGCGTGTCGGCCTATCACCCAACGGGTGTTGGGTGCTCACCTAAGGCATGCGCGGGTGCCGAGTCTCTCTTTTATGTGAGTTAAGTGGGAAACCATCATCTATGTCATGAACTTAATGAATAAAGGTGGAAATGAGACATAAAATCATCATAGGGCTTAGAACGGCCTCTAGACAAATGTATCCATTCCAAACAGAGGGTACTTACAGACAACAAATAGAAGTACAGTAGAAAGGAAAATACATAAGGATTTACATCTATTCCATAACATCCATGAACATAAATGAAAAGATATAGATATGAACTGAATCAATTACATTCCTACTCATTCATATTTGTAAAATCATTACATTCAATGGATCCATTAGACTACCACAGCTTGATCAGACCAAAGTCATACATCACAGCAGGGATCATGTCCTTCATCCATATAAATAAAAAATTATATCCCAACCCCTTAATACATTACTTCCTTATATAGCCTCTACCGAATCCCACAGAGTTCTCACAGTATTTTTGTAGAGCTCTACTCTCTATATTATTCTCCCATCTATCTGATCTATCTATCTCTTTTTCTACTACGGGAACTCTTATATATAGGCATCCCAAAGTGCCAACTTATCCTTTTGTGGCCTCAGATCCAATGCCAAGTGTCGAAATATGGTCCTCCATGAGAGCATGCTCCTTTAGGCCTGAGCTCTCAAATTTTTGCCATGATGTCTTCTAGAACCTTCTATCACAGGGCATATTTCTTTCGTGGGCATCACTTTTCCAGGCTGGCACCTTATCCACTCCATATGTGCATTCGGGTCATGATTTTCTCGTGTCCTACCAAAAATTCCCAATATGGCTAACTCCTGAAACCTTAGCTCTATCCGCGCGCATGCCATAGGTTTTCTTAAACCCTTCCTTAAACTTTTTCTTGTGTGCCTTCTCCTTACGAACCCTTCTTCAACTAGGCCTTACGCACCTATGTGCCTTTTTATACTTAGCCAATATTTTGGGGTCCCAACATCACCCCACACTATGCACCTGTTCTCCATCTACATGGGAACACTTCTCCAATGAATAAGGAATCATAGTAGACTTACGTCTTGGAAAAATAATAATGGAATGAAGAATTTGGGAAAAAAGAAAGAATGGGGAAGTGATGGCACTATTGCAACAAGCTAGGAAAATCTTTTTACAAGTCAGCCTCCAACTTCTTCTAGGCATCGACTTCATTTTACACTCTCTGAGCAGAGGTCACCGAATAGGGTGCTTACCTCCCCAAAACTTAGTCCATCTCCTTGAGTGTTCATAGTGTCAATAATTTTATCTAACTCCTTTCTCATGTCTTCAAGTGCGTCCATCCTTCTAGTAATCTATGGGTACAGTTCCTTCAACCAATTTTTGATTGAACCCCTCAAGGTTTCAATGGCCTCGGATTTATTTTCAACCCCAACAAGGATTCTATCCCTTTCCGCCATATTTCCCTTATTCTTCTCCTAAAACTCCTTTATCTCTACTTCATGAGTGGCCAAAAAGATGCTCACCACTCTATCCCTGTCTGTGCACAATTATCATATGTCGACCTCAGTAGATTTTGTAGCAATCTTGAGATCCGCAAGTACCTTAGTATAATTAGCAATGATTTCTACCAATTTAAATTTTTCCTCCCTCACCAAGAATTCTACCACTTCTTCTACAGACTCCAGGGCCAACGGTTGTCTCTCAATGTTGAGGATACGTGCGCTAGATATTCTAAGCATTCAAGCAGTGGATTTGTAATTTCTGTGCAGGTGGCGGTGTCAAGTATAGATGCTTCAACATAATGGAACTTGTAATAAAATCCATCTTTTTGTATACTTCACGCACCTTGTCACCTTCTCATCCCTTAGTTCACGCTTCATCTTATCGCACTGATCAAATCTTCTTATTTCAAGCCCTTAGTATTCTCAGCTCAGCTCCTCTTCCTTCTTTTCTATCTTTTCCTCTAGAAATTTTACTCTTGTCATTTCTTCCAAAGATCCTAGCCTCAGCCTCAACTGCAACCTTGTTTAGTACATTATATAATTTCTCATCTGAGAGTTTTTGGGCATTTACCAAGGGGTTGGCTCCCTTAGACTCCGGTACTAGCATGATTTCCCCTTGGTATATTTCAAACTCTGGCTCGTCAATATAGGACTCAAATGCCCAAGAGAGAATCTTCCTTGTCCTGGGGTATGTACCCTCCTTGTTAAATGAATCCATAGCTAGAATTTATTCCATGGGTACAATGCTTTGGAAGTGCGCACGTAACTCCTTCCTTTGGTCATCAACATAGCCCATGATCTTTCCTCATTATTTATCAAGGATCTTCCTTCCCAAGTGTACACCTTTGGGGAAACTCACCATTAGATTAGGACCTCCTCCCATACTAAATTTTTATTTCTCAACACTCTCCTCTTTACCCTCTTCCATCACTATGTATGTGTTGTGCTTCAATTCTTGTTCTACCAAGGCCTCGATTATTTTTGTTGCCTCTCTTTCTGCCACCTCATTTACTTGTTACTTCATAAGGCTTGGAGCCTTCTACTTCTATGCGCCAACCTTCTCACTTCTTCCCATGTGTTGGGTGCCTTCACCCTCTTGACTACCCTTGCGCCGCATGAAAAGGAACTCCTGTTATTCTTCTCTGCCCTCTTCTTCTAAATCATACACGCTGAAAACAAGTGGTCCTTGGTCTCCTTTAGGATCAGTTTCTTCATCGTCATCCCTCTCACCAATTTATTTATCTAAGCTCTTTGTCTCCTCTAAATCAGCTTCCTCCATCACTTTCTATTTCTTCCTAACTGGGGATTCTAGTATATGAGACTTTGTTTTCTCTTCCTTCTCTGATGATTTCTCCTTTATGATAAGCTTTCTAGCCTATTTCGGTGCCTTCTCTTTGAATGGGGACCTCTTCCTATGCGTGTAAGTACTTGTCCTAGCACTTATTCCCAGGGTTCCTATTTCCTGTGTATCTTGGGAACTTGGTGCCTTCTTCTTGGGCACTGTCTTCTTCCTCCCTGTTAAGTCCTCAGGTATGGAGCTATGTCATTTTTAAGGTAAGATACCTTCTCAAACTTGGGCCTTATCCGAAGGAATACACACGACATGACCTTCTCTATAATAGTCAGAGTCAAGGGTTTCACCATTTGGACTTTATGCGACACTTACTTCTCCATGTACATGCACTTGTTGGGGTAGACCAGCATCCTGCGCATCTCCTTGTGGTCCCGGTCAAAAATTCCAAGGTCAAACTTTTACTTTTTGGACTCCTTGAACCTGTTAAATCCCACTTGGAAGTATTGAGCTTTGAAGGCAAATGGGAGCTTGCACCATGGGCTCATGGTTTCATCGGTCAACTTAAACCTACCAATACAAAAGTGTTGGTATACATCAAACACATCTTCTCCTTCTATAAGAATTGGAAGTTGTTTTGGTATTCTCCATTCTACGTCGAATGCATTCTTTTAGCACGTATAACATTTTTCAAGATGCGCCTTGTGAACGGGTGTCATGCTATCATAAGTTTATTTCTCAAATCTTTTGGCAGGTGAGGGGTCTTCCTCTGGGTACTCCCAAACGAACTTGTATGCTACATCTAGTACACTGATCTCTAAGAACACGATGGTTAAAATGACATTACCAAAAAGAATCTTGTCTCCTTCCTGTGCGCTAGTGATAATTTCATCCGTAATCTATGCAGACAGATTATAGATGGTGCCCTTTGATATTCTTATAAAAACATTCAACCAGGACTTTTTTACTTGCGTCCATCTTTCTTGGTCATTGAGCTTTATTACCAGGAATGTGGCCATTCTCATCACTGGGTCTTAGATATCCCTGATATCAAGGTACCTTGACCCTTTCTTGAACACATACACGGCCACTGTATCTTTAATCACTTCCTTATTGCATAGGTCATCCTCTATATTATCTCCTTCATAGATAAGGCCTGTGAATCTTGAAATTAGTTGAGGGGTTATGTGTATTTTACACCCCGTGAAGTGAAAGTGTTCTTCATGTATGTGTGACATCAGCCACTAATAGAGGTGCTTTGGCTTTCCGAAGTAGGGAAGCTCATAGACTTACAATAAACTCACCTTCTCTAACTTCACTTTTACTTCGTCGCTATAAATTAATAACCCCTCTGGTGTCCTCTTGTTTATTGGGTGCACTAACTCCATATCCATTTCCTTTTCAATCATGTTTGTGTGATGATTGTAGTCACATACTGTCATTTTCCTTAAGTGGGATTCCCATTCCATCCCAAGCAAAACCCCATCTGGGTACTTGCATTTCTACATATTATTCCTCATTGGTACCTACGGTGGTTTCTTGTTTTTTGCTCTTGCCCTTGCCCTTCTCCTTTTTAGGTGTTACTACTGGTTTCTTGGGTGCCATTGTGTAGGTTATCACTTCAACTTCTTTTCCTAGCTCTACTCTTCTATCCTTTCTAAGTTTAAACCTCGAACTTGTGAAGAAAATCCTTTCCAACTCGTTCCCTAGCTACCAAATCCTAATTGGAATATCTCCTTCACAAGATGACGCTTCTCCACAATTCTCACTACGCCCATGAACTATTTCCCTCCTGGTTTGTAGATCCAAACTGGTCACCCACGGTTAAATTTCTCCAATTTTTCTTCACATGGATCAACTCTGGAAACCCTAGTTTGCAAAATCTTTTCCTTCTTTGTAATTGCAAAGTAAATAATGAAGTTCCCAACCTTCTATTTATAGTTTTTCCTGCATTTATCATTAAATTCCACTTCTGTAACACCTTGAATAGTTGTTACGTTCTCCTGAGCATTCAAGTGTTGATATATGATTTCTCCTGTATTAGGACATGTTCCTTTGGTTTAGGGAAGTCATGCTTGATATGGATTATATCCTTTCTGCTCTTAAGATCTTGACTGAACCGAAATGTGCTTGGAATCTTTTGTTTCTTTCATTCTGACACTTGAGTTCAATTTTATTTCTAGAAGATTGTGGATTTATCCACCTTTATGACTCAGCCTTGGATCAGTTGCATTGATCCAAGGAATTTTTTAAGTTTATTCAAGATGAACGAATTGTATTGAATTTTTTAAGAGTTACAAAGTCTGATTGAGCTTTGAATGATCAAATCCCAGAGGCTAACTCTGGCTAATCATGGTAAATATAATCTTGTTCCAGATATCATAACATCAAGAAAGACCTGGACCTTAAGCTAGGTAAGAGGTGTATGTTTTATATCTAAAGCTTAAATTATTTTATGCCAAACGGAATATGATACAGGAATGTTTTATCCTATTTTGAACTCAAATACTGATTAGTCCTATTTAGGGGACCTAGACTAGAATCAGTAAGGTTAATATTTTTAACCTAAACTATAACCTAATGTTACGAGATTAATTAATCTAACCTAGTCCTAAAGCTTTGAGCTTAATACTCCTAAGGGTTAACTAAACCTAGCACTAAGGAGGGTGACTAATGTTATATCCTATGGAAATGAGACTAATGTCATATCCTATGATCTAACCTAAGTCACTAACCTATCCTAACTAATGCGAAAAAGGGGGACCTAAGGAGGGTCATGAGTCATGGGCAGTGGTTTCCAAGGCATTTAAGAAGGGATAAGGATGAAGGACATGGAGTGCTGCCGAGTTTAGCAGTGGGTAAAATTGCTAATAAAGTCTTACGTGGTGGTATCTCTAAGGATGGGAATGTATATTTATTTTGTTTTGGCAATCACCAACTTTGGCAGTCGGTGGCAATGGAAAATAGGCGGGAGAATAAAAATAAATGCATTTAATGAGCATCGGGCCTCGAGCGCAAATTTCTTGGGAAGGCATGCAAGCGGAATTTTTTCTTGGTTGTTTTTTTTCCATGCATTCTGTTTTTCACTCTGCATGAGCACTAGTTCTTTGAACCAGCCGTCTACTCTTCGTTGCATGGAAATTCTAAGAGTATCAGACTTACTTCTCTGTCAGGGGAAGTATATAAGGCTTGGAGGTGACAATACTTTGTTGTTTAGTTTTTCGTGGAAGAAGAAGAGAAGGAGGGAGTGCATTCAGAGGTCTTCTTCGAATTTTTAGCGATACTATCAGGCATGATAGGCCCTAACTTTTAAAAATCTTGCTTCCTTTAAATACTTTCATTAGAACAACTCTGTTTAGATGATTTATGCTTAGACGGCTTGGCTGATAGCAATGTTTAGGTTTTCCTTTTTGTTGATTTGGGAATTCTGGGTTGTATGTAGATCCTGGATGAAACCTGCTTCTTATTCTTCTTTCCATACTGTGAATTCAATATGGGTTTTATTTTCTGATGGAAGTGTTTTATATTTTTTTTAATTTGGATGAGGTATTGGATTTAAAATCTGGCTCCATGATAGACTTTGTGCTTGATGATTTCTTGTTTGACAACACCACTGTAATTAACTGTTTTTTCGAATATGGTTTGATTATTTGATTATTGCTTAGTTGTATGAACTCTAACTACTACTAGACATCTTCAGGAAAGTAGGTAGTTGATTTGGTGGTGGAAATATTAGTTCATTCTGTAAAATTTGACTGGTTTGGTCACATGAGTTGGAAATAAAGTTGAATTCTAAGCATGTACCTTTATTTTAAAGGGGTATGAATGTTCTTATGTATACAAAGTTTTGTGAGCATGGAAGTGTTTGATTAAACTATTGTTTTTACGATTTTACATGGATATAGGAAGAGAAAACATATTTAGATAATCTCTGTATCTCCTGGAAATTTTGCGGGTTAATCTGGGACCTGCCATAGTGAAAGTTAGGTAATAAGTGTGGTTGAGTTATGGTTGTGTATACCCTGAGATGACTACGAAGTCTACTTTTTAAAGCCGCATTTTACAATGTCGGGAATTCTACTATATAAGTAAAACAACGACTTTAACGTCATTAAGTTTATTTAAGTATAGCTAATGCTTTTCCTTTTTGTAGTGGATATTTGGGTTGAAATGATCCATATACCACAGAATGATTTATTTATTTTGCAAAGTTAAAGCATGGATAATTACTATGATATAAGTAGTATGGATTTTGAGGCATTGTTGAATCTGCATTTAGAATCCTATTATTGACTCTGTACATGCATTTCTAGTTTAGTATCTTGAAATGATATAACGACTTAACTATGCAATGGTAGAAATAATTTAGATTTGATCTATTAATAATAAATAGATAATGGGAAGATTATCCTAACTCTTAGACCAAATGGTTCGAGAAAGGAAGGAAATGTAGATTGCTTGCTTTAGAGCAAGATTGTGGTCTGAGATTAGATCATTTTTAATGTTTTATGTAAAGGAAATGGTATTGGCATTTGTTTAAATGTATAGTTGTAAGATCGCAATGGTCTATTGGAAAATCTGAAGGTGATTCTATTTGATCTGAGCCTGAGGCTAAACATACGTATTGCTTTACTTGCCTTCTTTTTCTTGATGGGATTAGAGTATATGTATATTACTTCTTGGAAGTTGTACAGTCATGAACTTGGTTAAAATAGAGATCAAAATTCCTCTGTTCCTTCCTCTAGGTAATGGAAGATAGTTGTTATAGGTTTTCGAAATACGAAGGTACTCTCTCTCTCTCTCTGGAAATTAGGAGTGTTCTCTTCTTTAAAATTTCTATAAGAACTCTACAGTATGGGTATGAGATGAATAGACTATTAAAATTAGGTGGAAAGAGTGGTAAGTGTTGAATCTTAACTAGAGGTCTCCTTTCCTTGTTTTTAGTAGTATTATTACCCTGATTGAGAATTTCAGTTATTATCTACTTGTATAAAAGTAGCACTGTAGTAAAAGTTTTGTATACTTATCAATGTTTATGAATTGATATGAAAGAGTTAGAGGAAATCTGTTAGATGAACTTGCTTGAGGCAGTAATCTGTCCTTTGTTTGAATCGTTTATATGCAAATCTGTTGGTTGCATACCTTGAAAAGGTTTCATTCTTTTGATTAGAGTGATTATAACATGATTGATACTGTTCTTGGTTTTTGGATGGCTAGGTACTTAAGATTCACATCGTTTCTTCTTATTTTCTTGTATAAGATGAATCATCCGAAAAATATTTAAGTTGAAATAGTAACTATAATATGAGTTATGTTATAAAGTCATATTAGAATGGTAGAAAGAAAATTAGCGTGATTCATGATTATGGATTTGATGAAATTGATTTCATTTAAATAGGTTGTTTAATGTAAACAATTGGTGGAATGCAATTGTTTTAAGAATTAGTGCTTATCATGCTCAGTTCACTGAACTGACCCATGCTAGCAATTTTTGCAGATGGTCATTGTAAGTGGTAAAGGAATGCAGATCTGATATGATGCATAGATTTTTTAATCTGGTTTTTATGATGAATTCCAACATGATTTCTCTAATTGTACTATAAGAAGAAAGTTACTCTTTTTCTGGTGATTATTGTATTAAAATATGCCAAAGTGCATAGGTTGTAATTGTATAGGCTTGGAAATAAATGAAATGGGGACATATTACTTATGTGGTTGTCTTCTTATTTGTTGAATTGATCTTCTCTTGTCTATATGAATGAGAGTGCATTATTATTAATATATGCAATGGGTTCTAGATGGATTCCCTAAGTAAGCCTTGTAAAATTAAGTGGGTGAATACTACATGTTCTGGTTAGTAATTCTTATATATTATGAATATGGCTAAATTGGAAATTAGACCACTGCATTTTTAGGGAAGTTGAGGTTGAACTATGCCCTAACATGTAGCTATAACTAGAAGAGCATTCTATTACTCCCTAATAATGTTCTAATTCAAAGAAATGTAATTGATGGCTATAAATCACCATGTCTTAATGGTAATAAGTTTGATATATTTTAGTCTTCGAGGTTGATACGAACCCTTACGGATTTAGTTACCTTCCTTATGGGAAAACTTAGGGTTGTTGTCCTATTATGAGGAAACAAGGTTATTAGGAACCAATTGGCATCTTGACGCAATCTTTAAACTTATTAAAACTTTTCTCTGCGAAACTGAACCTAATTACGTAAGGTAACTCAAAAGTTTGGGACCTAGGGTTGGGGAAAGGCTACCCAGTTAGGAGGGCTTGTAAACCAATTATAACTCAACATAAGTAACTTCTTGGAGGTATGTACATCTTTCTGAGGCTGTTTCGTAGGATGTTGACACATGTCAACTACAGGGTTGTACCTTTGATAAGATTAGGATCTTCTCGAGGATACAACAATGCAGATGACATATGGAAATATCCTTTTGCTTGATCGTTAAGATTTACACCTGAAACTTGATCAAGACTTCCCTTCGAAACTGGTTAAGATCATAGACAAATTATGAGGCATCCCTCTGAGACTCAAGATAGCCTGACACACGAGGTGAAAATTGGTTAACCCAGTATGTCAGCTTACCCTTAGTCTTCAAGGGCATCCTTATAACATGAATTATGATATTAAGCCGATTCGGAGTGAAAACTTGGGACAAGGAGACTGACAAAAGTCAGTATAAGACGTTCTATATAACATGGGAGTGGGGTAAAGGACATATTCCAGATTGACAAGTATGCCATCAAGGAATAAGTAACATGAACAGTATGTTTCAAATCTTTGGCCAAAGTATCGCAAGCTGTTGATTGCGTTGTCTATGTCACCTAGTCTAAGGGACGTGATGCCGATGAATAATGGTAACAATTATTCAAATAGATTCCTTGGACAAAGCACTCAGAATCCCAGATTAGGGAAGAGAACCACAAGAGTGAAGTGTTCTGATGAAAACACCAACTCTAAGATACACATGAATAGATCGGTAGTTAACCGAGTCATGGAATGAATAGATCGGTAGTACACTGAGTCATTACAGCTGCATATGGTTATCTGTTATAAGAATGATTGTTATGATCTGTGTGTTCTAAATTATGTATTTAGAACTAGAAAACACTAATAAAAAAAAATTATCTTGTTCTAATGTATTAAAATGGGGATGTTACAACTTCACCTACCACCATACTTTAACACTTAATGTGGGATTTTCAAACAAAACCCATCTTTATCACCTTAACTCATGTGCTTAACCTTGCGCAGACAATTTTCCAACCTTCTGGTGCGTAACCAATACTTCTTGATAGGAGACTCTTGCACGCATGTAACCAGTGCCAAAGGCACTTCTTCTATCATGATTTTCTCTCTCTCCTACCTTGTTTTGCCTTTGCACTTCTTTCTCTCTTATATATGGTTTTGTCTTGTATGTGGATCCATAATGTAGCCTTACCCTGGCACCAACCATCCTTTTCCACCTTTCCTCTCATGCACTTCCTTCACAGGGCCATTCAACTAGGATTTCCAACACAATCCTTCCTGGCGCTTCACACTTCAATTTCTTCCACCTTACTCTACCCCACACTAAAATGATGCGCTATCCTTTGCATAGTTACAACATTCAAAAAGTAATGAGATTACCGGTGCCCAAGGCACAACACAAAACAGCAACGAGAAACGGAAACACAAGAAAAGGAAAATGCATTAAGGGAAATCCTAATCTAACTGGAAATACTACCTTATTCACAAACACCAAGAAGAATTATTTATAGTAGGGCTTCAACCTACTCCCATTGAATTGTCCTGGCAATATCATCCCATCCAGTGCGTGTAACTGGCACACACCTAAATCAAGGATGTACGAGATGATGTAGGGACCCAACCAATGCTCCTTCAACTTCTCAGGATGGTGCAAAAACTTTGAATCATACAGTAAGACCATCTGACCAACCTCAAACTTCTTGTTCTTAATGTGATGATCATGCCATGCCTTTTGTTTTGCTTTCTCAATTTTCTAGCTCCACCCGACTAATGATCATCTCTCATCCAATTGTATTAACTTTTCAATTCTCTCTTCCAGTGCTTGTTGATCAGCCAATCCTTCTGCATGAGTTACACGTAGAGAGGGTAACATGAATTCAATGAGAAGGACATAAACTAACATCCCTCTTCATTCATTTTCCTCATTCCACTGATCTTCCATCTCCTGCAAAAAGACCTCAGGGAAGGCTCTTCCTAAATACTTAGGTAGCTTCTTTCCTCCTAGGTTTTGAACTATATGCACCTTTGTTACCTTTGTCACCGATCCTCTCAATTACCATCCAATCAACTCATAGGTTCCATGTGCCCAATTATCGCATGTTATACTTGTGGTGTCACTTATGGACTGAGCATGCTCAAACTGGATAAATCCTTCTGTGGGATGAATTGTCTCTAGATTCCTTATTGAGTGCACGTATATTCTATCCAAGACCTCCTCTCCCAAAGGTTCAATATAGGGTGTTGATTTTCCATTAGCTAGGGGTATGATGACCCGTTCCTCCTTATTTTCAAAGCTTATGTATCCCTTGTTGAACTGAAGATCTGCATTGTTCTTATAGCACCATGGGCACCCAAGTAATGTTGGGAAATTGTCTACCTCAGCGATTGCCAAGACTTCAAAGTCCCTAGTAAACTTAGCTCCCTGAATGGTGATTGCTGCATCCTTTAAGACATTGATGATCATATCCTTTGTTTTATTTTCCATATACAACACATTTGAAGATGGCTATAATCTAGTTCTTCCCATCTGATGCCATGCATCCAAGGTAAGAACATTGACCTCCGCGCCTGTATCAATGAGGATATTACTAAGGATACATCTATCCACGACTGCATCTAATATGATCTCCTTATCATAGTCAAGGTTGTGAGGGGGAAGGTTTGTATGCAAGACATGCCTCTCACACTCTCCTCTGGCATGTGGTACCTTCTCTCTCAACCATTCTCCTATCAAGGGAATAATATTCTCTTTCCTAAGCATTTTACATACTTCCTTGAGCTCATCTAGGTCATCCCTTGGCGCCTCAACCTTCCTTCCTTGCTCCTCCCTCCTGGACTACTCCTTTAGACACTGTATTTCTCCTTGTAAACTCTGAATTACATCCATGGTCTCTTAATATACCTCCTTTTGATGCACAAGGTTTGGGTACTTTCCATGTACCAGGTTCTTCTACCTTGGTATTTCCTTTACGTGTGCAGCCTCTGCTCTTGTTGTTACCATAACAGGTTCCAAGCCTACATCACGTGTCACCCATGGCATCCATTTTTTGTCAGCCTTCTTAATGCTTACCATTACATCACCCTTGTCTTTCTAGTGCTGTTGATTCATATGCTCAAACAACTTAAGGCACTCCTCATACTTTTTCTTCTTCACACACCATGAGCACTGCAATAAGTCTGGGCACTCACACTTGTAGTGGTCTGTAAACCCATAATTAAAATAGGTTCCATGTGGGAACTCACTCCTTCCTCTTCCAAGGTTACCACAACCACAGAATCCTCTGTGAAATCCTCTTCCACATGTGCCTCCATCTATGCGCTCCTCATAATAGTGATCATCCCCCTTAGAACTACTGGAAAGGCTAGTCTGGTGCGCACCAAGATCAATGGCCTCATGGATCTGATCAATAAGCCTACAATCCTTAGTATCATGGGTTTTATAGGTGTAGATCTTACAGTAGAAAGACACATTCTTATTCATTTCACACTATGACAAGGGACATCTACTCGCATCTTGGTCCTCATGACAAATGTCACAATCTATTACTACATTGCGTACTATCTTCCACAGGAAACTATCCTTGACATGCCCCTCTACTTCATAATCTATACACCATATACCACTATGTGTCTCATGGACTGAGTTCGCAAACAAATTCTCTAGCTTCTTAGCCATAGTAGCAATTTTAGCTTCCAAGAATAGGCTAACACCAGTATAAACACTTCTAATAGCTTTGGCGTGTAGAGCAGCTTCTAACGCCTCACATGGGTCTGTGAAAGTTTTATGAGATAAATCCCTTATAAAAGGTGTTATCAACCCCCCAACAAACCATTGAGGATGTTATGAAGGGTGAATGTCATATGACAATTTTGATAGGAGAGTCTTAAACTGTGCATCATACTCTTACACGCTCTCCTCCATTCCTTGTTGAATCTCCTTTAAGGCACTGATGCTCTTCTATTCAAATTTAGGAATGTGGAATTCTGTCAAGAAGGAATTCTTTAAATTAGTATAATCCACTACCATTTGATGAGGTTCATATTTCCTAAACCATCTATGCATGTACCCTTGCAACATCGTTACAAACTGGCTTGCCTTCCACTCTAGGCTAGTGATTCCTTTTGTGCTCCATAGCAGCTCACACTTGTGAACATATTTTGCAGCATCTTCAATACCTCTATAATCTAGAAAATGTAAAGACATATTAAAGAAGACTTGAGGGGGTAGCTGGGGCCCGTGTCCTTTTGAGCTAGAGCCTTGGTTTCCTCGGGTGTTTCCTCTGCCACCAAATCCACCAAATCCACCATGTCCTGTGCCTTCTGACCGACCAGATCCACCAGGTCATGTTCCTCCTAACCCACTAGATCCACCAGTTCCTATTCCTTCTAACCCCCCAAATCCACGAGATCCACTAGGTCCTGTAGTGGATGTGCCAAGGTTCCCCACAGTTTCACTGAATTGTGCGCCGATGGTCTATGATAATGCCCCACTACTAATAGTGTACCCCACACCACTCCTAGATGTGAGACCGATATCTTGTGTATCTATGCCTTTCCCGAAAACTCCTCATAACACTAGAATGGTATGTGTAGCCATAGAAGTCCCAAATAAGAAATTATATCTCCTGGGTGCAGATCGGTCACTTCCACCGATACCAACTAGGCTAACAATATTCTCCCCTTGATCTAGAAAACCAAGTGCTAGGGTTTGGTCACTAGGTGGCCTCAGATGCACGCCAACAAATATTCTCTCTCCACACAACGAAATCTCATCAGAATCCAAAGGGGTCTCTCTTACATGCTTTCTAATATGGGAAAGCACAGACTGCTCATGTTCCACGTCCTCTGCATGAACCTCAAATCCTTCTCGCAATGCCTGCCTCCATATATCCATCACACTTGAAACCTTACATTCTCTAGCAATCTCCTTTTCACATGCTTTACTATACTTGAGTCATCTCTCCTCCCTTTCTTTATCCAACACAATATCTACCATCTTCCTCCATCCTAGCTTCCTTGCCCAATGCTCAGAATGGTTTAGCCAGCCATTAAAAATGCCTCTAAACTCAAGGTAACAATCAAAATTGTCATTTCAAGAGGGATAACATGTATAAATGATCCTTTGGGCTCCTGCAGAAACTCAAACTCAGAAATTTCCAGACAAGAATATGTAGAAATGGTGTACTCCATAGTGGATCTAACTAGTACTCCTTTCCACCAATGATCCACAACACGAGTCAACGTCAGATCTACATCTTACAGCCTCTGGTATTCTTCTTGGGTCCACACATGTGATTTATAATACCATCTTGATCTACACGCATATGCTGAGAGTCATTCATACAGTTCTAATGGGAAGCAACAAAAAATATATATACAAATCATGGTAGACATTCTCTTCTACCCATCTACATGCATCAAAATCAGGTCCAGTGCTGAATCTATGAGTGAATTCATCCTCCACACTTTTAAACCATGTTTCAACACTTTCCAAATTCAAATGCTCTGTCATCACTCATTACACAAATCATGATGTATGCCATTTCCCTTATAACTTTAAAAAGAGGTCATGGTAACGAAACCAAGATGTAGACATTTTTACACCCATCACAAAGGAAATAAATCCCATATGCATCGGCCTAACACCCAGTGGGCACTGGGCACTCACCCAAGGCACGCGCGGGTGCCGAGTATCACTTTTATGTGAGTTAAGTGGGAAACCATCATCTATGTCATGAACTTAATGAATAAAGGTGGAAATGAGACATACAATCATCATAGGTCTCAGAATAGACTCTAGACAAATGTATCCATTCCAAACAGAGGGTACTTATAGACAACGTATAGAACTGCAGCATAAAGGAAAATACATAAGGATTTACATCTATTCCGTAACTGCAGTATAGAACTGAATCAATTACATTCCTACTCATTCATATTTGTAACCTCATTACATTCAATGGATCCATTAGACTACCACATCTTGATCAGATCGAAGTCATACATCACAACAGGGATCATGTCCTTCATCCATACAAAGAAAAATTTATATCCTAGCCCCTTAATACATTACTTCCTTATATAGCCTCTACCCAATCCCACAAAGTTCTTGTATTATTTCTACAAAGCTCCACTCTCTATATTCTCCTCCCGTCTATCCAATCTATCTATCTCTTTTTCTCATGTAAGTGCTCATATATATAGGCATCCCAAAGTGTCAACTCATCCTTTTGTGGCCTCATTTCCGATGCCAAGTGTCTTAATGTGGTCCTCTATGGGAGCATGCTCCTCCAGGCCTGAGCTCTCCACTTTTTTCCATAATGTCTTCTAGAACCTTTTATCGCATGGCATATTCCTTTCGTGGGCATTATGTTACTAGGCTGATACCTTATCCACTCCACATGCGCAGTCGGGTCATGTTTTTCTCGTGTCCTACCGAAAATACTCAATATGGCTAAGTCCTGAAACCTTGGCTCTATCCACGCATGTTCCATGGGTTTTCTTAAACCCTTACTTAAACTCTATCCTACACACCTTCTCCTTACACGCCCTTCTTCAACTAGGCCTTGTGTGCCTACGTACCTTTTTGTACTTAGCCAATATTTTGGGGGTCCCAACAACACCTACCTGATGTCTGAGATGAAAAATCCTGATCTACACTTGCATGTAATCTATTCATCCTCTTTTCATGATTAACTAGTGATACATGTAACTCATCAATAGAAAACTGACTCACATCCTTAGTTTCTTCAATAGAAACAACTAAAGGATCAAATTTCATAGGCAAAACTCCTAAGAAATTTTTCAATAATCCTTCTATCTTCAAGTGTCTCACCATGGGATTTGATTTGATTGACTAAGCCAACTACATAAGTAAAAATAATTCTGCAGAATCTAAATCTTTCATTGCTAAATTCTTAAAATCTCTACAAAGTAACTATAGCTTGGTAGTTTTTACTTTCTCCTTACCTTGGTATGCAACTTGTAAAGTATCACATGTGGTCTTTGCTTGGCTAGTTGTTGCCACTCTTAGAAGAATACTTTCATGCATGTTTCACCTAATGAATATAGAAAATAGATTTTCCATCCTTCTTTCGTAACTCCTTCAAAGTATCTTTCTCTTCCTAAGAAAGTGTAGTATATGTTGATTGCATCTGCGAGCTCGGTGTACCCATCTTCAATGATCACCCACATGTCTTGAGATCTAAATAGCACCTTCATGGTCAATGACCAGTATTCGTAATTCTTTCCATTAAATTTTGGTTTCTGCATTCCAGATGTAGAAGTCATAGCTTGCTACCAATTTAACAAGCTATTGGAATAACCTACTCTTATAGCAATTTGTAGAAAATCTGCAATCTTATACAGAAAACAACATAAAATAAATAAACATAACAATTAAATAACTTGCATAAACATAATAATATTCAAACCAGCACTATTGTGCATAATCTCCATTAATTAACTCATACTCAGAGCTTTGGCTCAAATTACAATGAAGTATGTGCGTGCAACACTTCTTAAATTCTACCCGTGTAGATTTCACACTTCTGTGTGTGCATACAAGGAAATTACAATTGATGTTATTTAAATAGAATAACTCACACACTAACATCTCTTCAACTGATCATTCTAAATTTAAGCTCATGCTTTAAAACAGTTGCATGATGTGCATGAATTAAAGTATATTTATTTGAATTAAATATAATCCTAAAAATAGGACTTTAACTAAAGCAAGACTCATGCTAAACTAAAGCAAATTAAATCTATTTTTAATCCTTCTAAAAAGATACGGTTGGAATTAGTAATGCATGGTGCATGCATATTTCCAACAACATTCTTAATTGATCTCAAAAGTCTTTTGTTCCTATATTAACTCTTGACCCTTGAAGTTTTCATAAGAATTCAAAAGATTTTGACAAGGAAAGAATAAAACAAGAGTGATTGTCCACCTCCCATTCAAGCTTGAAGATCAAAAAACATAAGTGTAACTAAAATATTTTAAAATTCCACTTCATATTGAACAAGAAGATCTCATCTTATCTAAAGTTAGCTCCACTTCGCAATAGTTAATAACCCTTCAATGATTTAGGCTTTTAGCTAGACACCTTAACAGTTTGAAATGTAAATAATAGTTGATTGTGTTGAGAGATTTAATGTTTTCTTTAATACAAACATGTTAAAATTTTGAAAATCATCTCCATACCTTTCTTCAACCTTATAGAACTTTGTACAGCCATTAAAAACCTTCATTTTGTACAACTTCATGAGATTTAAAGAATCCTTTCATCATAGTCAAAAACGACTATGTAAGACAACTATCCTGGATTTATTGCACTTTGAAAGGGATTCGAGCTTATTCAATTCATCCTTCATGTTTATTAATGCATACTAAAGTCTTAGGAACATTCTTAATCGATTCCATACTTTTTTGGCTAATAAAGTTTGTTGAAAACACCAAAACCCGACCTTGTAAACTTCCTCACAACCTCAAGAAATGTTGTTAGATAATTCTCTTCCAATACCTAGCAAACATTCACTCATTATTTTTGTAAATGAGTTTTCTTCCCTCTATAGAGATTTCTATAAAATATCTTTTAATTTGGTTGGCTAAATTATTTTATACAATCAAAAATTAAATGCAAAAAACCCTAGAGCAGGGGTAGTACGACTGTGCAAGCCCAAGAGAGGGGAAAAAATTGATAACTCCTTCAAAAATGAATGAAATTTGAAATTTATAAATGCTAAAGCCTTTTGGAATCATTCTTCACCTTCTCCAAACAACATTTAACCTTGAAACTTCTTCATATGCTCCCAGAAATCAAATTTTTGGAGGGTGCAAACTGGTAAAGTGCAATAATTCTTGGTTGTGGAAGCATTTTGTTTAGTTTTTCACCTTTTGAGACATGTGGATGGATTTTATGGATTGCAACAGCTTCCATAGGTGTTCTTAACCACCTGTGACCTCATGAACAACACTTAAGCAACATATTTCAGTGATTTACAAGATTTTTCCATGAACTTACATTCAAGAACCTTGTCACCAGGAAATAAAATCAACTACTTCATCATTTTGCCAAAAATATCCACATTGGTGATGTACAAGATTGCTCTATCCTTTTTCTATGAGGTAAATTATGATCAAGAGAAATAAAAATAATTTAAACACCTCATGTTAGTGACTCCATGGGAGATTGATGCATGATTTCTTGACTTCACTCTCTAAGACAGCATAGAGAGAATGATTTCACACCTTTACCTTCACCAAACAACCACCTAAACTGATCAAGAACCTTGAAAATTACTTGTGAAGAAGGTCTGGGAACTTGTTGCAAACATTTCACCACTGTTCGGGTTGTTTACATGACTGTATGAATCAAAATTGAGAGAGAAAACTTGCCATTCCATGACCACTGAAGGATTTACCTAAGAATCTCACCTTGACACCTTGTTCTTGTTATCATCAGAGAATGAAGATATGATTATAGGCTCTTAATATCTTTTAGCACTCAAAATATTGATTAAAAGACAAAACAATTCAATTTGACCTTGAAGACTACAGACACATACCAAGAAGAAAAACAAGCATGTCTGAAAAATGCTTACAACTTTCTGAAAACATGTCTAAATGTCCTAAAATGTTTTGCACTATCTAAATATTAGATTCCTATAAAAAAATCCTTATATGATTTATCTGAAGGATGCACTGTATTTTTTCTTCAGTGTTAAGAAGTTGGGAAGCTTTTTATTTAATTTCCAAAAATCCTGTTATAGAAAAGCTAACATAATTTTGACATACCTTCTCAGAATATGATGAAATTTGTCCTGTAGTTCCACAACTCACCCTAATACATGGTCTATAAGCCCATTTTCCATATATATTTTTGAACTCTCCTATTCCATCTCATTTACCTCTACTAGCACTATAAATTCACAAGGTAAACTTTTGTGTAATTTTGAACTTTGACTCCTAGGACTTAACTGAGCCTAACGTTTGCTCACACATGTTGTAGACACTATTCTAAAGCTTATCTCATGCTCCTATGAATATTTCACGACCTACACCAAATCTTCACATCTTATCAGGTACCAGAACCAGGCCTAAATGGCCTAGTTTAAACTATACTTTCTTCCAAATGACCTGAAACTACCTTAAACAACTGAGCACCATCAAGTACCACCTGATATGTATGCTCTTGCACTCTCCCTTTACCATCAATTACATGTGATATCAATGAAAATAACCACCAATGAAATAGGTTGCAATAGGTGTTACTTTCAAAAGAGAGATGGATATTAATTTCAAGGGTTATATCAATGAATTCATCTTGGTTTACCTAGATGACAGTATTGTGTTCTCAAAAAAGAGCATGGATCATATAAAGCAACTAGAGAAAGTACTTGAGAGATGTAAGGAATTTGGTGTGTCCCTTAATCCCAAGAAATGTAACTTTGTAGTCCCCAGGGGAAATATTTTGGGGCACATTATTTCAAAGGAGGGTATTATCATCGATAGAGAAATAATTTCTAGCATCTTGGCTCTTTCCTTGTTAGCTCACAAGAATGATTTTCAGTCATTCCTTGGAAAAATCAAATTTTTTAGGTGTTTCATTCCTAACTTAACAGGTTTAGTAAATTTTCTTACTCTCATGCTCAAGAGGGATTCAGTTTTTAGGTGGACCTCAGAGGGGAAAGATATTTTTTTTAGAATCAAACAAGAGATTGCTCAAGATCCTACATTGAACAACCCTAACTATGTTAAATATTTCATCTTATATGCCTTTGATCTTGAATCTAGTATAGTCACAGTTTTAACTCAGCATAATGATCTGGGGCTAGAGCATCCAGTGGCTTTCTTCAGTCAAATATTAAAGAACTATGAGCTTAAGTACATCCACATTGAAAAAAAGGTGTTTGGAATCATGAGAACCTTGAATAAATTCAAAAGCATGATCACTAATAACCACATTAAAGTTTTAGTATCACATTCATGTGTTAAAGACTTCATCATGGGAGTAGAAATTAGTAAAAAATGAGTTAGGTGACTAAGATCATGGAATATGACTTGACCATCAAGGCCACAAAATTGGTAAGAGGAAGGGAACTTTGTGAGAAGTTGGCTTTACATGCTCAGGATCACCAATAAACCTCCTTCATGAATGAAGAGCTTCCACATGATGTTGATTTTTAACAAGATGAAGGAGATTTAGCATATAATCACAGTTGGATTACCGATATGGTATCCTCTCGGATTTAATAGAGAAAAAATAAGACATCTGAGGTTGTGGTCTATTCCTTATGCATTGATTAATGGTATTTTGTTCAAAAAATGTATTGATGGAGTGTTTCTCAAGTGCATTGAAGGAGAGCAATGTAACAAGGTTCTTACTGAGCTCCATGGTGACTTCTTAGGTGGAAATTTTTCTGATAGAACCACAGCCATGAAAATCATAAAATCATGTACTTTTGGAATACGTTGTTCACAGATGCTCATAGGTGGTTTAGAAAGTGTAAATAATGTGCTCTCTTTGTGGGAAAGAAAATAATACCTTCCCTTCCACTTCATCCAATCCACGAAGATCATCCATTTACAGAATGTGGTCTTGACTTAATTGGTATGATAAATCCTCCATCTAGTGTTGGTCACAAATGGGTTTTAACAGCAACATATTATTTCACCACATGGACAGAAGTTGTGACATTGAATGAAGCTACTCAATCATATATCCTAGTCTTTCTTGAAAAAAAATTTACAAGGTTTGGTGTCCCTCATACCATCATTTCTGATAATGTAAAAAAAATTAGGGATCCAAAATTTTTAATTGGGCTCTTAGACTTAGGATTTATCTTAAGACTTATTCCAATTACTACCCCTAAGGTAATGGATTGGTGGATTCTACCAACAAGAATATGATTAGGATCATGAAGATGACAATGGATATCAATAAAATACAATGACACACAAAGGTGAGAAATGATCTCTGGGAAGATAGGATAACAATGAAGAAAGCTATTGGCATTTCCCCTTACAAAATAGTACATGGAAAAGAAGTTATACTTCCTTTATCACTATAATTTCCTTCACTTGAATTGGCTCAGCAGCTAGATTTTGAAGGCATGGGTCAAAGGGAGATCAGAATATCAGAGTTGGTAGAACTAGAGAAGTTTATAAACTCCACCATGATCAGCATGGAACAACATCAGAACTTAACCAAACAATGGTTTGAAAGGAAAGCTAGAAGCTAGACATTCAAGGTTGGAGATTTAGTTTTTAAATGGGACGCAAATCAAGCTAAACCAAGGAGACACTCCAAATTTGGTGCAATTTGGAGTGGAGCATACATCATCAGTATTTTTAAGGCAACTAACTCATTTGAGTTATCTGATCTAGATGGTAATGTATTTCAAATCTCAGTCAATGGATTTACTTCAAACCCTCTCATTAAGATATTTCAATTCATCTTGTACATAACAGTTTAGGATTTCATTTCCTCTAAGTGCTTTCAGCACATTGTTTTTTTGGTAGTATAGGTTTCTTTCCCTAAGTGCTTCACACATTCTTATTACTCGAAGGTTTTCTTGTGCACTATTTCCATCATATTTGCAAGTCACTGTAGGATGAGGTACAAAGGATTAAGGATCAGCTATAATAATCTCAAATAATTAAATGCAGAGTAACTAAATCAAATTTGGGAAATCAAGTTTAGGTTCAAGTCAAATTCTAGATTGTTAGACTGACTCCATGCCTGATAGATTATTCAAGCTATTTATCAGTCCATCTAACTAGCAGATGTTCTCTATGATTTACCAAAAATGTTTTCCATTTTTTCACCCTTGAAAAAATTTAACAACTTGGATAGCCACGATATGAGGTATGAGAACCGTGGAAGGGAGAAACAAGCTGCATAGAGGTTTGAATGAGCCGTGGCTAAAGGAGAAAAGATGCTGAAATACAGAGTTAACCGTGGAAGGGTTTAAGAATACCGCAGAGATTAAGTGATCCCTGATGCATGTTAATACAATTTTGTGCATAACCAGAAGCCACGGAATGAACCGAGGGAGATAGAAAAGTCACGGGTTGAAAGGAAAACCCGCAATTAAAAGAGCAGACCACTGATATGTTAAAGGATCTATGAAATAATAGAAACCCATGGCCAAGAAAACAATAGCCACAACATATGTGTAAAATCCACAAAATTCTAGAGAAATCCATGGAAATTAAAATCCACGTGAAACTAAGACTAAAGCTGCGAAACAGAGGAAAATGGCAATTTTTCATGCGACGCTAAAAATGAATATAACTTTTGATCCAATGATGTAATATTTACAAATATTATATCATTGGAAAAGTAACAACCTCCTCTAGCTAATGAAATTATTTCACCTTTTTCTTAGATTGTTCCTTTGAATGGTTGACAAAACATATAGGGTAACGGGCGTAGGAGGAATACCTGTTCAAATGTCGGTTGATGGGTTATCACACATGTATGACTTCTGAATCCACAGCTGAATGTGAGAGCTTCCTTTTGGCTAGGAGGAACTATAAGTAATGAAAGCAAGACCACCAAAAAGCATTAAACAATATGGGCAATGAACTACCCAGCATGAGCTAGATCTAAGAAGTATGGCACTTCCTAGATGGCTGTCACTCCCCTGTTTTAAACAAATTAATGTTGAAAACAAAGTAAATCCTATTGTTATTTTAAAATGATTTAGGTATCTCACTTAAAAACACAATAAGAAAACAAATCTAATCTAACAGGCTAGGCTAGAATAGAATCCACAAGGCAAAGGGTTGGTTCTGAGTTCTGTAGGTCTGATGAAGGTATTGGGTAGGTCACAAGTGAGTGAGGGTGAGATAAAATGGGGTGGATAGGTCTTTACTTAAGTCTGTGTGGGAAAACACAGAGACTAGGGTTGGTCAGGGGTGACCGAGGGGATCGTAGTTAGGTACAACCGGCTCCAGTTACTATGAGATCTGGGAATGTCACATAATGGGGTTTTGGTCCCCTTTGTGATTGCACAAAGGATTTAGTTGGTTTGGAAAGAGGTATTAGGTGACAAGGGTAGGTTTTTACGAGGTTTTGATGGGTCTATGAAGGTACAACACGTTGGAGATGGTCAACAAGGAACAAGATGGAAAATAGGTGGTAAAACAATGATGAAATGAATTAACCAGGGAAGTATGATATTATACTTACTTGGATGTCATTTCTAGAAAGTCTGTGTGTGAAGGATGGAGGTGCTGATGATGAGTTTTGGAGGTTGCAAGTGATCACCAACTGGAGAAAATATTCTGCATGGGCTGCATGCACACTCCTCTTTTGCTTGGGTAGATCCGAATGTGGCTGGGATGGCTGTGCAGGAGAAGATGTTCAATCTCCTTCTTTGGATGTGAGTTCTTACTGGAATTGGCTCTCTGAAGATGCACTATATTTTTGAGATCTCACTCTTTCTCGTCAACTTTCTTACTCCCAATGTTTTCCAACCTTGAGAATAAGGTAGTTTAGGAGTTAAAAAGGGGGAACCGAACGGCAGTCCAGCTTAACCGACGGCGGTTAGGGGTAACCGACGTCAGTCAAGGTGGGATTTTCTAGGTTTGCCAAACTTAGTGGAGATCCTCCTGATTTCCTTGGATCTCATGTCATTATCCCATGGGTTAGACTAGGAGATTCTGTGAGCATGCGGGAATGTGGTTAGAGGGAGTGTAGGCATTGATTTTTAGGGTTCAGGTAAGTCTTAGTTAGTTATGGTAACTTGCTAAGAATAGGTCTTAAGGTGAGTTAGCTTGATGAGGTGTCTAAGTGAACTATATGTGTAGATATTATTTAAATAAGATATTTAAATAATAAATATAGTGAGGGTAAAGCATTAATTTAATTAAATTAATTAAATAAATAACTAGTGTGGTGAAGGGGGCCATGGCTAGGTGAAAGTGATGAAGGGTACTTATTGGTCTAAGGTACGGAAGGGGAGTGTGACCTAATTTTAGTGTCTACATTTTGCCCCTTTTTGTTGCGTAGCTTGTATTGGTAAGCGATGCTAACAAAAATAAGATGTGGTTGCCCCATGTGTGGGTGAAGGTGATCCCCCTCAAACCAGGAATTGACGAAGCAGTCAGCTGAAGCGGTAAGTGGTTTGATAAAAGGTAAATGTGAAGAAAAGGTAAATAGGTGTAGGGGAAGAGGGTGAAAGGTCTACTTAGGAAATCTAGGTAATGGGTCAGGGTCAAAGGTAGCAACATTCAAATGCTCGTACACGTATAAACTGCAGCACGCTACCAGGCTATAGAGCAGGAAAACTCTACATCGTCTAAGGTTGATAGGTTTATCTAAACAAGGGTGAAGTGAATCCGGTATCCAAGGTATAGGATAAGGTCAAGAAACATAATGTAGGTTAGGTGCAGGAACGTTTAGGTATGTTCCAGTACACCAAAGGTAGGGTCAGGATAAATGGTCACAGATAATAGGCTAGGTAAGGTCATTAGGTCAACAACACAGGTAACAGTGCCATAAGTTATAGCAAACACATGAGATCAAAGGTCACTAGCGATGGTCCAGGTCCAAATATCGAGATCATGACATGAGAAGGCCGAGGTAGAGGTAAAATAATAAGGCATCAACAGTAGACGCGAGGAGGTTGAAGAGGGTGGAGGGCCAGAGGTGAAGGTAAAGTGGTCCAGGTAGGTGTATGGGGGGTAAAAGAGAAGGGAGGTAAGGAAAATGAGGTAAATGGGGGTAAAGAGTATGCAGGGTAACCGACATTGGTCATAAGGAACTGATGACGGTGTAGGGTAACCGACAGCGGTAGTCTAGGGAAAAAGACCGGCAGTGGTCAATGGTTAATCGACGTTGATCGGGTTGGGTAGGGTATAAAAAGTGGATAACCCACATTTGAAAATTCATTTTTGCATGTGGAAAAGTATAAAATGACAAGCAGAGAGAAAGAGACAGAGGAAAAGGACAAGAGAGTGCAGCAGAGGAGCTTGGTTGGCGAGCTACATAGGAGAGAGTGGGTGAGTGGGAGGTGGGGCCGCAAGATCAGGTGGCACGATTCGTGTGGCTAAGGATTTTTTGTGCATTAGGAGATGACAGAGTCCGGTGAGGGGTCGGGTGGTCCACCCGTACAGTAGCCAGATATACCGCCATGGTGTCACAGAAGGATGAGGTAAGTTGTACACCATTGCTTAATGATTTGATGAATTAAGTAGGATAAAATATGGGTTGTAAGAAAAATGTGGGGGGAAGATTTGAATTTAGTATTGGGAGATAAATTGGATATAATTGGGTGGGGAAGGTTGGAATTTAGGTCAATAGGAGTGGGAAGGGAAGTAGGGAAGGTGTAAATAAGTTTGGTTAGGTAGTGGGGTGGATTTGGTCAAAATGAAAAAAAATATAGTCGGGGGTTTGGGCGTTGTTTGCTATCACAGTGACCGGCCGTGGTCCCCATAGGCTGACGTTGGTCATGTAGAAGTGGGTTTGGTCAAGAAATAGGTGACCGATAGTGGTTAAAGGCCACCGATGATGGTTATGGGTAACCAGAGTCGGTGTGAAAATAAGGAAATGGGGCAAGAAATAGGAAAAAATGGGTTAGGTAATGGAAACGGATGGTCAATGGGTAGGGTAAGAGATGGAAAGGTGTGGTTTAAGAGAGAGAGGATGGGTTGTGGTTGGTTTGGTTAAGGATTAGGTGAGAGGGGGGTTGGGAAGAATAGGTGGTTGGGGGGTGAACACAAGGTAATGGAACAAGCATATTAATATATAGTGCTAGTTGGATGCAGACCTGGGATGAGCTGCGGATGAGGGATCGAGAGCCGCTTATATTGCTAGAGCTGCATGGATAGGTGACTTTCGAGGAGTGGAGCCATTGATGATGTCATCCTGATTGGGATCCGCCATTATGGGTGGGTTGTGAGAGAGTAGAGTCTGATGGTTACACTCATCAAGAGATGGGATTCGGTGACTAACACCTTCCACTTGCCGACAGGTGAGATGACCATCACCCTGGAGGATATATATAGGATATTGAGACTATTGATTACTAGAGACCAGGTGTACTCAGTGACATCTGAGGTCACGGAAGGGTGTATAAATGAGGTATTTGGAGAGAGAGCAGGCGAGTTGTGTTACCACAGTGCCAACCTAGGTTATAGAGAGGTATATGCTACCCATCTTGAGGAGATGTGGTTGATAGTGTTGATGATGGAGACAATCAGATGCTACGCATTGCTAGATTCAGAGGGTGGGAGATTCCCACGGTCACTGATGGGTGTCCTTCGGGACATGATGATTGAGCATACCAGTTTTGCTTGGGCACCAGCTTTGTTGGTGCATTTACACAGAGAGTTGTGGGCCTATGGGAAATTACAGAGATATAGTCTATGTTGCACTTTCCTTCTACACTACTGGGCTTATGAGCACATTACGTGTGTGCAATTGATAGGCCTGCCCTGGGTAGATGCATTTGAGTCGGGAGTCATCCGAGTTGGTTATAGGTGATGGGCACCGGAGGGTAGTGTACAGAGAGCCTGGGCTACATACGACATAGCATATTATAGACAGAGACTAGAGAGCCTGTCCAGTGTGGATATAGTCTAGAGACCCTATGTGACCTATCCCTCTTACAAAGGGATGTATACAGAGCTAGAGGGACTACATCTACAGAGGTGGATAGAGGGACGTTGTGACGAGGAGCACGAGATGATACCTATCGAACGAGTGAGGTGACAATTTGGTTTAGTGTAGGATGTGCCCCCACCCTTCCCACGGTATAAAAGAGATGAGGTGGAGAGACCCTTGTGGACCCGTGGACTAGCACAGATGATGCAGGGGTGACAGTAGCATATAACTGGTGGTGTTCCATATAGAGGCAAGGGTCAGGCAAGGAACAGCTGGGGGTAGGGGCCATAGGTACAGGCCGAAAGGCCAGAGCTACAAATATAGGTGGAGAGGCGAGAGCCTCAGGTACATGTATAGGAGGAGGTGCCTGAGCTGTAGATACTAGTAGATGGTGTGATGAGACCACTACAGACAGTCTCCACTGAGTAGACATAGTCGCACATGTATAGTGCCGAGAGTGTAGGTGGCTAGTGAGCCCAGAAGGAGAGAGCAGAGGACATCGAGTAGTGCACGAGGGTCAGCATCAGATGTCGGTCCGTCTAGTGGTAGATGAGGGACAGTATGTCACCTATTTTTGTATTTTTGGATTTTCGATGTATACCGGCCTGCGAGCTGAAGAGATATTGTATGTATATTTTTTTCATGATACCAGCCTGTGAGCCAAAGACATTTTTGTATTTATTATTGTTGTACATGATACTGGCCTGTGAGCCGATGATGATTATTTATAGCATATCGACCTGCATGTCAACATTTTGGAGATGATAGCCATTATGAGACAGGCATGTTTATTGAGATACACATTTATGTGATATGGGTGTACATTGTATGGAGACACACATGTATATATGAGGAGATAGATGATATTCAGGTGATGTTGTTGTGATGTGTATGAATTTTAGTTTACTTATGATATGGATGGAAAATAGATGAGCTAGGCATGTTAGAGTCAGGTCATAGGCATGGATCGAGTTAGGTTGGTTTGAGTCAGGTTAGTGGATCGAGTTAGGTCAGTGTAGGCATGGATCGAGTCAGGTCGGTGTTAGGCATGGATCGAGTCAGGTCGGTTTAGGCATGGATCGAGTCAGGTCAGTTTAGGCATCGGATTGAGTCAAGTCGGTTTAGGCATGGATCAAGTCAGGTCGATGTTAGGTATGGATTGAGTCAGGTGATAGGCATGGATGTTTATTTCGGTATTTTGATAACAAAGGGAAATGTAAATGTATGAGATGGTGTAAAATGTGGAAAATGTTAGTTATGTTATGAAAATGTGAAATAATATAAGTGGTAAAAGGTATGTGGGATATGGTTCAAATGTCGAGGTTTTTTTTTAGGAATAGGAAATCAGGTAAAGGTGGGGAAAATGGTTAGGGTAAAGAGTGGTCGAGCTAACCTTCTAGGGCCCCATGCCCTAAAAGTGTTGCCTACATAGTCCTGGTGAAAATGGACCTCAGACCGATGTAGTTCTCCCATAAGCTAGGGAAGAAAGATGAAAATGAGTTAGTAGGTTTTTAGGCATGTAGTGGGTAGATTATAGGTAAAATGATACAGGTGAAGGTGATTATGGTGAAAGGGGAGTGCTACCCCCAAAGGTAAGCGACGAGGACCAAGTCCTATATAAGGTAATTAGAACATAAACAAAGACAGTTTAAAAGATAATAGGGGGCCATAGAGCCACTTGATTGGGTAGGAACCTACCAAGTAGATCATACCATGGAGGAGGTGATAAACACAAGACCCAAAAGACACCACATGATTAACGGTTCTACGATGAAGGTAGTCACAGGATCACCAAATGTCTAAATTCCAAGATGTCCCTTGAGGCAACTGAGGAAATGAGGGTAGAAATGGTAAGTGGGAAATGGTAGTTAATTTGATATGTTTGAGTGAGAGGGATTTTGGGCAAGAGGTCCTAGGGCACAATGGGCAAGTCCATGACTAAAAAATTTTGTATCTTATGTCGACTGATCGATGCTCTGGGATAAATAATATGGTACTCCTTGAGGTCTTCATGAATCTGATCGATGCGGGAAGTCTATATGGGATAAATAATATGGTACTCCTTAAGGTCTTCATGAATCTAATCGATGCAGGAAGCTTCATTTTCTCTCGTTCTCTTTCTTTCTTTTTTTAAGCTTTTATAGCTGTCCTTTGAGGGAGCAGTCTATTTATAGTAGCAATTTTGGTCGAGAGGAAGATTTCCTTTTGAGGGAGTCATCTTTTATTAGAATTTTGACTCAAGGAGTTTGGTCCCATTGGAGGTCTTTGAAATCATGGACAAGACCAAGGTGAAGGATAGGACTCTTGTTCAAAAGGCAAGGTGGAACGACCATGGGATCTCATCTAAAGATAGACAAAAAGTATCCATGAGAATCATGCTATGTGCAGTGTTGTGGTGCACGTATTCAAGAGTAGATAACAAGTGATGGGTACTCACATGATTCTTGTTTAATTGTTAGGGAGGTGTATGAAGTGGATAGTGCTCAAGGGGTGAGCCTGTAAAGAGACAAAGGGTGAGGTAGGACAATAAGTCAACAATAGAATGGTCGAAGATGTAATGTGTTAAGGGGCTCAGGTTCAGGTTTACCCTCAAGTGAGGACAAACGATAGGCACCTGATCCATAGGTATGAGTTACGATGTAGGGTCCAAGCCAATTAGGAGAAAATTTGCCCCATTTTCTTTTCTCCACTTTGGTTACGTGTTGATTTTATTTCAAAACAAGGTCACCCACTTGAAAGGTTCGTTCATGAACACATTTTTCATAGGCACGCTTGATGCATTTTTGATAGACTTGGAGGTGATCTAGAGCATTAAGACGATGTTCATCTAATAACTCTAGTTGTGCCAAGTGGTCCTGATGAAAGTCATCATCAGTAAGCATGTCATGGAGAGAAATGCGAAGTGAGGGGATCTGGACTTCGAGAGGAAAACAAGCCTTTGTACCGTAGACCAGTGAAAAGGGTGTAGCCACAGTGGCAGTGTGAATACTAGTACGGTATGCCCATAGAGCAAAAGGAATGTGCATATGCCAATCCTTCCCAGTATCGTCAACCACTTTCATGAGAATTTTATTGAGGGTTTTGTTAGTGGATTCGGCTTGGCCATTGGTTTGTGGGTAATAAGGTGAGGAGAAACTAAGCTAAATGCCGAAGGTATCACAAAGTTTTTGCAATGTTTTGTTTTTGAATTGTTTTCCATTGTTAGTGATGAGGCGATGAGGGACACCGAAGTGACAAATGATGTGATGGTTAATAAACTCACATATTTTCTCAACTTTCGTGGAGATAAGTGGTATGGCTTCTACCCATTTTGGTGTAGTATTCGGTAGCAGTTATAATCCATTGATGGCATTGGGAAGAATGAGGATTGATTTCTCTGACAAGATCCAAACCCCATTGAGAGAAGGGCCAAAGGTCACGAGCGACCTGTAAGGTGTGACTGGGTGTATGATGAAGGTTGGAATGTTGTTGACATTTCACGTAGTGTTTGACATAGTTGCAACAATCATGGTTAAGGGTCGGTCAATAATAGCCGAGGTGAAGAATACGCTTAGCAACAGCAAGACCACTAAAGTGGCCTCCACATATGCCATCATGAACTTCTTTAATGGTGTAGGGGATTTTAGAGCTGGTGAGGCATCGTAAGAGAATACTATCAAAGCCACATTTATAGAGAAGGCCACCCATGATGACATAACAAGACACCTTTTTGAGAAAGGCGTGTTGTCCATTACGTGTGAGATCAGGAGGCAAAATAGAAAGGGAAAGGTAATCCGCAAGCTACTTATACCAAAGATCTGGTGTGTTCAGTGAGGTAGTGTGGACGAGGTTAATACAACAAGATTTATAAGAAGGTCTCGGTATGTGTTTTATGGTAACAAATATGTCTGAATCGTCAGGCGAAGCGGGTATTTGAGAAGCGAGGCAGGCCATGGTATCCGTGAATTTATTGGTGGATCATGGAATGGTTTGAATTTTATAGCGGTCAAAGGTAGTCAACATGATGCCAACGTAACACTTGTATTCTTGAAGTATTTCATTATGACACTGATAAACACCATTGACTTGGTTTACTACCAGTTGAGAATCACCAAAGATATTAATGGACTTAACATCTAAGGCATAGGTAGTCATGAGACCCAATACGAGTGCTTCGTATTCAGCAACATTGTTGGTGCATTCAAAGTTGAGTTTAAATGATAAGGGCATGGGTTCACCATCAAGAGGAATGAGGATAATGCCTGCACCACCCCCACACTGACATTTGGAACCATTGAAGAATAAGGTCATTTGGTAAGGGTTTTCATCCAAAGAGAGGTTAGCAATGGATTCGTCAGGGAATTCAAAATTAGAGGGTTGGTCCCAGACAATAGGTGCGTCAGCCAGTTGGTCAGAGATATCCTGGCCTTTAATGGACTTTTGGTGGATGAATTCGAGGTCAAGATCAGCTAAAAGCATAAGCCATCGTGTGGTAACTGATTTTGATAAGGTTTAGCATACATGATGTGTAAAGGGTCGGTGTTGGTCACGACATAGGTTTTGTGGTTGAGTAGTAATGGCAGAGTTTGGTGGCAATGAAAACTAAGGCTAAGAAAAAAAATTCAGGGTGAGTGTATCAGGTTTCATAGTCCAGAAGGGTATGGCTTATATAATAAACCACCTGCTCCCTATGTTGTTCATCACAATGAGCGAGCATGGCTCCTAGGGAATGATTGGTAGCTGATATGTATAGGTAAAAAGGTTGGTCATCTTTAGGTGGGATAAGGACGGGTGGTTGGAGAAGGTATTGTTTTAAGGCCTCAAAAGCTTTGTGACAGTCATCATCCCATTTAAAGGAGACATCCTTCCTAAGCAGATGATGAAATGGTTGACACCGATCCAATAATTGTGAAATAAATCAGATGAATGGACTGCAATTTACCTTGCAGGCTACAAAGTTGTTTAAGGTTAGTGGGTGGAGGAATTTCTAGAATGGCCTTGACTTTATCTGGGTCAACTTCTATACCACATAAGGAAACGATAAATCCCAAGAGCTTTCCTGAGAGAACTGTGAAGACACACTTTTTAGGCTGCAGGCAGACGCAATATTTAATAAGGTGATCAAAGATGGTTTTGAGGACAGTGAGGTGCTTGGCGACATTTAGATTTAGCCAAGAGATCATCCATGTAATCTTCCAATATGTGATGCATGATATCATGGAAGATGTAAGTCATAGCACGCTGATATGTAGCACCAGCATTTTTAAGGCCAAAAGGCATGACTCTATAGCAGAAGGTCCCCCAAGGGGTAATGAATGTGGTCTTGTGCTGATCTTCTGGGGAAAGAAAAATTTGGTTATAACCCAAAAAACCATCCATGAGTGAGAGCATTTCGTGACCCGCGGTAAGGTCTACCAGTTGATCAATACCGGGCAAGGGAAAGTCATCTTTTGGGTAGGTGAGGTTGAGGTCATGGAAGTCTGTGCAAATACGAAGTCCCCCTGTCACCTTAGTGACAGGGATGATGTTAGAAATCCATTGGGGATAATCAATGGGTAAGATGAAAGAAATGGAAAGAAGACGTTGAAGTTCTTCTTTGACGAGAAGGGAAATGCGAGGGTGCATCTTCCTTAGCTTTTTTTTGATAGGTTTGGCATCAGGAATGGTTACGATATTGTGGACCACTATGGTGGGGTCAATACTGGGCATGTCTGCGTAAGACCAAGCGAAAGCGTGTTTATGCTCTCAGAGAAAAGAAGTGATGGCTTCCTGTTCAGTAGCATCTAAAGATTGTCTGATCTTTAGGATGTGCGGGTCATCCTGAGTATGAATGTTGATTTCAATAGTCAATTCATTCAACATGGTTTGCATCTCAGATGGTAACGACCGATGAATATATGAGTCTTCTGCACCAAGGTAGGTGAGTATGGATTCATCATCCTGACATTGAACGATGTTAATGGTTGGTGTGTCATCATCGATCATCTCAGGATACAGGAATGGGAGAGTGGAAGGGGCCTCGCCTTCACGTTGATAAGTTAGAGGCCCCAAGGAAATGGTGTTTATGAAAAAAAAAAGTTAGGAGGGATAGATTCAGGATCTATCGACTCCATTGGTGAGGGTGGTGATGAAGGTGGAGAAGGGCTAGGGTCTGCAATGAGTTCGATGTGGGCTTGTTTGGTAGGAGGTTCGGGGAAGCCGATACCACTACGGTCATTGTGTTTGTGGGTGGTACATGGAATAATGGTATGGTGGCCTTGCTCATAGAAGCCAAAACCAAAACCCTTCCATGCACAGTGGTGTAGGAAGGTGTGGGTGAAATGGCGATTGGTAAGTGATTGGAAGTCAGCAGAAAATGGGCGGGGTTGTGATGGTGGTTCAGGTGTGTAGGTAGTAGTATCAAGTCCCCCATAGGTGAGACTAGTACGAAGATGAGGAGGACCATAAAGGAGGCTTTCTCCGATATGGTGATCATAACGAGGGTGTTGGTGAAGGCTTCCATACTCATGCAGAGTAAGGAATGTGTTGACACTATATAGGTAGTACTCCCCCAGAGTGAGGCATTGAAAAACACCTTCCAAGGGATCAGTGGTTGGTATGTGGGTAGCTGGTATGGATGATGTGTCGGAGGTCGATGCGGAGGTGGTGTTAACGGATTGGGGAGCTAATGGGGCTGTAGGAATAGAGGAGGTATGTGTGGTTGAGGTAGTGACTGTACTGGTAGGTGGAGGTGTAGGTGAAGCGGTAGTAGGTGCAGAGGTAGATGGCATGACAGGTATGAGTACATCATTGGGTCGGTAAAGCATGTTGCATGTTTTGAAAGGTGATGGGTCAGCTGGAATGGTATAAGTGTGTCCTTCGTGTTCAAAATTTACACAATGATGCAAAGTGGAAGGAACGCAACCCATGACATGGATCCAGGGTCTACCAAGCAACAAGTTATATTGGAATTCCCCCTCCAAAACATAAAACAATTCTGGAACAGTGCGAGGGCCCACACGAACGTGAAGGATGACAGTGCCTAGTGTGGAGGTGATAGTGTCATTGAATGAACGCAACATGACCAGATGTTTGTGCATGTAATTGTCAGGTATGCACATTTGAGAAAATGCATGGGATGAAATGATGTTAATGCTAGCACCACCATCAATCATCACACGGCGTACCCATATGTCATCAATGTGAACAGAGATGAAGAGGGCTGGGTCCAGGTCCTCATTTTGGTATGGCACAATCTCCTCCTCTGAGAAGCTAAGGGAGGCCACTTGGTTAACAAGGTGAGGTGAAGATGAAGGTGGTAATTTGGTGAGGGATGCTACATGATGGGGTGTGATAATGGAGGCTACGGGTGTAGGGTCATTGGGTAAAACCTCGATAGATTGAAGAATCTCCATGAGGGCTTGCCGATGGGATTCTGAGGTTTGGATGAGGTCATATAGGGACATTTTGAGTGGAGATTGGTGTAATTGTTTGAGCATGGTGCGATGTGTGACACCATTAGAAATGGGGTATGTGGGGCCGCAGATAGTTATCTTAGGTATGGGTGCAGATGGTATGTTGGGTATAGGATTGGATGGTGGGTCAGCTACTTTTTCTTTACCCTTCTGCGCATGTGTAGTGACATGTACCATGTTGATTTGAGGGAATTTTTCAAATGGAGAGGGTGTAGGGTAAGTGGTATAATGACATGAAGGGAAAAAACCTACAGGAGGAGAAAAGCCCTGTGAGGTCAGTTGGGCACAAGTGACATTTGGGTGGTGGTGTGGCAAGCTCTCTGATGTGAACCATGTTAATTTCAAATTTTGTGTGTGGTTCTGGGAGCTGTGAGGGTGGAGGTTGTGGTTGTTGAGTGGATAATGTGAGAGGGGGTGTAGGTGGAGCAGGGTCCTCATCAAGAAGGTCATCATCATCAAAGTTGGTTTTAGGTGGACACAATTGGATAAGGATAGTTTTCAAGGCCTTACAGTTCTCCACATCATGTCCTGTGGCACACGATGGTATGCACAAATTTTGGTATCATCAAACCCTTTTGGCTTGGGTTTGAGGGGGTCGTAAGGTCGGAGTGGCGGTAATGTGATAACAGAAGTCTCGAGGAGGTTGTTTAAAATTTTGGCATAAGACCCTACTAGTGGATCACAATGGGAAGTGAACGTGGGTTTGGGTGTAGGTGTGGTTGGTTATCGGGGAATTGTTTGTGGATTTGTAGGAAGGGGTCGAGCTATGGATTTAGGTGCCGGTGTGGTTTGAGGTATCTGTCGGGTTCATTTGGGTAGGGGTATAGTAGATGGATGGGTAGGAGGGTGTGGTTTTGTTTTGATTACCTTGTTGTGTGGTAATGGGGTTTTGTTTTTGGGGTGCACCTTCTTGGGTAAAGGTGATGTGGGCGTACGAGGTCTATGAGGGAAAGCAGATGGAGGAAGAGGGTGAGTTACCCATGGGGATAATGGGGGTGCTATGAAGGTAGATGACGTGGGTCATGCTTGGGGTGTGAGGGACAATGACTGAAGTGTAGTAGGTAGTGAAGCAATGGCTGAAGGTATCAGAGGTATTGGTGGTAAAGAGACTACAGGTGCGGGTATGAGTCATGTTGTGTGCTTGGGTAGGTTAGAAATTTGTGAGGCTGGAATGGGTGGTTGGGTTATTGGGTTATGACTGGGTGAGGGGTGCTTAACCCTGTTGGGCAGTTGAGGTCTGAAGGTAGATGGGACATGTGTGGGTGTGATTGATGTGGTAGGGGTATGAGGTTGATGAGTTTGTTTCTTTAGTTTGGGTGTCGGAGTAGGTGTGGTTTTAATGTTGGAGGATGTAGCTAAATCTAGTTTAATAGGCAGATGGGTAAGGCTGGTGGTTGGGGTGACCCCTAAAGTGGTAATAGGTTTAGTGGAGGTAAATGTTGTAGGTATGGGTTTAGGTTTAGGCATAGGTCGGGTTATGGGTAAGGATGTGGTGTGAGTGCTAACGAGTATCATGGAAGGGGTTGCAACAATAGTGGTTGTATGTGGTTTGACGGGTGGAAGTGTGCTTGGGTAGATGGTGGAGGTGTCATCGAGGGATTTCTAAATTTGTGTTGAGACAGGGAGTAAGAGGCACCCCCATAACAAGGCTCTATCCACATACTCTAAGTGATCAGCCAAACATGAGAATGGCACATTTGTGGGTGGAGTTGGTGAGGACCTCATGGGAACTCCCGTAAAATGAATCTTGGAGATGGGGAATCGGCATCTTCAGCTTCCGTGGGTAAGAGAGCTGAAATTAGGTCTGTTGGATGTCAGGTAGTGGATGGAGAATGTTCACCACGAGGTAAAGGTATCTCTACTGGTCTATGATGGGTGGAGGAGATGATGGGAGCTCCTATGTGGGTGGAGGAACTGATAGGTGCTCCTCTGTGGGTGGAGGAGGTAATGGGTGCTCCTCTATGGGTGGAGGAATTACGGTAGGTAAAGGTTCGCTGAGTGGAGAAGCTAGGGGAGAGATGGTCTCAATGTCAGCAGAAGACTCCTCTGTAGGAGATGAAGGGTGTTCCTCTATTGGTGAAGGAATAGTGATGGTTAGGTCAGACGTGGAAGGAGGGTTTCGGGCTAGGATTTCCTCTATGGAAGGGATGTAAGGTAATTGAGATGTGACAGGTACCTCGTTAAAGATCGCATGAACCTCACGAGTATGGGTATCATGAGTGGATGTCTCACCTATTTGATTGGATGAAGGGGCATGATTGGGAAATGGTTTTTTAAAGATTTGTATATTTTGATTAGGGGCGGCGTTGGGATTATCCACAGTCAACTCACCTTTCTCGAGCATTTCTTGGACAATATTCTTAAAAGTGATGCAGTTACCATCACTATGACCCTTTACACGGTGATAGTTACAGAAATCTTGTTCCTTATACCACACGGGGCATGGGGCGAGCAGGGTCGAAACCAGTGTGTGGTTTTATGGGTGGAAGGGTGATGGCACCAGCTTTGATCAACTTTTCTAAAACAGAAGAGTAAGGTTCCCCAATTGGGGTATATTTTCGCTGCTCTTGTCTGAATCGAAAAGCCTGTACAGTGATAGATTAGATGAGGGTGTGGCTTGATTGGATGGATGAGCTGGGCCGGCCTTGAGTACCACTACCTTAGTGGTACCTTTAGCCTTTGAATAATTGGTTGGTGGTTTAGAAGAAGAAGAGGTTTCGGTCGACTTGAATGTCGAATTTTTATTTCGTAATTGGATTTTCTTCTCTTCAATAGCCCGAATTTCTAACTTTCGTGCCATAGTAAATGCCTCATCGAATGTTTTGAAAGTTTGGACCTGCAAGGTCGGGGAGATATGTCTGGCACAAGCTCGAGTGAAGATCTTGATGAGTTCAGTTTGTGGCAGTTGAAAGGTAAGTTGATTGATCAGGCTGCACCAGCGAGCGACAAAATCTGTGATAGATTCATCCTCGTATTGACGTGTGGAATATAGATCGGTCATGGTAACTTTCTTGGCGATGTTGATAGAAAAATGATCCAAGAAAGCTTGGGCTACCTGATTGAATGAAAATATGGAGTGTTTGGGTAACCCACTATACCAATCTAATGCTGGTCCAGTGAGGGACATGGGAAAAGTTCTCAAAAGTAAGGCATCATCATGAGCAATCAAATAACATCCATGTTTAAATGAGCGCAAATGCTGTTGTGGGTCTTCCTTACTATTGAAGTGGTTGAATTTAGGCATTTCCCAATGCACAGGTATGAATGGATGGGAATGGATGGGTGAATAGGCTTGTTGCAAATCTCATCATAAGTGAGAGTGTTGCGGGAGCCAGAAACCGATGCCTCCAGTGTTTGTATCTTATCCATCATCAATCTAATTAAGTCATTGGTGGGTTGTGATGATTGGATGCCTCCTATAGCATGAGGAGGTTGATTTTGGGTGTATAATGGGCATGACATTCTAGTGTAGGGGGCTACCATGTAAGGTGGTGAAGAAGAAGGCAATGAAAGAGGGGGTACGTACCCAGAATGAACAATAGACAAACAGGTGGTTGTTGGTAGTATGTATATGGGGGAGGAAGGGTAGTGGTAACCCTAGTGGAAACAGGGGCTAGTGATTGTGGAATGGAAAGAACTATGTTCTGAAATGGGGTAGGGGTCACCGACACTGGAGGTGGGAACGTAGCTATGGGTATGTATGAGACATGAGGGGTAGATGAAGTTGTATTTGGGGTAGTCACCGAGGGTATGGTAGATGTAATGGATGCTACAGGGGTAACAGACGTGGCAGTCATAGCGGGTATAGGACCTAACTGTACGAAATGGACTAGGGGTAAAGCAGAAGCAGGGTAGCATGGAGCTAGATGGGGTTGAGGCAGAAGTGGGTGTGAGTGTCGGGGGGATAGATATGGGCATGCCATATATCAACTGACCCAAGGAATCTTGAGTGGATGAATGGGAGAGGTAAAACTGTCAAGGTAGCAGGGTTTTGGTCAAGGAGTCGTGCGAACTCCTCATCTCCGGTAGCGATATTGGTAGGCTGGATGGGGTCCATGGCTGGTGATAGAATAGAGGGTGGTGAAGGACTAGGTGGGAGTGGCTGGTGACTGGCATGGAACACAAGGGCATTCACTTGTCTTCAGGTCAGTACCATGTGAACCGGTACTGATCAGGTGGGGTTGCTTCTCTGTAAATAATACAGAAAATAGCAGGAGCAGGTAAATCTGGTGATAAAAAAAATGGATGAAGTAAAAAATGGTGAGTGGAATGTGAAATAGGGTAACCAATGTTGGTTAGGGAAAACCAATGTCGGTCAGGGGTAACCACTGCCGGTTACTATGGGAAATAGGCAGTGAGTAATCAGTGAGGCAGAAGGCAAAATCGACAAGTATGTCAAATCTGGGGATGTGTAAAACATCAATGGAAAAGGTGACAGTAACAGAGACTATGGGAAATGGAGAAAAGTGAAGTGAGAACTATCCTTTTGAATAGGTTAGCAAAAGGACCTAGAACCGATGTCGGTTGAGCATAACTGATGGTGGTCAGAGGTAACTCAATGACGGTCACTGTGAAACTGAAACAGTGATAAGAAAAAGTGGTTGTGAATTAGAATTTGAAGTGGAATCAGACCCAGAATTCTGGGAATGATGGTGATATGGCCCAGGCACACTCAGGTGGAGCCAAAATACACCAGCTATGATGGGGAGTGTGCAAGGAAATACAAAAATAATGATCGAAAGCTCTCACCTCAAAACGTAAATCAGACAGAACACTAAGAAAGAACATTCCTAGAGTGCCTATTCTATTATGTTTGTTCAGCTTATGCTATTTAGGGACTGACACATGAATTGTGAAGTAGAGTTTTTGGTGAGGATGGCTTCCTACAAAGAAGGAGATCTAAAGGGTGAGGTTTTAGGTTTGTTATGGTGGGGGCGGGCTACGCTCTGAAGTATGACTCGACAGAGCAGTGAGCTGGGTGCCCACTGTGTCATGATCGTGTGATCACCTACAACTTCTTCTAGGTAAGATGTTGTTTAAGAATGTATGTATTTGAATTTTTGTGTGGTTTGGTAAGACTCAGAGAAAGAGAAAAGGATAGAAGTGCTTTTCTACGATTCGTTTGTCAACCATCAGCTGGTAATGACATCCAGCGTATAGGTTGCCCTCAATTAATGTGAGCTAATGTAGAAAATTAGAATGAAATGCACTTATTTTAAACCCAAATCGAAAGTATGATATTTGATGACAAAAAATAGATGAAAAGGAAGAGGGATGCTCTTTCACTAAAATGCAGAAAACATGAAGAGATGATTCCTTTTAAATACACCAAAAGAAAAGTTTCCTTTAGAGCAACTAGAAAGAAGGAGTGGATTACCAGGGAAGAAAATTAGTGTGTACACTTTTAGAAGGGAAACAAACACACAATTTTTTCCTAGGAATGAATGAAATGCAAGGAACCCCAAATGGGTCCCACCGGGCGTGCCAAAATGTTTCACCTTTTTCTTAGATTGTTCCTTTGAATGGTTGACGAAACAGATAGGGTAACGGGTAGGAGGAATACCTGTTCAAATGTCGGTTGATGGGTTGTTGCATGCACGTATGACTTCTGAATCCACAGCTGACCGTGAGAGCTTCCTTTTGGCTAGGAGGAACTACCTGAAATGAAAACAAGACCACCAGAAAGCATTAAACAATATGGGCAGTGAACTGCCTAGCATGAGCTAGATCCAGGAAGTATGGCACTTCCTAGATGGCTGTCAGTCCACTGTTTTAAAAAAATTAATGCTGAAAACAAAGTAAATCCTATTGTTATTTTAAAATGATTTAGGTATCTCACTTAAAACATAATAAGAAATAGATCTAATCTAACAGGCTAGGCTAGAATAGAATCCACAGGTCAAAGGGTTGGTTCTGAGTTCTGTAAGTCTGATGAAGGTGTTGGGTAGGTCACAAGTGAGTGAGGGTAAGGTAAAATGGGGTGGATAGGTCTCTACTTAAGGCTGTGTGGGAAAACACAGAGACCGGCGTCGGTCAGGGGTGACCGACCGCGGTTAGGTACAACCGGCGCTGGTTACTGTGAGATCTAGGAATGTCACAGAATGGGGTTTTGGTCCCCTTTGTGATTACACAAAGGATTTAGTTGGTTGGGAGGAGGTATTAGGTGACAAGGGTAGGTTTTTATGAGGTTTTGATGGGTCTATGAAGGTACAACACGTTGGAGATGGTCAATAAGGAGCAAGATGGACAATAGGTGGTAAAACAATGATGAAATGAATTAACCAGGGAAGTATGATATTATACTTACTTGGATGTCATTTCTGGAAGTCTATGTGTGAAGGATGGAGGTGCTGATGATGAGTTTTGGAGGCTGCAAGTGATCACCAACTGGAGAAAATCTTCTGCATGGGCTGCATGCACACTCCTCTTTTGCTTGGGTAGATCCGAATGTGGCTGGGATGGCTGTGCAGGAGAAGATGTTCAATCTCCTTCTTTGGATGTGAGTTCTTGCTGGAATTGGCTCTCTGAAGATGCACTATCTTTTTGAGATCTCACTCTTTCTCATCAACTTTCTTGCTCCCAATGTTTTCCAACCTTGAGAATAAGGTAGTTTAGGAGTTAAAAAGGGGGAACCGACGGCGGTCCGGCTTAACCGGTGGTGGTTAGGGGTAACTGACGTCGGTCAAGGTGAGATTTTCTAGGTTTTGCCAAACTTAGGGGAGATCCTCCTGATTTCCTTGGATCTCATGTCATTATCCCATGGATTAGACTGGGAGCTTCTGTGAGCATGCGTGGAATGTGGTTAGAGGGAGTGTAGGCATTGATTTTTAGGGTTTGGGTAAGTCTTAGTTAGTTATGGTAACTTGCTAAGAATAGGTCTTAAGGTGAGTTAGCTTGATGAGGTGTCTAAGTGAACTATATGTGTAGATATTATTTAAATAAGATATTTAAATAATAAATATAGTGAGGGTAAAGCATTAATTTAATTTAAATTAATACTAGTGTGGTGAAGGGGGCCATGGCTAGGTGAAAGTGATGAAGGGTACTTATTGGTTGAGGTACGGAAGGGGAGTGTGACCTAATTTTAGTGCCTATAGAAATATTTATTTATTAAATTCATATCAAGGTGGGTGGGTAGAAAAAGGAAAGGCATATCCAACAAGTAAAAAAACTGCTCCAGGCGGCGCAACCACTAGAATTTAATGCAATACGGGCACCCATTTCGTCTTTAGTAAGGAAAAATGCATGGGGAGGTGGTTTTTCAGAGGTGTTCATACTTTTTTTAGATAATTTAATGAAAATGGTTGGTGGGTGGAAGGAGGAATTCAAATTTCCCTCTATTTTTCTCTTCTTCTCCTTTTCCAAGTTTTCTATATATTGTAAAATGATGATTAGTTGTAAGGTTGGATTCTTTGGGAATACAAGGGAATCATTTTAATGTTGCACAAGTGTTCTAAAATTTGCATACCTTGGATCATGATTATGTGAATTTGTTACATCTTCTTCCCTTGTTGTAATGATCTGTGCATAATCTTCAAGCAACAAAATTACTGGTTTTGTGGCTCCTTCCTACCTTAGCTGGTATTTCATTTTGTTTCCTTTCCTTTTCATTTGCTTGTTGGTATGTTATGTGTTATCTTCCAGAATAAATATCTATTATGCATCATGGAAATGGGAGTTTAAGCGATGTCTCGAACTGTGATTATAATTCCAGCCCTCTTCCTCATTGTTTTCTCCCATTTTCTCTCTTTTAGAAGTATCTTTCCCCTTATTTCTAGTGCTATCACCTTCTCTACTTTAGTATTTCATTTTTATGAATCTCCTTCTCACCTTGGTCCCTTGGAATTTTATATTAGAGTTAGATAGTTACATTTTGATTCCTAGGAGTAGTTTGGCATTAGGAATAGGTAGAGGAATCCGGCCTTCTGTGGAGTTCTGTCTCAATTTGCAGGTCACACAACTGAGAGATAGTCCCATGTTTCCTCAAAACCCTAAATTCTTGTGATTTAGTACGAGTGAAATTTTTAGCTCCAACATAAATATCATGATGTTTACTTTCTAAAATATTTTACTTAATCCATAAAATTAGAGTACAAGGCCTTCAAACAAATCAATCTCTAGAACTGGTCAAAACTGCTCCCAAGACTCAAGAACCAGTATTTAGAGATCAAGCTCCAATCACCTCAACCATCACTTCTAGGATCAACCAATACATGTAACACATCAAGGGAATCATGAAAAATCTCTTCGAGCACTAAAAATCATGTCACATGGAGAAAACCACTCAAGCACACATGTTCCAAACTGCTTCGTGACAAGCCTAATAGGGTTGATTAGGCCATTAGGGTTTCAAAATGAAACCATCTCATCGTTTCATTCCAAGAGAAAAAACACAACATTTCATATGTCTACAAGCTATAAAATACCAAATAACCATGCTTCATTATGCAAATCAACTCATCTCAACTCAAACCTCCATGACTAGGTTTTATCCCTCAAGGCCAAAAGAGGTAGAGTGATTTAGAGGACTTATATCCTAAATTTCCTCGATTATAATTATCTAAAAATTTCCATGGTAATTTATCAAACCTCCTAATATTCCTATAATAATTCACTTTTCTTCATGAAACCTCCATCTCATCCCTAAAACTATAAATCTCCATAAAATAAGGTTTTTTCTCTTACTTCCTAAAAGAGCTAGAACATGAAACCACCACCAAAATGAGACTTGGATAATCCTGTACAACCTTGATGCATCATATTTTCCTTAACAATCTATTTGGAGACCATACCATGTATTTCTTTCATATTGCTTTGTTATGAGGGTTTAACTAGGGTTTTAGACCACCTCTGCTTCTTAAAGATTGTTCATAAATATGGGACCATCGAAGCTACTCATTATTTTTGTAAAATTATCTTAGAAAAATGAAAAAACTTCCCCCAAAGCCTTAGGATCCCATGTATAACCCACACTTGTGGGTGAGTAAAATAAGTTTACCTATCAAGCTGGTTTTTCCTTCTCAAGAGCTCAGTTTTGCCACAAAACACTTTTCATGCATTTCCTTCACTACTTTGACCTTAAATTTGACCTATAACATCATGATGACCTTATAAAAATTATTAAAGTCTCATCTATACTCAAATTCATCTAAAACTCTCCAACCACTAATACTTACATGTGTATACATGCCTTATTCTCAAGAAACTTGCTTCAATTGACCTTGAAAAAAAATCAAACTTATGAATACTGACATGAGATGCCTTCCACACTTCATATGTAGTATCATAACAAACCTACCATGCTTAGATAATACTACCATACTCCATATCTCATTTCATTCATGTCATGCACCATGCACTAGGTTTAGGCATAGGCATAGAATGACCACTTCAGCACATGACATGACATTAACTAACTGTAACATCACCTTGTAGATCCTTAAACACCTTTACCACATCATATGGAACATTTTTGACCTCATGAAATAATTCAACAACCTATAGAGTACATATACTATGACCATGCTTTAAAACATCATATAACAACACCAAAACTATACACTACCAATCAACCTTCATGACTTGACCCTAATTGACACCTCATGGACACACTTATGACACCTAGACTCCCTTTACCATCAATGATCTTTGAAATCAATGAAAACACCATAGACACAATGGCCAACCTGATGTAAATACTAATTGATGGGTAAGGAAATATTAATTCATACAAATCATTATCCCCTCCAATATCTCCAATCATATACCAAGATGAAACAGTCTAGACACTTCCGTTGGATGGGTTTCCTATAGAATTTTCATCTCGTGATCAGGTGTAATAAATATATACAAAATAAGGTTACTGATATGTTATCTAGACCTCCAGTTGTTGCTGCATCTATTCTTTTATAGAATAGTTCTCTAGTTCATGACACCCGTTAAAAAGAACAATATGCTAAGGATATTGATTTTAAAGAAGTGTATAAATATTTCATTAGTGGTAAACATGTAGGAGAATTGGATTATTATGTGAATGATGGAATATTTTATCATTCTAGTAAAATTTGTATTCTGCGGGAGGAAAGATTACATATGATTAGAGAATCTCGCACTTCTCTTATATCTGGTCATTTTGGTGTCAGTAAGATAGTTGCACATTTATAGATGTATTAGTTATTGGCCTTGTATGCAAGAACATGTATCTAGATATATAAAGGGATGTGTTCTTTATGCCATGAGTAAGAATAGCAATAGGAATTTAGGACTTTACACTCCTCTTCTTGTCCCTACTTTTCCTTGGGAAATTATTTCCATGGATTTTATAGGAGGCTTTCCCATGTCATAGAGAAAACATGACTTTTTATATGTGGTTGTGGATAGATTTAGTAATATGTGTGTGTTGACTCATTATACTAAGAAAATTACTGGTGAAGATATTGCACATGTATTCTTCTAGCATGTATGAGTTTATTTTGGTTAACCCACTTGCTATTATTTATGATCAGGATTCCACGTTTCTTTGGGAATTTTGGTCAACTTTTTGGAATTTTATGAACACCGAATGAAGAAAAGCACTGCTTTTCATCCACAAACCGATGGTCAAAAAGAGGTCATAAACCACATAGTGGTACATCTACTAAGAGGATATTTTGGTAAACATCATAAGTTGTGAGATGAATATTTGTATTATGTGTAGCATTCTTATAACCATTCACTTCATTCTGCTACTTTGAATTCTCCTTTTGAGGTTTATTTTATTTATCTATCTAAATCTCCATTATATTTCTCTTTTGGACAAGAATATATTATTAATGGACATAGTGATACTGACAAAGCTAATAATTTTGTGCAGAAGATACAATTGGTCCATCCGTTTGTTTAAGAATAATTGGAGAAAATTCAAGCCAATTACAAGGTTATGCGTGATAAACATCGAACTAATCAAAAATTTCAAGTGATTGATTTAGTTTGGATGACATATCAAGAAGGAAGAAGTGACAAGTGAAGTTAAAAATTTGAAACCAATTTGGTATGGTCCATTCTAAATCTTGGAAAAAAATTCCAATAATGCTTTCTAGTTAGATTTACCTCCTTATATGAATATTTATTCAGTTTTGAATGTTGAAAATCTGAAATTGTATGATCCTCCTATGATTATGGATCATGATAATAGCATTTATGTACCTTTTTTATGATTTTAGTCCTGAGTATTTAGATGAGTTTCAGGAAGGCATCATTTTCGATGGGAAGCTGAAAACCTCATGAATATGTGATTTTGAATATATTTGTGTGGGTTTGAAAGGAATGCATCCAAAAAGGGCCAAATCGATGGAAACCAAAAAGGTGGGGGAAAAGTACCCTCACCTCATTACCAAGTAAAAGTAATTTTGGAGGTCCAAAAGTTTCTCAGTGGAGAGGTGTGATCTAGAGAAAACACCAATCTATAATATTCACAAAATCTATTGCAATCAATTTCATTTCATAGAGAAATTTGGTATCTTTCCAATGGTATACTGAATGCTGAAATAAGAGGTCATATGTAGAAGTTATTGCATGCTAAAAATTTTAGCGATTAGGAAAAAATATGGGACTACACGCAGGTTTGATATGACTTGGATGTGTGCACACTCGTGCACACATGTGGACCAATGAACTAGTGAAAAGTATCAATTTGGTATGGAATAAAAATTTATTTTGTACCTAGTGGTCTTTGACACTCATTACTAGATGGGTGGGCCCCGATATTTACTAGTTGGGGGCCCTCAGCCAGGTTCGACACAATATTTTTATAGATGGGTTCCTTTGCCTTTGTTTCTTCATATCACTATATCCAAACTAAATTTATTTAATTTCTTATGTCTTTCACCACATTGTGTATGTGGCAATAATTTCATTGTATTCTAAATTATGATATGAATTGTTGACATGCATTTGGACCAAGTAATAGGATCAACTCATCGAGCTCCTATTTCTAGCTCTATCATCAACATGTCCACTTGACCTTCCTTAGTGTGATCAACTCCTGACCCACCACACCCATCTGCCAACTCATTAACCACTCACCGGCACCACTTAGCACTTAATCACCAAACAATCGAGCCCGAAATAGTCACAAACACACCGACCACTACGTGGTGCCAACCAAAAGTAGCTTTAAAGCCAACAAACCTCTTCGAACACCCCAATTATAAACATAACCATCGGCGACCACACGATCAATGTGGGATTTAATCCCAACTTATATAATAATGATTTGATGGATGTTAGGATGGCTCGACCCCCTAAACTCTTAGATTCTAAAAATATAAGTTGATGTTGGGCCATATGGGGTCAGGCATGTATATAAATAGAAGATCCGTCATATGTAGAAGATAATCCGTAGAGGACTATATAGGATTAGAGGATTGTTGTGAGAGTTGGAGACATTTTTGGAAAAAAATTACAAAGGAGACTAGAGTTTATTTTACAAGATAGAATATTATGACAGGTTGAGGAAGATTTAAATTGCCTTGTACACCAAATTTGTAAGTTTTGAAGGTTATTTTAATATATCAGTCCATTTATTGTGGACCCGAAGATGTAGGCTTCGTTCTGAACTCCATTATCAATGGATTGTGTCAATTTTCTCTGTATTTATTTCTATTTTTTTATTTCCACAGTCGGCTCACAGATTTTTATTAATTATTAAAATTATGGAAAATTGTAATGTTAAATCAAATCTAGAAAATCATATTTAAAGACTTTTTTATGGTGTGTGTTTGCAATTGATTTTGATTACTGATCACTAAGTAATCCCAAGTGGTGTCATATAACAAGTAATAAAAGACAAAAAAATCTTGGTTTATTTTATCTTGTGTTTTGTTCTTTCCTGTGTTGGTGTTACAATTTATCAATGCATATTTTATGCCCTAGAAAAATACAAATATGTAGTCCTTAATTGCCTTAAGAATTTTAAATTAATCATATTATTTAGTGTATATTTTTGGAACTTAATAAGTCCTACCTTTAACCCATATAATTTTATGTATTTATGAACATTCTACAAAAACCAGTCCCCTTAATCATGTTTAAGGTTTCTAAGGATATTGTATGCAAATGGTGTTGATAAAAATATTGAATCTTAGGAGACTCTATCTCTCTCCCATCCAAACAATCATTTAAAAATTGGTTCACAAAATATTTCATGACTAGTGTATAGTTAAACCATGATTGCTTATGTTTTTCAATTACAAGCGACCACAATTATACATGCTTTTTGGTACCATCCAAGGGACAATGACCCTTCTGAAAGTAGGGTTTTTATTCTTATATTTCACTTTGTTTTAAAATTGGAATCTAATTACCTAAAATAAATAATGAGAATAATGTAAGAACATAAATGACTCCCATATTATTATTTTTATATGGATTTATTCATTTTATCAAGAAAAAAAGCATCATATCCATTTAATACGTACTGAGGATAATAGCTTGCATGGAATCATTTTTATCACCTTCATCACTCCCTGGTAATTGAAAAATAATTATATTAGATTTCGCAATGTAATTAGAGAATTTTTTAACATCAAAAGGTAATCTAAAATTACAAGAAAGAAAATTTTGATATTCATGGGTTACTTTAGGCCATCATATGAACCTTTGCAAGTAATGTTTACACCCTTTTTATATTACAACAATGTTAATCTTTTAGTGAATTAAATTTACTCTAAGTGGATGTAGGGTTAAATACAAATGGTTATACTAATTAATTAACTTCCAACATTAAATATATAATTGAATAATAACATTTTAAATACTTATAACACAAGATGTGAAATTAAAAACAAAATAGGATGAGTGCACTTATCTATTTGCAGATGATTCTGGGAATTTTTGGGAAATTAAAATGTCGAAATAATAAGATCTTAACCTATAGGAGCTTCAAAAATGGAATTGTTACTACAAATTATCTTGGCGCGTGACTATATCAAATTGTCAAGACCATGTAGTATGGTCTTGGACCTGCTCTGTTCTTGAATCTACAACTTTTTATTTTAGTTATTTATATAGCTATCAATTATGCAGCAAAGATCTTTGAACATATTGATCATCATCTCAAACTCTATCAATGAATGAAGAGTCATAAAAAACAAACATTATTTGGGTTGTGTGTACCCTCATGCATCGTTGACATTGGCACTAGTCTGAAAGAGGACTTAAATTTCACACGTCGTTATCTACCTATCATGTGATATATAGATAGGTCAAATTGATTCGGTAACAACATATTTATCAATACTTGCTTTGAGTTTGGATCTTTCTACAATAATTGGATGAGGGATATTTGAGTGCTTGAAATGAGAGAGGATGTTATCTTTACCTAGTAAGAATCTTCATAGACATGATGTGGGTGTTTCCCTAAAGACTGTAGATGTTTTATTATGATATTTAGGGATTTTTTAGTAAATTTTGACAAGTGTAGGATGTGGGTATATCATATTCATTACCATATGATATCTAGGTTAGAAAATGAGGTAGTTTTTAGTTTTTTACATAAGGATTCATATACAATTTATCTAATATAAGTTGATCCACATTAATTATAAGACACACCGTAAGATGTGAATTTGAAAAAAAGATGGAAGACATGTCAGTTCTATGACTATACAAGTCATCCAAGAATAAATTTAAAATCTTACCAAAATTTATGGCCCTATCATGGGGCATAAAATATGCCAAATGAAGTTTGGAAAGTGTTTCTTGGTATCTGAATATAAATTATATGTATTATGCTCTTAAAATTATCAACATGTCAGTGTATAAGGATAAAAATATGAACAAGAGACATCAATAATTTCTAAGTTGCAATAGAGAGATGATATTTTTCATAACAAGAGTGCTTTATCAAATCAAGTGTTGTCAAATTTAAATTTCCAAATTTGAGTTTCTATATTTTCACCCTTTAAGTATGAAATGAAAATTACATGCTTAAAGGAAAATGTACCTGAAGTGTGTAAACACACTTTTACTTCTCTTAAATGTTTTTTTTATAGTTTTCTTAATGTGCTTGGAGTTGACATGCTCCACAATGGAACTTTATCACAAAGTGAAGTCAATTCCTATGATAAATAATCGAACATTAATTCAAATATAACTTTTAATGCTGATACATTTTAACTTGTATAAAAAATGATATTAAAATATGTAAAAAATAAGGAATACACATTTTTGTATTTATGGAAGGATAGATATGTTCTTATTTACTGTGCTATATGGATATTTGTATTGTTGAACTTCGAAAATGATTTAGGGTGATCTAGTCCCCAAATTTGTGTCATAGGAAACCACGAGTGTTAGGTGAATGCAACCCAACATGGAATGCTGAGGAGAAAAGAAGAAGAATGAAGTTTCAAAACACCCCATGCTAAGGAAGAAGATCATGTATCAAACTTATTTAGACAACTCTAATATCTTCCCCTTTGATTGCAAGAGGAGAGGAAAGTCATGATCCTACGAAGAACTTATTTCTTTATACCTTTCCATAATCCCACATGCCACACCACTATAAATACATCTAGGTCCAATTTTTTGAATTAGGATACAAAGTAGAAAAGAGAATGAATGTTCCGCATGTTTTTCCCATGTGCCACACAATTGAATAGAAACTTAAATGTGTTGAAATGTTGATGGAGAAAGGAGACTCATGCCCCCAATATATTGTAAACTATATGTAGAAACTAAATTCCATAAAAACGAGTTGAACTACTTCATGCCCCTTTTACTGATCTGAACTGATTGAATTGTGGTTAAAATTATTGTCAAAAACCTAAGAAGATATAGTTGAAAAAAACTGGAGATGATAAAAATGATGTTTCTACCCCTACGAAAAAATGTATGGGAAGGTTCAACACCATACCATATGGTCTTGACCAATTTGTACGGTTTTAAACATGTGAATTTTACCAAAAGTTATGTGTTTTTTAATTTATAAGTATCATGTACCCTATTGTTTGTACTTATATCATATCACAAAATTCTACATGATTATGTTGTAAGTGTAGAAAATGGACCTTGATGGATTCCCTATATTTTGACGCATGTATAAAAAACATGTTGAGATCATGTGGCTCAAAATAAATAGATATGTGTCTAATGAAAGAGATATTTGAGAAGCTGTAGTAAAGTGTGGAGTTTGAAGAGGTGGCCACTTAGAATATCTTGATACGTGTAAATAGGGAAGGGATTTATGCATGGTAGGAAACCATAATCTGCAAGAAAATAAGAACAACTAGGATATAAACCACATAGTTGATAAGAAAAGTAATATAAATGCTGTAAATAAAGTAATAATGCAGTTATATGTAAATACAAACAAATACAAAAATAGTGTAGTCACATGTAAGAAGTATGCAAAAAATGTCAAACAATGTAAACACACAATCACTAGATAATCCATAAACATGAAAAAGACACCCAAAAACATGATATGAATAAGACAATCATAGGACCCATAAGCCATGACAAATAATGCAGAAATAAATAACAAAGTAAGATAGGAATGATGATCACAAAAATGGTACACCCATGCTAGTGTCACAAGACAATCAAGGCACATAGGCCACAAGTAATGAAAACAAGCAAGTAGTAATATATACACAAGTAAGTATGCATGAAACAAGAGTATCATTTGGTAACATGATATATAAATCAACATAGGTGACATGTGCTATGTCAATCAAGATATGTCAAGAAATATGTGTTCGTCTTGTTAAAAAATAGAAAGTATACATAATGTATGTAATTGAGCATAAATGAGGATAAAGAAATGAACTATCATAGAACAATAGCACATGTAGGAGATGGAGGGATTTCCCCCAAAAGAAGAATGTAAGAAGCGATGATTTCTCCTATAAGTGTGTATCAATATATGTGTCTTTGCATCCATCTCAATATACTAAGTGAATGCATGTGTAAATAAGAATACATGTTATTTATCAAAACAAAGTGATACACAACATGTATAATGTAAGGTTTTAACAACTCAAGTAAAATGCATTGGTCATGGTTTTATATTTTTTAAAATATTTGAATGTTTTTATATTATTGGAATGCATAGCTATGTACAAAAAGGATGGAGATCATGAAAACTATCCAATGAGAACCTCCTAAGATAGGTTGAGTTAGTTATCTAGGAAGACGGAGGCTTAGGCATCAATTGTGATCTAAATGTCAATGGTAGCGTAGTAGTAATATGTGTCAAATAAAGCATAAGAGATAAATAAGGTGCAAAAGTATAATTTGAAGAATGGTGTTTGTGTAGTGGACTAACAATACTGAGTGTGTCAAGTACTATGATCTAGTTTGATAAGTTGTGTATTTGGTAACATATGCATAGAGGAATCGATGTAGAATCCTAGGAGGAGTTAGGATGGTGAGAAGTAGTGTTTGGGGATACAAGCCTATGAGGACACTTAGATCCATGAGATGTAGTGTGTGCAACCAAAGGCCTATTAGGAGATCTAGGAGAACTAGAGTGACTAGGGATATGATGAAGTATAGTTCCTAGGAAGGATCCTAGGATTTATATCTATGAGAGGAAATGTGCAAAACCAAATACCTATCTATATATTCATTAGGAATATGGGAAGTATGAGGGATAGCCTCAATTGGGGAACCTATAATTTTGATAACCTATTTATTATGAATGGGCTTGATGCATTGGTGGAGTATTAAGGTAATATCCCTAAGATCATGTAGCCAAGGGAGAGGTAACCAAAAGACACATAAATAAGATTAGAAGAAACCAAGAATGAAACTAATGTGTTAATAGCTCTAATAGTGACAGATAAAGTGATTCAATAGTAGCGGGGATTAGAATCAATTGCAATATTTTGTGAGGAAATTCCAAGATATTGAAGTAGTGTGAGAGAAAACATTTTCATTGTTATGTAGATCAACCAAAACACCACATATAAGTTCTTGATTAATAGAGATGGATTGATAGTGTGTCTAAAAAAATGTGTCATCTATATCAAAGTCATTAAAAATAATAATTAGTGTAGAAGATGGTGTGTGAGTGGCAGTACCAATAATTGCATCCAAAGGGTGATCATAAGAGGGTAGTGGAGGTACCATAGGATAATTTTTTTGTACTTCAGAAGTAGATTTATCAATGTCATGCTTAGGAAGTAGATCATTGAAGATTTTTAACTTAAAATTGCCATTGATTGGCTTGGAATATTTAGGGGGATCATCACATCTGATATCTTTAGAATCAATAAGATCTTAGATAACGTAAAAAATATTTAGATATTTATCATTGGGGTGACCAGTACATCGATGATAATCATAGTAGGTATTATTATCAAAACATTTACTTTGAGGCTTACTCATATCAACCTCAAATGGTGGAGAGATAGATATGAGATTCCATTCAAGAAATTTTTTTAAACCAATGTGAGGAGGGATTGGTAACAGTACGCCTAAGAATCAACACATGACTTCTAGATATATGAGACCTCCCAAGGTCATGTTGGGACATCCGGAATGGAATGGATGGGATATTAATAATATTGATAATTAGAATTTGGATGTAATAGGTGGAAGAAACAATAAGAAATCAAGGCAACCTAATGTTCTCAATTGGAAAAAAGGGTATTTGTTCGCTGAGGTAAATAAACTCATGTCTCACTTATTTGGGGGAAATGGTACGATCAAGGATGATTGTAATATGTAAGTTACGATCAATATAAGTGGAACCAAATAAGACTCTACTTGGTTGTGGAACACGGGGGAATTGTTCTTCATCATCTATGAATTCCTCTCTGAAGAGGGTCATGAATATATGAAGAGCAATGGGATAAGGAAAATTCTAATATCTACCATGCTAGTTTTCTCAGAACTCCTCGGCAGTGTCTACCTCGTCGTTCAAAAAAATCATCTTTATGATGATGGTAGGTGGGACTGGTGTAGTCTAAAAGATAAGCATTCTAAGGCCTTGGTCAATATCATTAAATCATGTTTCAATGTTCATTTGTGCCATGGTTGGGTTACAAACTATTTGTCTTGGTTGACATGGACCTTGAATGGTCATGTGGGCACAAAGCAAGTAACTAAGGAAACAAACAAAACATGCAAAGAAACCAAAGGGGTCTAAAGTTAAGGTTAGGTAACCTAGGATGCTATGGAAATGTGGGGGTTGTTTTTCATTCCAATATAATTAATTTAAATTCCTATTTCAATTTTTTTAAAATTAAAATTAAACAAAATTTTATTACTCTCCTTTTAATTTAATTGAATATAAATGCAACTAGTTAATTAAATAAATGCAAAGACAAACTAATCAACTTGTTTTTGGTATTTTTTGGTTTACTGGAAACAAATAAATGAAAGCTAAAGATAAAAAATAAATTTCTTCTAATTAAATAAAACTAACTCTATGATAAAATAAAATAAATAGGGAATAGTGAAATGTGGCTATTCCTCTATTGTTGAATGTGGATCTAATTTAACTAAACACATATTCTTTCCAATTTACAATTGTGGATATATACTATTTATTCTAATTCATCACCTTAAAATCACGGGAAGAAATGAAGCTTCTCAGAAGAAATTTATTTCCCTGAAAATTCCCCAGTGAAATAGTCTATTAAACAGTGTTGTCATGCAAATGTGCAACAGGAAAATTTACAATCTTCAAGCATGACAATGATACCCATGTGTCAAAATTTTCAAATTTTACCTTTCTAAGACACCTTAGGTCTACTCGTCCTCAGCAGTGGCCTTACCCAGTCAGTCTAATGACCCCCCAGTGTATGTCAACTCATTCCCTTAGGTGATTTTATGAGTTCTTGAAGAATGCCATTTTTGGGTAGTTTTAGGAAGGGCTACCACTGGCTTTCCCAGGACTAGTACAAGCCCCTAGAGCAGAATAGAGGAGTGAAATTCAACATGGAGAGGAATTGAAGTTACGATAACATAGGGGAATGGATTTTAGAAGATTCAGGAAATATTTGGAGGTTTTGAGGTAGGTTCATTAGAAGTAGGTTCTCGGGTCTAGGCAGCGCACAGTGTTAAAAATGCACCTAAGCTTCAAGAAGAAATTCCATGATTTCTATAAGGAATTAGGATCTAAACAAGACATCATCGTAAATTTAATTTAGATATCTAAAATATGGTGTAATCATATCTTTCACAACACCAAGGTGCAATATGTCTATATCTAGTTTTTCACATGCTCAATCATGGAGCTAAAACAAAAATTAGATTTTTCAAGGCCCAAATGGAAGACTAAAGAGCTGAGACATCCACCATTGGATTAAAAATTCCATTTTTCAGTCAAATAAATATAATATTTCACCTTGAAACTCCATCAAGAACTCCATATACGGCCTTCACAAGTTCACTCTCAAGTTCTCATACTTAGCCAATTTATGAAGTGGACATGTGATAGCTCTAGGAGCCTGGTGCATTTTGATGTCCATTTAGTCCCTTTAGAAAAGGGACATGAGGGACAAGAAAATGAACCCTTCCCTTTTTTATCCCTCTGATCACCCATAAGACCCTCCCCATTGCCAGTTCAGCCCTAAGGAGCTTACTGGAGCCTATCCTCACAGTGCACAAATGATCGCCAAGTGTTGCAACCTAGTGGGATGTGTAAATTTATGTCCCTTTTGTCCCTTCAGCTAAGAGGACAAAGGGGACACAAAAATGTTCCCATACCCTTGTGGCCCCAAGTCATCAATGTGACCTTCTGTAGTGTAAAATTCAGCCCCCATGAGCTAGTTGGAGCCCTCTCTCTCAGTGCATGGATGATCGCCAAGTTTCACAACATGACGCGATGTGAAAATTGTTGTACCTTTCATCCATTTAGATAAGGGATAAAGGGACACATAAATTTTCCCAGCCCCATGCCTTCATGAATTTTGATGAAATCACAGCACTTAGCCATTTTTGCATCTCTACAGCTCCACACCCTACCGGAACTCTGGAAATTTTTTCTTAGAACATCCAAACCACCATTTCTGCACTCAAAAATATCTTCAAAGTCTTATTCAAATTAAAAATTCAAATATAATAGAATAAAAAATGGATCGAAACAACGAAGAACAAAGAGAAAATGAATATTTTTCGTCAAATAACCACGAAGTTTTCCAATCGAAAAATCTTCATATCTTGTAAAATACAAGTCAGATTAAGATTTCATCTTTTGCAAACTACCTCATTTTTCAATACGATCAAGATGCAACAAATTGGAGGTCAAATGGTGCCTTGAATCATTTTTTCCAACAAAAACTCCATTACATGCCCTAGCTCACATTCGTCGGATTTCCCATCAATCTGGTAATGGAAACAAGCTAAAAACTTGCACAAAGACTCCAAATGAAAAACCTATCACAACGGAGATGATTTCAACATGATCAGAGACAAAAATTGGACCTAAAAATTTTGAGATCCACTAATGGCCGCCATGGCAGCTCTATGCCCGAAGCCACTGCGAAGCCAAAATTTTAAATTTTATTTCCAAGCATTCTAGTGGGTGAAATTAAGTGAAATCCAAAGGACATAACTAGGACGATGATCTGAGTCTAAAAAAATATGTTCCATCATATACCAAGCACTAGAAATCCACTTCCCAAAAAATAGTAATATTTCCTATACAGGCTTACTATATTTGGAAAATCATCATCAAAAAAGTTATGGCAAAGGTAGTGTGTATTGAAGATCACAAGGAATCCAGAATGATTGTCTAAAGCATAAAACAATGAAAATAAACACTTACTAAAAATAGTAACCCCCATATATGGGTGCTTACTAAAAATAGTAAATCACCCCAAGTTGCAGTCATCAACAAAATAGATCATTCAACTTGGCAGGATTTGTTCCAAGGCTTCAATCCCTTCAGAGGGGATCTTCATGAGTGATGTTCATGGTCACCAATGAAGTCATTCAACAATGTTTTTAAACACTTAGTTTGTGGTGTTCGTGCATCATCCAAAGGAATTTTCTCAGGGTGCAAAGAGTTTAGGGATTCAGAGTTCATCACATTGGAGCATTTCATCAAGTCATCTGGAAGGATTATCAAGATTTCTCAAAGGTGGAATCTTTCATTTTCAACATTGTTTACCCTCTCTCTCTCTCTCTCTCTCTCTCTCTCTCTCTCTCTCTCCCCAACTTTCTCTCTCATCTCAATGTTCTAATTTTGTGTTGGGGTTGCACTTTTTTCATCTGTTTTAATGTTCCTAAGGTAATAAATCACCTTTATGTTATAAAAAGGGACTTAATGTTTTCTTGAGAAGGCGAAGATTCTTAAGTCATGTCGAGACATACAAAGAGTCATTGGGGGGTATATGAAGAGTCTTTTCTCTTCATATAAATTGTAAATCCATTCCCATTTCAAAGGGTTGGTGATTTATTTTGTAAACTCAAGAGTGCATTTTACGTAGAGAGAACAAAGGAGATAGCAATTTTCTTCTATTTCCCCCTCACTATTTTTCCTCTATTCCCACACTATGTACAACTTTAATTCAAATGCTAAATAAAAGAATAATTTTCTATTTTCCAAGGCATATGAATGTGTACATCTTTGTATTCATGGATTCCTCTATCGGGTAGCATGGATGTTATGGTTGTTTCTTCTCATAAATGCATGTGTTGAAATTTCTAACTAGTGTGTGGAGGAATATGATTTTCTACCTGTGACATTAGTTCTCCTACCTCTTATTCTCACTCCCTTTCCCACTCTCAAGACAAAGTCTTCTCTACAAAGAGATTGTTAGCTTTGTCGTAGGCACAATGGAGTGCCCCTATTGGATCCTTGGCCACTAGGCCACTAGGAAAATCCACCTTTACTCATGCATGAAAATACATAAGTTGCACTATTTAAGTAGAGGGACTTCAATTCCTAGAGCATTGGCAAAAAACCCACAAATTTGTCCACCCGAAAAATTTTCTAGCCAACACAAAGGAAATTAATTTGTGAAGAAATATAACAAAGTGAATAGACACATAAGCTTCCTCAAGCTTCTTTCCCTTGCAAATATGTGGGGATAAGTAGGGAGGAAACTCTCAATAAAATCCTTGATTGTATGCACATTTAAATCTAAATAATAAATGAAATGAAAACTACAGGTGCTTTTAAAACAAAAAATGAAGAAATGTGCACATGAACTTCCTCCAAATCCTTTCCCAGGAAAATCCACATGGATGAGTTGAGAAATAATTATCAATTGAAGCTACTTACAGCTACAAATAATTTACAAATTCTACCCTCTTAAAACAATTTACTGATTTGACAAAGAAATGTAAATTCTAAATTAAAATAAATCTTTGAAGAAATTAAATTACACCCCCGACCTGAAAATGTAGAATTGTGACAATTTTCAGAGGTATTTGTGCTTTTATTTATCCCCTCGGATTATTTTCCAGTGATGAATCCAAATGGCCTAGGGAACTATGTTGGTTGGTATGAAGAAGAATTTTTGCAAATGCTGAAATGGACTGATTGTAGAAAAGTAAGCAATAAGAAAAAACTCTGAGTTTTTTTGTGTTCTTCTTGTCAATATTTCAGCAGAGTAATGGTGTAATCAAATTCAAGAGACTCCAAACAATGCTTCGGGATAAAAATTGGTTTTTATAGAAATTTGGTAGGGAAACAGTCCAAAACACTTGGAAATCAAGAAGTTCCAAATCATCAGGAGAAGGGGCAGTCAACATGCTACGAATAGCAACTAAAGAATAAAAATTTCATATGCATCCAATAAGCTCAAAATGAGGATAATTGGTTGAAAAACATGTGAGAAAATGATGAAAGAGCATCAAATATAATGTGTATATAGGGATGGAAACATAAAATTTTGGTTTTTCACGTATGGTTATAAGTCTATGTGGTCATTAGATGTCAGTTAGGTATGCTAGTTAAAGTCTACGATATTCAAATTTTGAAATTGTCACTTTCCCTCTAAAGTGTAAGTTTGAAATATTTGAGGCCTATTTTAGTTTGACTATGTAATTTTCCTTAGTTTAGGTGTTTTAGATGTGCTCTTGGAGCTAACAAGCTTAAAGAAGGATGAAATGAGGAAAATAAAGGTGTCTTAGACCTAATCTTGTTTAAATGTCAAAAATAGTGTTAAGATCCTAATGAATGGGTAAGTGTAATCATGTGACCAAGAATAAAAGGTACGTACTCGGTGATAACTGAAGGAAAGGCATATAAATGCTCTAATGTAACTTTTTTCCTCTCATTCCATCTGAATGAGAATCAAATATTGTAATGTTTCAAGAAGAATACTAAAGGAAAATTCAGAGTATGACTATTTATGACATGTCTCTTGCATGATTTTATGTTTATTATTATGTAATTTTATTCTAAGAGTTGAGAAAAGGGTATTTTATTCTTTCTTTTGATCATTTGGAACTCTTGAGAAGTTTATATTGATTGTATTGTTTATTGGGCTTCATGGTTTGTGTGTTAGTGTATGATGGTGCAACTGTGAAACCTTGATCAGTGGTGTAAGCTTTAGTAGATAAGAAAATTTGTGAAGGGGAAGCATTCCATGCATCTATAAGGAGATACAGACATTGGCATTGTGGCATTAGTAGTACTTGTTGGGGTTTCATTCTCTGTGTGGAAACATTTGTTTGAGTAACATTGTACTGTAATAGTGAGTTCTTCAAACTTAATCATAGCACTTAAGAAATTTGTCATGGGAGTATTATGTAGAGCTTGAAGTTTAAAATGTTGAGGATGTTCAACCAATTGGTAAAACTTTAGAAACCTTTCACGAAGGAGGAAATACATTGTTTGTTTGAAAACACCTCGTGGTCATAATAAAAATTTACCATTTTGTGTCTCAGTCATACATAGGGAAATACAGAGGAACCTTTGACTACTTACATATAGCGGATTTGAAGCATTTGGTGGGTGTTAGTTTGAGATCCTGGGAGAAAGGATGATAATACTTTACATAAGGTAACAATTCATTTGTTTTTTAATAACCCTAATTGCCTTCATAGAAACTCTACATGCACAACATCAACTTGGAGAAAAGAGGTAAGCTCAAATACTGGTAGGAACATCATGAACCACTGGTAAGATAAACTCCCTTATGGTTTTGATACATACATACTTGTAATATTTTAGGCTTTGAATTGAAATATAATGAAAGTTATTCCCAAATTACACTCCTCTATTTGTTATGTAATGTAGTCTGGTCATGACTAGGGCTTGTAATTTGAAGGGTTAGATCAACGAATCTCCATAAATAAATGGGAATATATCATGTCCAAAGATTCTTCTAGGGGTTAGAAGATAAATTTTAAATCTTTATTGGTTAATTCAATAGAAATTTTTGACACTCTTCCTTAAGAACCATTGCACAAGGTAAAGACCTAATTGCTTGAGTCACTTAATGAAGGAACTAGGTCTTGTGAGTATAGTTAAGCCCTGAAATTCCTAGGGGAAGGTAAATTTCTTAAAGGGTACTTGTAAACATCTCTATTGTGTCTGAAAAATGAAGCTATGAATGATAGTAGGTCGGTATAGGACTGGTTGGAATTAGTAAGTAACAAAGAAGGAAAGTAAGTTTGCAAGGGGAGCTTAAGAATTCAAGTGGTGGAAAATAGGGTACATCTTGGGCATGACTAAGAGAATTGAAAATATTTGAGAGATATTTTTAGGTTGCACTAAAAATTATAATCCATAGGTGGCTCAAAATGTACAGTCATAAGGGTACCTAATAGGTATATTGGATAATCAAAGAAGTTTGATGTTCTAGATTATTGTGAGTTGATTGTGTTGCCTCCAAGTTTGTCTCAAGTTTCTTAATGTTACAAAAGGAGGTGATAGCACTGTAGTGGGATAAAGTATTAAAAGGTGCATGTTTGGTTTAGAGGTCAACAAAGGAGAGAATAGGGAAGTTGGTCTTCAACAAGTAAACATGATTATTCTTTGGTCATGAATCATTTATGAAGGTAGTAATAGTAAGGAGTAGAGTCGTGTTTGTAGGGTATCATAACAAGGGTGTCATATATGATGATACATGTCATTTTGTAAGATTTTTAATCCTTTCTAAGCTTGGTTTGATCCTCAAAATGTAGAGTTAAGAGGGAGTACTTGTCTTAAATCTTATTAGTTGAGTGAAATAAATGGTTACTGGTATTTTTAATGCATCATTGGGTATCAAAGTTGAGGCTCTTGTTGAATTTTATTTTGATTAATGAAATGTGATTGTTTTATGGCTAATAAGTGAAATTGTGAGTGTGTGTGAAAGTTCCGAGTTGAAAGAAGGAGAGTTTGAAGAAGTGAAATGAAAAGAGGTTGAGAAGAGAGAGTGAAGACACCAACAAACCATGTGATAATCCTAGGTGAGGTGTAAAGAGAGAAGCAAGAAAATAAATTTCTTGAGAAGAGAGAGAAAAGTGAGTAAGAAGAAGAATAAAAAGAGAGATGGATAGAGAATATTTGATAACAGAGTTAGTCAAGTTAATTAGCCACAAGAAAAAAGAACAAGAAGATAGAGAGAATAAAAGGAAAGAGGAAAATATGAATAAAAGAGAGATGTAGTTTCAACATGAGGTCACAAAGTTGAAACAAGATGTATAGGAGCTAATAATGCTCTTTTAAAGAGAGAGAGAGAGAGAGAGAGAGAGAGAGAGAAAAGAAAAGAAAAGAGATAGGGATAGAATTTTTTCTGAAAAATAAATTCAAGTGGCCAATTAAATTACTTATGGACAAAAGGATTCAAAGAAAGCAACTGAAGACAAGGATAAGACATGAAGAAATAAGACTGAGACGGATTGAAGAGAAAATGAGGAAGGAATAAATAGAGGTGATTAAAGAGATGGTGCTAATAGAGGATAAGAGTGAAGAAGAATAAGTGATAAAATCATTTTTATCTTCTCTTGAGATGGATGAGCATGATGAGGACAGTTGGTATGCAGAGATAGAGGAAGCATAGTTCAAGGAGGAACAAAGTGAAGTGATGACAAGAAGGGAAGAAATTTTAGGGGTAGTAGAGCTTCAAAAAAAAAAATCTAATAATATGTGTAGGTTTTTGTTTACGGGTATAAAGAATGAGATTGAGATAGCAGATGAAAGAAAGGGGAAAGTAAGAAAAGAACAAGAATAAATAAGTGTACAAGGGAGTGCATTTGGGTATGAGATTTGGGAGAAATTTCAAGCAGAGATAGAAGCTTTAGAGCATGATATAAACACATTGGAACCATGTGGAAAAGAGTTAGAAATCAGTTCTAGGATAGATGAAGAGTAGCAGTTAGAAGCTCAAGACAAGGAGATGGAAGAAAAGGTTGAAGAGATAGAGAAGCAAGAGATAATAAGCAAGAGTGTAGCAATAGAGGATGAGGCATATGATGAAGAGTTTGAAGTCAAAAATGATCAACAATAGTAGAACTAATAAGAAGATATAATAGTTGAAAATATCAATGAAACCCAGGCAAGGAATATGAATGAATACCTAAATAATGAAGACCAGATACAGAGTGGCATTACAAGAATGAATAATAATAAAGTTGAACATGGAGATCATATCAAAGTGAAGATGAGGATGCCAAGAAATTGGAAGAAGAAGAAGAAGAAGAAATCACTTCTTACCCCTAGAGTATGATGAAGGAGCATCAAATCTAGTGTGTATATAGGGATGACAACATCAAATTTTGGTTTTTCAAGTATGGTTATAGGTCTTTGAGGTCATTAGATGTCAGTTAGGTGTGTTATTTGAAGTTAAGGATATTCAAAATTTAAATTTTTCACTTTCCCTCTAAAGTGTAAGTTTGAAATCTTGGAGGCCTATTTTGGTTTGACTGTGTATTTTTTCTTGGTTTAGGTGTTTTATATTTTCTCTTGGAGCTAACAAGCTTGAAAAGGGATGAAATGAGGTCAATAAGGGTGTCTTAGACCTAATCTTGTTTTAAAATTCATAAATAGTGTTAAGCACCAAATGAATTGGTAAGTGTAATCATGTAACCAATAATAAAAGGTATCAGTGATAACTTAAGGAAAGGAATATAAATGCCCCAATGTTATTGTTTTCCTCTCATTCCATCAGGATGAGAATAAAAGATTGTAATGTTTCAAGAATAGTACTAAAGGAAAAATCAAAGTATGATTGTTTATGACGTGTCTCTTGCATGATTTTTTTGTTTTTTCTTATGCATTTTTAATCTCAGAGTTGAGAAAAGGGGATTTTGAGCTTTCTTGTGAGCATTTGGAACTCTTGTGAAGTTGATATTGAGTCTATTGTTGATTTGGCTTCATGGTTTGTGTGTTAGTGTATGATGGTGCAACTATGAAACCTTGATCAGTGGTGTAAGATTTAGTAGATAAGTAAATTTTTGAAGGGGAAGCATTCCATGCATCTATAACAAGATACAGACATTGGAATTGTGGCCTTATTAGTACCTATGGGGATTTTATTCTCTATGTGGAAACATTTTTTTGAGTAACATCGTACTGTAACAGTGAGTTCTTGACTCTTAATCAAAGAAATTAAGAAAGTTGTCATGGAAGTAGTTTGTAGAGCATGAAGTTTAAAATTTTGAGGATGTTCAACCAATTGATAAAACCTTAGAGAAGCTTTATAAACCTTTCACAGAGGAGGAAATAAATTTGTTGGTTTGAAAACACCTCATGGTCATAGTAAAAATATGTCATTCTCTGTCTCAGTCATGCATAGGGAAATACTGAGGAACCTTTGACTACTTGCATAAAGTGGATTCAAAGGATTTGGTGGGTTTTAGTTTGAGATCCTAGGAGAAAGGATGATAAGGCCTTGCAAAAGGTAAGAATTCATTTATTTGTTAATAACCCTAATTTCCTTCACAGAAACTCTGCATGCATAGCATCAACTTGGAGAAAATAGGCTAGATCGAAGACTCAGAGGAACATCATGAACCATTGGTAAGATAAACTCCTCTATGGTTTTGATACAAACCTCCTTGTAATATTTGAGGCTTTGAATCAAAACATAATGAAATTTATGCCCAAATTACACTTCTCGAGTTGTTCTGTAATGCACAGTCTGGTTATGACTAGGGCTTGCAATTTGAAGGGTTGTATCAATGAATATCCATCTAGAAATGGTAAGATATAATGTCCAAAGAGTATTCTAGGGGTTAGAAGATAAATTTAAAATTTTTATTGGTTAATTCAAGAGAATTCCTTAAGAACCATTGCACAGGGTAAAGATCTAATTGTTTGAGTCACTTAATGAAGGAGCTAGATCTTGTGATCCCTAAAACTCCTAGGGGAAGGTAAATATCTTAAAGTTTTCTTGTAAACATATCTATTATGTCTTGATACCTCTAATAAATGAAGGTATGGATGATAGTAGGCTAGTATAGGAATGGTTGGAACTAGTAAGCAACAAAGAAGGAAAGTAAGTTAGCAAGGGGAGATTAAGAATTCAAGTGGTGGAATTTAGGGTACATCTTATGCATGACTAAGACACTTGAAAAGAGTTGAGAGATATTTGTAGGTTGCATTAAAATTTCTAAGCTAGAGGTGATTCAAAATCCACATTCTTAAGAGTACCTAATAGGTATATTGGCTAAATGTTCTATATTGTTGTGAGTTGATTGTGTTGGCTCCAAGTTTTTCTCAGGTGTCTAAATGGTACAAAAGGTGGTGAGAACATTGTAGTGGGCTAAAGGAGAAAAAGGTGCATGTTTGGTCTAGAGGTCAACAAATAAGAGAATAGGGTAGTTGGGCCCAAAGAAGTAAACTTGATGATTCTTTTTTCTTGAGAATAGGGTAGTTGGGCCCAAATAAGTGATGGTAAGGAGTAAAGTCTTGTTTGTAGGGTATGATAACAAGGGTTACATATATGATGATACATGTCATTTTGAAATCTTTTTAATTCTTTCTAAGCTCGGTTTGATCCTCAAAATGTAGAGTTAAGAGGGATTACTTGTCTTGAATCTTATTAATTGAGTGAAATATATGGTTACTGTTATTTTTGTTGCATCTGAAAAGCACTTGGAAAATTGCAACACGCATACAAAATTGGAAGTTCTAAGTCTCCGATTAATGTGCACAAAATTGCCAGTCTGCGCAAACCATTCCTTATGCAACCATCATGGTGGTTGTATAATCGTCACTCTAGGAAGACCGGAGGTTACATAACCGCTGCGGTGGTTACGTAACTTAAAATGAAAGCATTAAGGAAAGCAAGTGAAAAAAAAAATTGTGAAAGCATGTAAGGCTGGGAAACTAAGAAGTGATGAATAATAAGTCAAATAATCATGTAGAAAGCAAGGAAATGGGACTAGGACATCATCATTTATTCTGAAAGTGAAAGTTATCATAATTGGGTATTTTTTATTGTTCTGATAACATAGCATCATGTAATTTTTGGTGCGTACATATTGCCCCCTCGGATAATCGTTTTAACCATGAATGGACATAAAACATGAAGTCTGAGTATGGCAATCCCAAATGGGAAAGTTAGAAATTATTCTTGACGCCCATATGTTGAAAGCATGCCAATCCAAGCTTCCCACCACCTGCAAGAGAAAACGGGAATCAAGTGTAGATAAAAATATGTAATTGAAAAAATGTTTTAAATTAAAATGAAAATAATACTCACCATGTCAGTGGGGATGAGAAATATTCCTATATTAGTGCTCCATCACTACATACACATACACTCAGAATAATATTAGAAAAAATTATATAAATAATTTTTCACCATTTATAGAAATCATTTTCACTTACCCACTTGGCAATTTTAGAACTTTGGACTACCTACGACAGTTTTGCATGAGAGTATTGTTATCACCGAATCACAGCATTGTGTTTATACAAGTGCATATACTTGTCACGGTGTGATTGAAACATGGGTAATCTCCAAGTTGTGGGACTTGCTACTTTGAGATTAGAGAAAGCTGAAACTACCTACAATCTACTCTACAGGGGAAACTAACTATTCTAATCTAAATTTCCAAGGGACCAGGGAGAGAGAATGCAGTGGGTGATGAAAAGGAGGATGTGAGAGTAATCTCCAAATGTGTGAAATATAGAGGGAAAGTGCACACTAGAAGAGGTGATGACAGTCTCCATAATCGCAAAATGCATTCACAAAAATATTCCAAGCACACAGATAATGAATATTAATAGACAAAATATTCTTGTATAAAGATTAAAGGAGCAAGAAGAATGCAAGAAAGCACAGCAGGGGAAGATACATCCACAAACTAAAATTGCTATGATATGCATTCAATCTATTACAAGATAAGGGCCTGGATCACCATGCAAGGAGTCCACTACAAGGGCCTGCAGCACATTGGCTTACAAAGCAATTTTGAAATTTTTACAAAGAACTACCTCCCTTTTACAATGAGCCCAACACTTACCCACCTATCCTTCAACCACCTATAAGAGCATTAAATAGAGTAAAAATGGTTATACATTACTTGTAAAAGGCTCCCCATACTGTAGTGCTGCAGCAAAGAAATAATGATGACTTTTAATTGCACTCCCAACCACCAAATAAAACATTGTTATGAACTTTTCTTAAAAATATCAATCAATATCTCATCAAATCTGGAATTTCTTGATAGTTTTGCATCGAGAGTCATAGCCACGAAACGAATGGTAGCAATTTTGTGTGACTTTGTTGAGAAATGCAAAAGTTATGGCCTTCTGAGTAGCACATTTTGGGTGGCAGGCAGGCGTTTTCTGTTATTTGACGGGAATGAGCATTAACTGACTGGGTATATTTTTCAATTAAATATATCTACCCTCATTAAAAATAATAAATCCAGTTTTTGTGGCATAGAGGATGTCGTGCTCGTTCCAGAAAGTCCAATTTTGTGAAAATCGGAGCTCGGGTTAGTTATGGCCGTTTGACACGGGTCAGACGTTGACTTTTCTTCCTTACTGTCGGATGCTTCGGATTTTCACGTCCCTCACATCCCGCACATAAACTTTCTCAGATGAAAAACTCCTCCTTCGGCCGATTCGGGCTCCCTTGTTCCTGTTTGCGGTGAAGACACGTAGATCTGATTGGCTCTCGGCTCATCGGATTTTCACATCCTCCACGTACTTTTGGCCCAACTAACCCTAGGGGTGAAAATCCTCTGTTTCAGCCGAACTGGCCGGTTCACGTTCCGCGCACTCTTGTCCCAACTGTGGACTGCTTGGGAAAATTACTCACAAACCGCCCGAAATGGACTGACTTGTGCCAGAACCATCCGCGTCTTTCGTACCTTTGTCCCAACTGAAATAAAACTTGGTGATATTTTTGTACCTTTTCATGTTCCCGATGTCCCAACTGCTGCGCGGAACTTGGCGGCTTTTCGGCCGATTCGCGCCCAGATGTCCCTCAATTGTTTTAGCCATTTTTCATGATTTTTCCTGGCCCAGCTTTTTTCTGCAACTTGTCCACCTTTTCTCAGAACTTGCTCGGTTTTCCTCTTGGATGGAGAGTTAGAAAGCCAAACCCCAAAAACACGATTTTTTGCCTTGAATCAATATTTACTTGGGACTAAAGAATTTGAGGTTATCAAAATACCTTGAGGGGTGATTTTTGGATGTATAGTTGAAACGAAGAGCACTTTGAGATTATGATAGCCAACCAGTGGCAGTGGCAAAGGGTCACGATCAGGTTAGTTATTTACATAAAATGTAGGATGGGGTGATTTTAAGTAAATTTTTAGTGAAAATTACCACAAGGGGGGAACCATGTAGGATTTGTCTTTTGTTTGGCTCAATTTGGTGTAATTTTTTATTTTTTGACTTTTTGTCCTTTTGGGTACAGCCAAAATGTTTCGGGTAGGACCTACGTGGTGGTTGCATAACCATCACTAAGAGTGGCGGTTCCACAACCTCCACTCTGGTTTCATGAGTAGTAGTTGTATAACTGTCAAGGAAGTTTTCAAAATTTAACCAAGCTATGAAAAAAAATCATTTTTTCTTAGGTTTATACTATTTTTGTGAGCCTATTATATGCCTAAACGGTTCTAATTCACTCTTTTCTTGTTGTATATGAATGCATGGAAGATATGTTAGATGGAACAGAGGTCGTGAGAAGGATTGGTTTCCCTAGATCCTAGAGAGTTTGACCCAGCCAGAGAGGGACTTATTGTAGAGGCCAGGCATCTGGAGGATTTTACAAACACGGCTAGTTACAAGGTGCAAGTAACTTACTTTATGACTTGTGTTATTTTGATGTAAACCAAAACACTTTCTGACTGCCTCAATTTAGAGGCAAATGGAGTATCACCATGGAGGATGTCTACCAGATTTTGGAAGTTCCTGTCACTAGCAGGAAGTTAGTTTTGGCAAGTGTTAGCATTACAGATGAGGCTCGCAGTTGGGCCACTTATTTTGGAGATGGACATGGACTTGACACTGGTGCTAAGTAGGGAGTTAGGTTAGTTTCATTCGACACTGAACTTATCCCCACTCCATGCAAGGCCATCATAGGTATCTTGGCCTTGCGTTTGATCGGGGATAAGGGCTGGGACAAGTTTCTATATTGTTGGGCTCCTATCGTACATAGCATCGAGATGTATGATAGATTGTATGCTTGGGGAGTGGCTATCTTGGGCACCATTTATCAAGATTTATACAATATTTTCAGATTGGGAGCCACTTCACTTATTCATCCTACTCTTGTTATATCTTGGATTTATGAGAGGATGATCCCCTACTAGAGGGGAATGGGGATAGCAGATCCCATAGCGATCAGATCATCCAAATGGGTGGATATGGATCCACTTAGGGGGTTCTCCATATTTAGTTTCTTCATTGACATTAGCGGATATGATAGTTCATCCTTATCAAGATATGATAGGCCAGTGGGGTGAGGAAGCTGCTGCATTGACTGCTTGTGCTAGGATGGTTCAATTAGCTGATTGGAGTAGCAGAGTAGAGACTCACCCAGTACTCTGAGTACCACAACAGTTTGGGATACCTTTCATACACTACCTCCTAATAGTACCTACATTGTATAGGGGATAGGAGATTCTAGATCTTCCCTAAAGGGAAACCTATAGTGGAAAATTATTACTCCTGGGATTCTGATTGGTAAACCTCGAGCTGCACCAAACCCTGCAACTGGGGACGCACTTAGGCCCATCCAGGAGATTCAGATTGAGGCATGTCCAGTTTTTATTGAGTAGGAGGAGGAGTCAAATTCAGAGTGGCAGGCCACTGGAGAGGCCTCAGTTGATGTCAGAGTTGAGGCAGAGGCGGAAGAGGAGACAGTGCACATGGAGGAGCCTCAACCTACAGAGGGAGAGGCATCAGTGAACTTACATCATCATGAGGATATTAGAGTAGAAGAGTAACATGTACCCACTCCTACACCACCACCACCACCAGTTGTTGATCTGAGTTGTATTCCTAGAGATCCTAGTGAGTGAAACACTATTTTCCCTATGTTTACCTTCTAGACTAGATGTTAGCAAGATTATCTAAATTTTGTTGTTTATTTTTTTTAATTATTTTCTAGATCACCATTATTTACTTACACTTTATAGCTACTACACTTGTATGGTGAGATATTATTCAACACACACTCCTGGATATGTTCGTGATTCCTAATAAGAAGACTAGAGAGAAATTACTAGTTGACACAGTAAATTCAGTGATGGGAGGCCACCACACTAACATGTTCACACCATCCTGGCATGCCGCAGAGGTGATGACCTAGATGACATAAGATATCACTTTTTTACCAGGATTGGGAGATATGATGGCGAGCACACTCACGTAACGGTGTCACTACCACTAGTTGCTCAACTAGACCATCTCATAAGTCTACTCATGAAGGCACTCAGAATGCACTGATCCGCTCTCATCATAGGAACCACAACAGGAGCCCACGCAGGAGCCCACGCACCACTCCTACCCCTTCTCAAGGGTCTATGAGGAAGGGATAGGCCTAGGGCCATTATTACTTTGAGATATTTTTTTTTTATACATATATCAATTTTTTTTTGTATTTTGAGCTCTTAGAGAGAAATTTTGACCACACTTTCTACATGCTGTGATGGCATTATACACAAGAAACCTTGATATTATGGTGTGACGGAATTGTACATGAGAAACCTTGATATTATATACATATATATGCTGATATCTTTTTAGTTTGGTATTCCTTGTAATCTCGCTGAGTTGACTCTATTATGGTTCATTTCATCTATGTACTCTTAGATGGTTTGGAATTTTAGATGTTTTATGTTTTGAAATGTATGTTATGGATGATGGTGTGATGTGGTAAATAAAATGACTCTCTTTTTTATTTCATTTATCATGCATAGGACAAAAATTGTAACTTAGATACTTTATTTCTCAAGTAATATTTAGCATTTCTATTTCATTGTCAAAATGTGTTGAATGTGGTATGATGAAAAGATGAACTCACCCCATTCTTAACTTTGCGTAACTAATAGGATGTGAGGGCTCACCACCAAGATTCAAAAAGGATGTGAGCTATATGAATTAAAGAATGTACATGTGAAAGATGATCAAGAGACAAAACTTTGACAAAGACCCAAATAGAAACTTGTAACTCGAACCTAATCAAGATCAACTAACCATTTCAGAATGAAATTTTTTTGAAAGTGTGTCTAGACTTAGATTTATGGACGGCCTATTAATTGATGAAATCTTGTTTTGAGGAAAAATTCTCTCTTAACATACAAATATAGTTCATTTTCATGGGAATTTTAAGTACTTTTATTTGTTTATTTATTTACAATTTGTGATTTATCATAGGTGATCCCCTACGCTTTGCCCCATGTTACCAGTAAGAAGTATGGGCTCATCACCAAGGAAAAAACATAGGTGAGTAAGAGCACTTACCTCCTTTCCTGATCTCATACTACCAGTAAGAAGCATGAGATCATCACCGAAGATTGGTATGGCCGAGAAGTGTAGTTTTATTTGTAAATGAAAGAATTTTGTATTTATTTTATTTTTTTAACTAACTTTGAATTGTGATTTTAGGAGGGAACGTTTTCCCCCAGCCTCAACCCCACACAACCAGTAGTACGTGAGGGCTCACCACCAAAGGTTGAGATAGGCGAAAAAATACTCTAGGTGAAATGTTTAGAATGTTTCAGTTATAGAGAGATATTTTGAGGGAAATATTTATCATCAAGAAGCTTCCAAAGAAACTATAGGCAAGAAACACTTGAATTAGAAGAAATCATGAAGAGAAATAAGTATACAAGTCCCTATAGAAGCACTGTCAAGATTTTTTCTAATGACCTAAAATGATGAGATAGATAGATTGGTTTTGAAGAAGTGAAAGGAATATTGAAGAGATATGATTTGATATTTTTGACAATGTTTGAAAGCTTTAAAAATTTATTGAAAAGTAAGTTTCCAGTTTACAATTTCACAAGATGACAATGCAAGTGACGAATCTATATGAATGCAGTAATGTACAATGTGGAAATGCAAATGATTATGTGTAAAAGCATTTAAAGTGAAGTGATTTGATGGGCTCGCCAAACTCCTCACCCACTAAATTACACAAATGATATGCATCATTCTCGTAGTCTTCCATTACCTAGTACGGGCCTAACCATTTTGGTCTAAATTTTCTTCCTTTATTGACCTTTTTGTCAATTCGGCTGTCAAGTTGTAACACCAGGTCTCTTACCTAAATTTATCATTCGTAAACTTTCTTGTTGTATAGATTACACATCCTGTCAACATAGACTCGATGATGTTGTTCAGAACTGATCCGCCTTTTATCCAAGAATTCTAAATTATCCAATCACATTTCTCGGTATGCATCTTCTCCAAGAATTCCTTGTAGAGACACATAAATACTGGGTAATTCCACCTCGAGCGGCAAGACAATTTTGGCACCAAAAACTAAAGAAAATGGGGTTTCCTTCGTAGATGTTCACACTGAGGTTCTATAGGCCCATAAGGCCTGAAGAAGCTTTAAATTCCAATATTTATTGTTCTCCTTAATTTTCTTAAGGAGGATGGATTTCAAAGTCTTATTCGTAGCATTAGCCTATCAGTTGGCCTGAGGGTAATACAAAGAGGTTGTATGATGAGATATCTTAAAAAGCATACAAAACTTGTGCACCTATTTTTTCTTGAATGCGGTGCTATTATCTGAGATAATGACCTATGGGACACCGTCATAACAAATAATTTGGTTTTGTTACGAAATCATATGGTTAGTGCTCCATATATTGTAATATAATAATTAATGAGGTTGTTTATAACAACATTCATAAACTTTGTGAGTTTTATAACAGCTCATCTATATTTGATGAGTAGTTGTGAGAGCATTGTTAGGGCTCCTAGTTTATAGGAGATAACATATCTTGTTAATGTGTATCATGTATATCGAGTAAAAAATGAATATTGTTTGTGTAAATCCGTCTCTTTCATTTGGATTTCTTTCATCTGGTATCACAGTGATTTACGGTCTTTTTGTAATAATAAATGATAGTCTCAAGAGATTAGATCCGCATTCTTCCACATTTATTTTTGGCTCACTATGGCTCAACCTGTTCCTGCGTTTCAATATTGCATGTGTTTCCAAATGAGCAAAATGTTTTGGATTCATTGAAACTTTTCCAGTTTTTCTCTATGCACAAATCTCTACGTGTTTTTCATTATTCTTCTCTAACTTGGCATTCGTCTTTGTTATCATTACATTGGTCATAGAAAATGTTTTGCATCACCCAAAATCTGCCACGTTAGAAATAATTGTGCTCCATTCACGGATTCATAAGCGATGTGGAATCAACATGTCCTCAACACATGATTTTGTCCAGCGCCATGATATACTGAGCTATAAGACGCAAAATATATTGTATTGAATGTCTCTTCTACATATAATTATCACAGATCTGTAGCTGCATTCCATTCTCACTGCTTAGTTGTGTCTCCTCTACAGTGTTGTTCGATCTCGATTGCACGTTTGAACATCGACCTGAACATTCTTATCTTCTTCACAATTGATTTGTGATGTCTCCAATGGTCCATTAAACATTTATGCGCATGATTTCAAGTGGTGGTTCCACGTCCCTCCAAAATTCTTTCGAACCGGAGTCCATATTTGACATATATCAACACGTTGAGATCTCTTAATGGTTTGTCAAAAGTATTTATTTCTCCGAGCATCATCATGGATAATCTATCTATATATCTGTGAGTTGAATTTCAGCAGACCCAACGTCTTCCATTCCTAAGTATATTAGTTATTCTGCCCTTGTCATGTTCATTGGTTTATCACCTGAAAATTTTCACTTATCATGACCCATGTAATTGTCATATCAATTAAGTATTTGTCTAATTTGTTTGAGTCTCCTTTTATAGTCGGTTTTAGTATAAATATAAAGTTTTGATAGTTTGGTCAAATCCAGTCTTTAATTAGATTCTCTGAAAATATTATTTCTGTTATGATTCATTATAATTATAGGTGTGTTAGTGTTAATCCATTATGGTTATGGTCAATATAAATATTTGGTGTTCAAAATCTAAAAGTGTCATTGTGTTAAAATTGTCAAAGTGTTATATTTTGTTAGTAGTCAAAATTTTATATGATGTCAATAGACTCAAAAGTATTTTTCTAAATAAGTATAAATGTGGAGTCAAAGCTTTATTGTTTTCATTGTATCATCATTTTTGTGTCGTTAAATGTCATTTTTTAATTCAAGTATCTTATACAGTCAAAAATTGTAAAAATAAAAAATTGCCTTATGGACACATTTTCAGTAGAATCCGACATCTAATTGAGGTTTGTAAATTTGATCTCCATGTACACATTTTGCTAAGATATCAGTGTTACACTGGAGGATGGAGGCATAAGAGGTTGGAGGTCGATCATCAATTGCCAACGACGGGGCCATATTTTTTTGTGGAGACATTATTATTGTGTGAGTAATTGCTTTCAGTTTTTGCAATGTGTTTCTTTTTAGAGTTCCTGTTTTATGTGGTTCTAGATGCTGGAAAAAGAGTTGTTTTGGAGAGCAGATGACTATCATTGATCCTTTGACTGACGTGATCCTCTAACTTCCGTACTTTGTTGGAAGATCATTTTTTTGTGAATACATTCACTTGTAATGGTGACCGTGTGTAATGGTCAGTAGTATGTAATTCAGTATAATTTTCTTTTCAGTGTTCCTGGTTGTATGAATAAGTTGAAATTTCACATTGAGGGGGGAACATAATCTAATGTTCCATTTCTAATCTTCAGTTTGTGTGTGTGAGCAATAGAATTCAAAATATTTTCCTATGTTATTCTCTGCAATGATATAGTGATGAGAGTTGATGATATTATTGTAACATCATGATATTATGGTTTTGGGTTATCCATTTTGAAATACATCCCAAAGGTTTATTAGTTATCCTAAAAAAAAAAACCATCTTTTGTGGTTGTTGGTTTTCTGCTTGAAATAAAACCATCCTAGATGTTGTTTGCTATCCTGAAAACAAACCCATCCATATCATGAAAAAATTTCGAAGCGTCACATTACAGTATAAGAAATGTTTTCCCCATGTTCGCACTAAGGGGGGAATGTTAGGAAAGCATATGGTTAGTGCTCCATATATTGTAGTATAATTATTAATGAGGTTTTTCATAACAACCTATGTAAACTTGGCTGAGTGTTACAACATCTCATCTATATTTGATGAGTAGTTGTAGGAGCGTTGTTAGGGATCCTAGTTTATAGGAGATAACATAGCCTATTAATATGTATCATGTCAACTGAGTAAAAAAATGAAGATTTTTTGTGTAAATTTGTATCTTTCATCTAGTTCTCTTTCAGGTTTAGCTAATCTAGTTCATTTTTTGTGTAAATCTATAAATCTATATATTTTTGTGTAAATCTATAAATTTTTATGAAGAGGCATGGACTCAACCCACTTTGTGAAATACTTTGTGGCCATGATAATGAAGTTGTGGCCATATGATGAGGAGAGAGAAAAAATCCCTATTAGAGAGAAAAATTCCCTATTAGATCGAGCCCCAAGGTAGAGAAGGGCCAGGGCATAACAATCTACTATAGAGCCTGTGATCTAGATGACATTATAGAGAAAAAGTTCCCTAAATCTCCCAAGATCACTACAGTGCATAAGATGACTCTGAGATCTTTCTGATGACTATTTGAACGTCAAAAAATGGAGTTCATATGCACATTGGGTGGTTGGTCAAAGTTTGGTCAACTAGAAGTCAACCCTAGTCAACAATACAATCCGGACGTGACACGTGGCAAAGGTGAAAACTTGTGAAAAGGAAAAAAGAGAGTTATTTGTTTGGTTATCGACCTCCGGTATTTGTCAAGCGTAAAATTTGGTGGTTACAACAAGAGGCTCAACTTTTTTTACGGAAGGGGAGCCCGGCTCGCCATGAGGACTCATATATCGATCACCGACGTGGTGGACCCTCAAGCCACCATGTGGCTTGCCACCAAGATCAATTTTCCTATCAAGGATCAACATTGAGATACATTTTATGAGTCAAGCTATTAACTACGAGTCATGCAAGGATCGAGTTATTTTTTAGCTCGGCAAGCTATCCACAGTGATCGAGCTTGAAATTATTTTCAATTACCAAATCGAGCTCATCTATATTGCATTATATTTTATGCCAACCTTTCCACGTGGCCTAATGGCCACACCCATTTACATATCTTTGGGGACATTCATTATCATCCCACAATCAACTCGACGGGGAGCTTGGTACATATCATCGGCAACACCTGCCACATGTTACAGCATGGCACTCAACACCCATCGCGACTAGCCAGCACACCAAACAGCACACAATGCTCAACAAACCAAGTGGAACCCACATGACTCGGTACAAAGAACTCGGCACAGTAGAGCTCACCACGTATGTGGCCAAACCCCCAAAATGGGATAAGGCGTGGCCAAGGTCCGCGTAGGTGGATATATGGGCTCTGAGCTAACATAAAGGCCCGACTCCCCCCCTGGTATGCCATATCAATGTGAAAGGAGGGTACCTACCCAGGTTGTAAATGCAAAGCATCCCGCAAATAAAAAAACATAGATCAGCCGAGTTCAATGGGGTGCGGGATTTGATTCCTCTTAACCATGCATGTCTTCCAAACAATGCGGCCCATACCAATCTCAGTGAGCGACTTGGTTGGCATGGGAGTTAGGCCAATAATAGCCCCTTAAGATACTATTATGGAGCTTTATATTAAGGGTCCCTATTTGCACTATAAAAAGGGGACCTCTCCCTCATTCTTAACACATGCACGCAAGCTTAATTATTTGTTAAGCTTAATTGCGGGTGATATAGTATTAGGGTAATTTTAATATAGTTGTGTGCACTAGATTGAAATCCTAAAATTACTATAGGACAAATATTATTTATTGGCCTATTATTTTTAGGCAATAGTAGATGAAATATTTGTGATTGGGAGTATTTTTACACTACCCAATAGGCCTTAAGCCACATTATTTTTCACTTGCGACGCCTGGAGTATCGATCAGAGTGTCGAAGGTTGCTAGGGAAGCATTGGGAAGGTTCGATCGAGTTCTTAAGGAGGTTGTGCATCTGAAGAAGGTGGAGAATGACTTCGACTAATCATCGGAAGTTCTTCAAAGGACTAGCGTACTACTAACGCAAGTGGAAATTCCATTAGGTTCTATAGTAAGAAATAACAATGTACTTACAAATTTTTACTAGTGGAACGGTTCGAAAGAACCCGGAGAGGTAGGCTATCGCCGAACTCCGTAATCAATCAGTGTGTAATCGTCATTACCTTTTAATACATTAATTTTAAATTGATTACTTAAAAGGAGCAACAACTTGTCGGAAAATATCAAAATGCCTACAAGGGTTCAAGATCAGGTAGATAAAAACTTGATCATTTTCAAATCAGCATGTGCCATAATATGTATGGAGAGTGAGAACTCTTGGCATTTTTGGCACATGCACACGTATTCCATAGCATCGTGTTCCAACTTGGGACAAAATTATCCCATTCGTTGAATATCATGAGCGGTCAAATTCCCTCTAAAGTCACCACCGCAGACCCCACTAAGGGATTCAAAGAGAAATTTTTCCACTTCTTGTTTGTCAACACATCTTAATAGCATTTTGTGGAAGGCTCTGTGATAGATAACTTCTTCTACAACTACATACTTTTTGGTTATGATACGCAGTCATCACCTTTTTGTGAATTATATCCTTCAGGATATGTTTAATATACTATGTGGTTTATAATATTCATATATCATGAAGAAGAGTCAATGGTGGGTCTTTCCTCTATATAGAACACACATTCATCTGGAAAATTTAGATCAACTATCTGCCTACAATCTATAGGGTTATCCACCAACCAATCAGCGATTATTTTTCCCTTGATGGACTTTTGATTGACTAAGGTGAGTTCTAACTCACCCATTAACATGATGAATCTTCCATCCTTCTTATACAAGGTTGTTTGAGTAAGGAATGTCTATAACTATTCTAATTTAACAATTACCTGTGTTTCTTGGTTAAGCATATAGTGCCTTAACCTTTTAGTTGCAAATATGATGGTAAAAAAATCTTTATCCACTTGAGTATAGCTCGTTTCATAATCAAGGAGAGTGTAGATAATGAATTATATGGTCTGTTCATGACCATCATCATCCTTTGTGCCAACATGCACTCTATTGAGACATCAGTGGCTCGAGAATACAATATTAGAGGGTGATCAACCTTGGGTGGCATGAGCGTGGTTGGAGACATGAGAAAATGTTTAATTGACTCAAATGAATTATGACATTAATTGGTCCACTCCTTAGAATAATCCTTCTTTAATGAGCCATTAATAGGGCGAATAGCATATGTCAAACTAGGGACAAATCTGTGAATTTCCCCAAGATTTCCTAAGAAATATCTAATACTTTACTCATCCATTGGTGGGGTCATCTCTAAGATTCCTTAGATATTCACAAGATCTACATTGATGCCTCAAGATAAAATGATATAACCCAACAACTTACCACCCATAACTCCAAAAATGCACTTTCCTATATTTAGGATTACACCATATTTAATTAAGCATGAGAGAATGATACGAAGAACTTCAGGATGGTTTCCCTGTTTCTTAGATTTTGATAGGAGGTCATTAACATATGTCTCCACAATCTTATGAATGAGATCATGAAATATATACGTCATTTCCCATTGATATGTGGCTCCAACATTATTTGAACTGAATGGCATAATAGCATAACAAAATTTCCCCCATGGAGTAGTGAAGGTAGTCTTCATTTGATCCTCCTCGTATATCCTTATTTGGTTATATCAATCAAATTCATCCATGAGGGACAATAACTCATACCTAGTTTTTGCATCAATAATGACATCAATAAATGGCAATGGGAAATCATCCTTGGGGAAGGATTTTTTATGTCCTTAAAGTATATGCAAATCTATATCTTCCCATTTTTTTAAGGACCGAGATGATGTTGGATAGCCACATGTAATAGTCCACTAGCTTTATAAACAATACCTAAAGAAGTTTTATTACATCTTCTTTAACTATTAAATGGAATTTAGGATTCATTGGTCTCAATTTTTGTTTCACAAGTTTTACATCAGGCTTATTAATTAAGTTGTAGACCACTACATCAGGAGAGACACCCTTCATTTCTTTGTAACTAAAAGCGAAGGCTTTGGAGTGTTATTTGATCACTTTGGTATGTGCTTCCACTTCCTTTGGTGACATTAAATAACCAAGTTTCATAATTATAGGGTCTTCTTTCTTTCCAATGTTAATGTATATCATGCCTTCATTTAAGGAAGTGTTAACTTATTTGAATTCAGGAGGATCTAGAGGAAACTCCAGTTCTTCTTCCTCAACTTCATAGATCTCAAATATTTACAATGAGGAAGGTCTCATCATTCTATCTCCAAAATAGAAAGAAGGATGAGGATTAAGGGAAAATCCTTTCTTATGATGTGTGGGATGAAGGTCAACATAAGCATGGAGGTATCCTAATATTTCCTTGTCATTTTCCACAAAATATGATGTAACATGTTCATTCTCAATCTCTACATATGCCAAAATTACATTTTTAGGCATCTTAAGTACCAAGGTTTCAGTTCAGACTAAAACAGTGAACTCCATTTCCTTTAAACCCTTGTGAGGATAAAATCAGGAAGAAGAAGTAGCCATAGAATAAGTTATTTTATTCTATTCTATAGGAATAGCTTCTATGGAGATGAAATCAAAATATTTACAAAGTTCATGCATGGAAGACTTGTAAAGTTAGAGGTGCTCGGCTCTAGTCTAGTAAAATTCTAAGACCTAGTTTGTAATGAGTTGTGAGTCACCTAGGACTCTAACATTGTGCACACTCGTCCTATTGGCTACAATGAGACCAAGAAGTAGAGATTCATACCCATCTTTGTTGTTCATACATTCAAAGTTCAATTTGAAGGAAAAGGACATGACTCTTCCCTCTACAGAAGAATGAATCACCCTTGCCCCTATGCCATAATGACACTTCACTCCGTTGTAGTTAAGGTTCCAGCAATTATCAGGAAAGATATATGTTTCATCATTCTTTGAATCTTCTTCCTAAATTTCTGAAACCTTAGCCATACACACCTCTCCAAGGCCATCTACCGGAAGACAGGTTATCCCGAGAATATGGCTTATCCCCAAAGAATTAAAAGGGAGAATAATCAGTAGATAATTCTCTAAGAAATTCACAATTTCGGTTGTGGTTTTTGTTGAAAAAGTATCTACCATAGTAACTTTGTTTTCATTAACACCCACACCTTCAATTTCTTTAGGTGGCTCTAAATTTGTTTTTGGAACAAAGTTGGACATGGAAGCAAGTACCCCTAAAGAGAGGCATGTTTAATAGGTTTTTTGGTAGCTCAAACTCTGAATGAACCCCAGGAATCTTCTTAAGGTTAGTCAGAGTATGTCGAAAGGTTTTGGATCACCTTGAGCCACAAATACCTTCCCCGGATGAAGGAATCTAACTTCTTGAAATAAGGTAGAGGGAATGGACTTCATTCTATGAATCCAAGGCCAACCAAGGATCATACTATAATTGATTTCCCTATCTATAATATAAAATTCATTCAAAATTGTCTTGGGTCCAAGAGTGACTAGGAGAACTATCGTTCCAATGGATATAGCCTTGTGGCCATCATAGCCTCTCAGTATGTTTCGAGTTCAAGAGAAATTCACTTCTCCATAACCTAATTTTTTTAAGAAATAAAAGGGGACAATGTTTACCACATCTCCATCATCGATGATAGCTCTCTTAACATAATTATTATAGATCCATACATGTAAATACAACACAGTATCACCTCTCTATGCTAACTCAGTGTTTGTAGTCATCTTACTAATATCAAACACAAAACTAGTATCTCTTTCATGATATCCTTGAGGATAGACGTTGAAATCTATAGGGTTAATTTGGGCCTCTAGAGGTGGTGTAATGTTAACTAAGTGACCAATAGCTAACACTTCTAATAAATTAGATCAATTTTTTGGGGAGTTCTTTAGAAAATCCAAGAATGATATGTAAGAAAATGTATTTGTTAGTTCTATAATCAAATCATAAGCCCCCACGAGTTTAGGGACTATCATTGCCTCATCTTGCACTAAAGGGTAGATAGGGAGATGTTGTGATGCATAACCGTGGGTACAAGTAGCGGCCTGGATTTCTAGTTCGGTTTCCAACTCAACTAGGCCTATGATATTATACTTTTTTCATTATTATAAGGGAGGAGAAACTCATGGGTCAGTAGACATATAAGCTTTGTGGTCATTGTTTAGGACTATTGGGATACCCTTGTTTGTTCCCTGAGGATTAAGTTTCTCATTTTTTAGGTGCTTTGGAAAAGGCTCTATATAGATCCCACGGGTAGCATTCTGCAGAGAAACAAGCCCCATGTGGGTGTTTTGCATAGGTTTTGTGGGTTAGCCAAGAAATTCTTAATGAAGAGTTTCCTTTGATCCTCTAGAAGACATTTTATTAACTTGCTACAGTCCCTATAAGTCCAAGTGTTATGTCTTATAACTCTATGGAAATCACAATACAAGTTAGGATCATAATCTCGAGATCTTTGGTTCTGATTTTGTTGTGGTCCATAATTCCTATGATTCTTTTAATTCTATTTATTTTAGTTATAGTTTAGAGGCCTTTGACCTTGGTTCTTATATTGGTTTGGGAATTGATTTGGGTATGGACTAGGGCCCTAGGTCTAAACTTATTACACGAGAGGATGATTAAATTCAACCACATTGATGGAAGGAGTGAGGTTATTGTTCCTTTCATTGTTTGCAACACTGGGATTCTTGGGTTGAATGTTCACATTGTTCATTGTGGCACCATGCTTTTGATTGAGGACCTTGGGTCCTTTATTATTGTTAAAATCATTTCGATAGTTAGAATTATTCTAAGCAAGAGTGACAAACTTCTCGTTTGGACCATAAGTATTGCGACCGCTATCTATTGCAGCTTAGCCAATGCCAATTTTGTCCTCTGAGACTTCTTCATACCTCCCAAGAGGAAATTTTTGAACTTCCTCCTTGGTTTATCGGTTAAGGAAATAAGTAAAAAATCACAAATCTCTATCTGGACCATATTGGGAGCACTAGCATAAGAGTAGAGTAATTTCCGCCACCTCTGAATAAAGTGGGTAGCGGATTCATTATGTTCTTGTTTAATATGCAAGAATTCTATAATCCATGTTCTCAATAACTTGTTCATGTCAAAATCCTTAATGAACTTAGACATGAGTTGCTTGAAAGAATAGATAGAGGCTTCCGGGATTCTGTAGTACCAATCAAAAGAAATCTCCTCAAGATTCTTAGGAAATATTTTTGCAACGACTGCATCCTAAGGGAGTAGTTCTCTGATGGTAGTGGCATATGCCTTAATATGGTAATTTGGATATCCATCGACTTGAACTTAGGGAGGATTGGTAATGGCCTCGGGAGCATGACACCTCGTATAGTGAAATCTAGAGGTTATTTTAGTTACTCATAGTATGTCCCCACTACATATGACTCAACCATTGATGATTCTTAATGGGGAAGTGAAGTTTGAACTAGATTTTGATACAGTGCAATGTAGGCATTAGGTGGGGCATAACGAACCCCTTTTTGATGAGCGTAAGGTCTAGGGAAAGAGTACATATCAATAGGAGGGGATTTGTAATACATGTGTACGTAGGGGGGAACATCACTAGGATATGGGATTGTAGGCACAAAACCAGGAAACGTTACATTACCTAAAGGAGCAGCATTTGAGAACACACTTATGGTCATACCTTATCTGGGGAACTTATATGAAGAATGAGGGGTCATCCCTAGTGTACCCAAACCTGTAAGGAAGTCACCTATGTTAGGAGTACCCAAGTAGGCATGAGACGGTGGTTGTTGATAAGCACTTATGGAAGGAACATAGTTTGATATTGGCATATGATGAGAAGCATTACTTAGATTCACAAACTGTGTGGGTTTTAAGGATTTAACAACCTCTAATTTCTTGATCTTACCCACTAATTTTGAGATCACATCGTCGGGTAAAGGTGGTGTGTTTTTTTAGGTGCATATTAGGCTTTATTAGGTTACAAAATTACATGATACCCCGCTATGAATTGGTATTTTTTAGACCACCCCTCTTTAGGTGTGTTTTATATCTTAGGGGGATGTGTGGTAGAATTTTTCTGAAGAAGAGAATCAATGTATCCTTGCATCCTATATAAATATTTGTCTATAACATTAAGATGATCACCACTTTGGGAAAATTGTGTTATCAGCTCATCATTTGGTGTTAGATAAGAAGAGAAGGAATCAAATTTCATGATAATCTAAGATTTGGATAGGACCTGGGAATAAAACTCTTGTTCTCTTGTGAATGTCATGTCGTTGGAGTTGTAGAACTATGGCTATGGGTTGTAACTGGGTTGATTTATCTCCTCAATCCTAACAGTTGAGATTGAATTACGACCTTAAGAAGGAGGCATGTGAGGGGATGGAAAACTATGTGAGTAATTATCAGCCCACCTTGATAAGGAGGGAAAAATTTACATACCCATATGATAGTAATGGGCTTCAAGACCCAAGATGGTCATGTCGTATTCCTGGCCCGAAATATTCAGGGGGTGTATAATAACCCACAGAATAATGGAAGAGGATAAGGATGGATGAAAGAAAATAAACATAGAGGATACAAAAAGGAACTAGTCATTTACATCAGGTTCACAAATTTGGTTCACCTGAGAATCAACACGTGACTCCTAAACACACGCAACCTCCAGAGGGCGTGGCGGGACAGCTAGAATGGAATGGATGGGAAGGTAATAAGATGGGTACATAAAATACAGATGGAATAGGTGGAAGTGATGATAAGAAAATCCTCATCTTCACTTCCACCTATTATATCTACATTCCACTTACCCATCCTATTTCCATCCCATCATTCCATTTCGGCTGTCCCGGCACAACCTTGGGAGGTCACATGCATCTAGGAGTCACATGTTGATTCTTAGGTGTACAGTAACCAACTAAACTAGCATCATGTGGGTTGAATTTACAACTTAATAGGTTAATAAATAGCATTGACGTTGTCCTTAAAATAAATCTTAACATCATTAGTCTTGTCTTTGAATGTTAGTTTTCTTGAAAACTTGGCAATAGATGTGGAGGAGCATTAACAATTTACTTGAGTTTTTTCATATTTACCAACTTAGCTTCATGCTCTTTCAACGTGTGACGTAGATTATCAAAGGATTGAAACTTTTCAAAAATGACAGAGTCTTGCAAAAGAGAAAGAAAAATCTATGTAAATAAGTCTTAGAAATCACTATTAGCTAAAAAAATATTTATTTTGATCAGCACAATATTTTAGTGCAATACATAATCATTGATAGGTTCATTGGACCCTTATTGAAGTTTATCCAATTGTGTATAAGAGAATTTATTCAAATGTTGATAGAAAATTGTGCCAAAAATAGATTTCCCCTTTTCCATCATATATATGAATCTTAGGAGCAATAAAACTAATGGGAAAATGATAATAAACCACTTTTGGTACAAGTGGATGGTGAAGTAACTACGTAGAATCCGTGGTGTGAGAAGAAGCGGATGTACCTTGTTGTAATTGTAAGATTTTTACTTGTAACGTATGAACAAGTGATTCAAAGGCTTTTGTGCTAGAAGAGGTTAGATGTGAACCATGAGGTCTATATGTGGGATGTGTAGTGATGATTGTGGTTATAGGGATATGCATATAGATATTGGGTATTAATAGATGATGCTCCCCCAAATAGGTAGGAACCACATATGTAGGAACAATATATGTCTCTATATGTAATAACGAAACACAATTAAGTTTATATTGAGAAATATATGTTAAAAATTGATGTTATAAGGGTTCTCTTATAATAACTAGAAAAATTATTGGGCATCATCATCAGGAATAAACTAATCATGGTGGTTAGGGTGAGGATTATAACCTTCTCCTTGTACATGGTCAGTTTGAAGAGTAAAAATAACATTGGAGATGACATCAACAATAGTAATAGATGTAGGATTGGGAGCCATACTAATGATAGGTAGGGGTGAGGGTGCAATAAGAGGTTCAATGATATTGGGATTATTTGTTGGGAGGGAAAATTAAATATATGCAATGGATGGGTTAGGATTAACATGAAGAATGGAAATTAAAGTAGCTTCACATTCAAGATGATGCTCAATATATTCAAATAAGGATATGGTTTCATCATGAGGAGAAGCCATTATGAAAATCAGTATGATAAGATCATATCAACGGGCCTAATACACAAGGACCTAATGAAATCTTGTATTAGGTAAAGGGTTTGATCAAAAGTGGGTTCACCAAAATGTTTACACCCTTTTTAGATTAAGACAATGTTAATTTAAGATTGTTAATGAATTGGATTTACTCTAAGAGGATTTAGGGTTAGATACAAATGGATATTTTTATTACTTAACTTCCAAAATTGTTTATATAATTTCATAATAATGTTCTAAATTCTTTCAACATAAGATATAAACTTGAAAACACAAAAGGAAAAGTGCACTTAGTTGTTTGTAGATGATTCTAAGAATTTTTGTAATGTGTAATGTTGGAATAGGGAGATCTGAACTTCAAGGAGCTTTGGAAATAGAAATATTATTGAAAATTATCCTCATGCAGGACCATACCAACCTATCAATTCCATACCATATGGTCTTGACCGTTTTGTAAGGTCTTTAACCTACTCTATTCTTGACTCTATAACTTGTTTTGGTTGTATTCCTAGATTTATCTATCATTTTCAAACCCTAGTTGCTAATCATGTGGCAAGGCTATTTAAACATACTGACCATCATCTCCAACCCTATCCATGAATTAATATTTTTAAAAAACAAACATTATTTGGGTTGTGGGTATCCTCATGCACCGCTGATGTTGTCACTACTCTAAAGATACCTGAAATCACACGTCATTCTCCACCTAGCATGTGATATGTAGATAGATCAAACATATTCAAAAAGATCTTTGATAATTTTTATTTTATTTTTGATCTTGTTAAAATACTTAGAGGATGTTATTTTTACCTAGTAAGAATTTTTAGACCTGATATGTGGTTGATGTTTGTGAATAGGTAAAAATATAGAACAGACAAAGAAATAAACAAACAAATGAAATGCAAACATTTCCCAAGTAAATTCATTGTCACCTCATATTGGATCATACTGAAGATGGGTCAAGTGACACTATTTTTGAATCCTATGTTAATTTGATTTATTTTATTTTTGGCTACTCCAAGATATTCTGAAGGGAAGAAATCCAAGCTACGAGAAATGGACATTGATTAATTGATTGAGTGGTTGAAATATTGGGTGATCAAATGGACAACATAACAGTATGCAAGAGTGATTTCCCATGGAAATTTGGTAGAGTAACAATAAAAATTCCTCAAGATTACGATGATGATTTGAGAGGAATGGAGCTTATTATTTATAGATGTGTAAGAATCCATGGATTGAGGGAGGAGGAATTGACTAATTTGCAAGCTATTGATTTGATTTTCCATATTTGCAATGGTTTCTTTATTCTCTTCAATTAGCCCTTTAAATGAGAAATAAATATGATTTATTTCAAATTAATTGAATCTTGAATTATTCCAAAGTTTACGTGCATATTTGCTTTCATGTTTTTAGGATTATAGAACTTGAGTGGGGTGACTATTCAACTTGAGTGAGTTGGCTAGTGAAGTGGAGATGAATAAAAGGTGAGTACATAATTGATTTTTTATTTATTTAAATAGCTAATAAAAATATACAAAGGGTGTATAGCTTATAGTGAGTGTAATATAATTAATTAAATTAATACTTGAAGTGGGATATGGCTAAATAATGAACCAAATATTATTTTTGAATGGTGTGTGACAATTATGGGATGATATGGACATTTTTGGAGGTTATAATGTGTAATGGGTATTTTTAGGTGTCTACATTTTCCCTTCTTTAAAGTTTTAATACTAAGTAATAACATTTTAACTATAGTTACAGACGTGTGTAAATTAGTGGACGGATGATAAAGAAGTGGCTTAGACTTCTTGATTTTCCCTGGTGAAGCTTTTGAATGCCCTAGCAAGTCTAGATTGTCCTAAGGGAGTTCCCCCTCAAGTGGATGGGTAATGCAAGAAAGCATTGGATAGTCGCTTGATAGGAAGAAGAAGAGACTGCCACATGAGAAATGGGTTGAGAAATAGAGGGATATGATATTTCATAAATGTACGATGATGATTTTTTTATTTTAATTTTTATTGATTGTGATGAAATGATGATGGGATTGTCCTTGCTCATAGCTTTAGCATCCATGTAGATTTTTTAATTTACAGCAGCCTAATTTTCTTTTACACAATATAGTTTGTACCATGATTATTAAATAACCATGATGAATAACCCATTACGTGCGTAAACAAACACACAGACAACAAACAAACAAAAGTAAAACAAACCCAATATACACAGTAAATGTATGTACCCTAGCTATAAATGAACCAAGATGATAAACAATAAACTTTTAATTGGTCAACAACTAACTCAAAAATTAACAATGCAATAAAATTTACATAATGACACTTAACTTTGTTAATAATGTGTTCCATAGTGATGATTGATTCATTCATTTTTCCCCTGATAAAGGATGCATGTAAGGGGTAAGATGATTTGGGATTGATTGGGTCATTTCCCCCAAGAAAGGATACATGTAAGGGAGAAAATGAGATCCGATATTTCCCCAAGTGAGGATACACACAAGGTATTTTGATTAGGATGTTATGATGTTTGTAGGATATTTGGAATGGACACCAAGATAGGAGTTAATGTATTGATTTTTCAAAATTTTAGTTTTTTCAAATGTTTAGGTCTTTTGGATTTTTTTATTGATTGTTTTTTACATTTTTTACTGGTTTTATGTGTTTTTGGTAGCTTTGGAATATTTACTTTTTTGGTATTTTTGACCAGGTGTCGATGTGAGGGACCTAGTTGTGATAGTGACCATGAAAACTTTCAGTGACCATGGATCCATTATGAACTCACGTAAGAGCTAAGAGATGGACATAGTGAAGATGGATGATACAATAGATGGTAAATGTATTGATTATTTCTGAATATAAGGTAGTAGAAGCTATGAGAGGTGATACGATATGATAGAAAAAATAAGATGTAGAAACATACATGGCTAAATGTTGTAGTTTGGGAACTATTTTTCAAACAATATTAAACATTTCATTCCATGGACATAATATATTGTATATGATATAGTTATAGGATGTCTTAATCCACCCTTGACTCCACACAACTAGTAAGATGTAAGGGCTCATCATCAAGATCTAATAAGGAAATGAGATGTATGATGTAGTGAATGGATGCAAAGACACTAGGTTTAACAATGGTCCATTTGGGAAATCATGATTCATCTCTAATTAAGATGACCCAACTAAATTCAAGATGATTTTTAATTTATAGGTCATGACTAGACTTAGACTTGTATGTGGCCTACTGATTAGCAAGATTTGGTTTAATGAATGGTTGTCTCTCCTAACATGGGAAATTAAATTGTTTCTTTGTAATTTTGTATAATTAATCACCTTTGAGTCATAAGTTCTTAAGGATTTATTTTTCTTTTCTTTTGAAATCACCCCTATGTTTTTTCACATGCCCCCAGTAAGAGGGGCTCGTCACTAAATAAAAAACATAGATGATTAAGGGTACCTTCCTCTTTTCCCAAACACATGCCATTAGGAAGAAGTGTTCACTCATCACCAAAGACTGTGAAGGATGGAAGGTGTAATTATTTATGAATTAAATTCTATTTTTTTATTTATGTTACCTTATTTTTGTATTGTGTTTATTGGGAATGAATGTTTCCCCCATATCTCATCCCCACGTGAATGGTAGGATGCGAGCGCTCATCACCTAAAACTAATATGGGAGGTCAAATGATCTAGGTAAATACTTTTAGATCTTTCTTATTAAGGAGAGAACTTCTTTGGAAAGAGATTTTTCCATTAGGAAGCTTCTAGATAAGACCATAGGTAAAAATATCTAAAACAAGCTAAATCACAAGAGGTATGAGATACGCAATACCTAATATGAGCAATATTAACTCTTGTCTCATGATGAAATGGAATAAATAGGTGAATAGTGTGAAGAGTTATGAAGATGTTATGATTGGGAAATTTTTCAATGGAATGAAAACTTTAGAATTTTTTTTTAGATAAATAGGAAAACCTAGTGTAGACACCAAATTCGTGTCTTACGACCCCTTGTGACCCGCATCTCATCTCGCAATATAACCTCATCACCTAAACCTTACACAATTATTTATTAATTGCCTTCTAATTGATAAATCCACATCACCCTACCTACCACCTCACTTTGCCACTTCATCATGACCTAGCCCTAACCCTAAAACTAACCTAATTAAGACCCATAACTTGGTCCACACCTACACCCATAACTAATGACCCCTTTCTCGCACCCAAAACCGACCTTCTAGTCACTTGACCGAGCCCGCAACTGATCTCTCGGGAGAAAAGCAGGGAAGGTGGGCTATTTTACTAAAAATAGCCTACTTTTTCCTTACCGATGCCGGTTCCTACTCGACCGCCGTCGGTTACGCAACCGCCATCGGTTCCCTGTAAATGGGCTCCCCAAACCAAAACAACGGACCGAAATTTTCATTTTGGGATCATTCGAAGGATTTTTGGATCAACAGAGAGCATTGGGAGCGAGAAACAGAGTCCAGATCTTCACTTGACCGAGCAGAGACAAGTGGAAATACCAGAAGTGTTTACAGCAAAGGAGATCATCTTGCATCTTGGTCAAAACCAGTAAGTCACATCTTGCATGTCCTCTGTTATAACATTTCTTATGCTTCTTGAATCTCAGTCCTCTTAAATCTATCTCTGAATCCACTACCCAACGTGCCATTGCATCTAACTGTCATTCCTTTACCCCTCATCATCTCATTTCCTAATATCATCCATAAACCAGCCTTACAAACACCATAGCTACCAAGAAGATCCTAGAACCCACCGGCATCGGTTATCAGTAACCGGCATCGGTTATCAGTAGCCGGCATCGGTTCCTCTGATCAAAACCAGAAAACCAGCCTTTCCCCTACCCAGTTCAACGAAACAACTTAATTGATATCTTACAGTCTTTTGTGTTAATTCATATTAGCAGGGGAACTGACCACCTTCGAAAGGAAGTTTTATATTTCCTGGGCCCAAGGCAGTTCCCTCATTTATTGTCTAATTAAAATCTTGTGGTCTTTTGTTCTTATTTGCAGGTAGTCCTTCCAAGACAAAAAGGAGTTCTTCGCAGTCAGCCTGATCTTTCTCTACAGTACGCGCACACCATCTCGACATTCTACAAGTATTCCTCCTAGCCCCTAACCTTATCTGTTTCTAAAAGGAACGAAACATTCCGAGTGAAACATTTTGGCACGCCCGGTGGGACACATTTTGGGTTTCTGTTTCTCTTTCTTATTTTCATTTTAGGAAGCATACTTGTTGTTGCTGCTTTTGTTATATATTTCGTAAAGAATTTGTCTTGCTTTCCTAGTTTCGCATTAGTGAAATTCATCTCTCTTGCTTCATCAAACATAATTTTCGATTTGGGTTTAAAACACGTGCATTGCATTCCTGCTTGTTGTTTTTCAATTCTAGTGAACGTAGATTAAGTAACAAGTCGTACACGTGGGGGTGATATCCACGGTATTGACAAGAAATTAATCTTACATTCACTGCACAACACATACCGAATCACTTCACAATTAACACAACAGCTCAAACATCCCCCCTTTTTCCGCGGTATTCCTCCGCCCGATTGAGGTAACCTTATAAGCCAAAACAACTTGACATTTCCCCTAAGTCTTTTGTTTAGGATTCTGACATCATTCTACATCTAAAGGCATAAGCCCACAATAATTAAAATTAACCCTAGGATTAATCTCTGGATTTTCGTGTGCATCTTGTTGGTTCTGTGAAGGGACACAGTCATGAAAACTGCAAGATGTTGAAAAACATAGTGTAGGAAATGGTTGATGCGGGGGATATAGCCCTCGATAATCCTAACGCCCCTACTAACTGAAATTTGAAAATCTTTAACAAACCATTCCCGAATCACTCTTCCAACAGTAACGTAAACCAGGATATCTTAGCCGAGGAGAGTGTTCATGAGATCCATGCAGTCTTCGATACCCAGCCAAAAGCCTCTATCGAGAAAATTTTGAATCAAGCCTCTTCACTAACACAGGAGTCCAAACCCCCTTCATCACCATCAAGACAAGACGAAATCCTGGCCGTTCCTTTACCCATCAAGGAATTAACCGCCCAGAGTTCCCTTCTCACAAATGAGCCTTCTTACATCACATCCTTGCAAGACTGTGAGCGGATGTTATCTAATTTATCTATTTCCCAAACATCTCCTTCTACCATTCTTGTTGTACAAGAGGAAGGCTCGCCACTTCTTTTGTCATCCTTAGATGAGAAACCTCTTGAACCGACATCACCACATTCTTTAAACATGACGGATCCTCTCAAACACGCCCTCCTACCTATTAGTTCTTCATCACCTAAATCTTTTCAGTGACCCATTGACCTCTGAACGCCCATTGATACAGTGCCTCATCTACCCCCTGTATCACACCCACAGTGGACCGGAATCACAACCCACCTTTCTTCCATACAAAAGTTCCTATTCCCACGTGAGGACTATCTTTTCCCAGAAGATAGACGAGTCCTATGGGAACGTTTGAGTACACCATATTCTACTCAAATGCAGATGACCAATCCAGATGCCTCTACCATATACCCGAAGTGTTTACAAAAGCTTAAAATTCCTATGTCCTCATCTTCACCCCCTCATCTCTACCAAATACCTCATCCATTTCTATTAACCTAACCAAATCTTCCCCTATGCTTGGGACCTTGCCCATACCCAGTCTAACACACCCACCTAAGCGGCTTGATTTATCCAAAAATAAATCTGCCCCACCACCTAGGAGACAAACTCAATCCGTGCCTCTCTCACAATCAAAACCCTCATCGTCACACCCACCTTCCATATTAGGACCTCATCCCTCCACCTTACATCAATATATCATACCTCCTGCGTTTTCTTCAAAATGACTTACACCTTCTGCACCTATACAGAGATCCCAGGGTATAGCAACACCGTCACTCCGCGTATCCTGTCCACCTATCAACCCTAAACAAATTCCATCATCAAAAGATTTGTTTTCGGTCACTCCTATTTCCCCGTGGTTGTTTTCTGATACCGCATCATCTGCGGCCTCATCATCCAACATAACTTCTGCGCCAAAGAAACCACGTTTAGTGAAAAACATGTGTCAACACCCCTCGGCTAAACCACCACCCGTACGAACCAACCACGCCCAAACATTACCAAAACCCGCACAACCAATACCCTCATCCGATTTTGAACCACTCAAAGGATCTTACGCCAAAATCCTTGTTATGTTGGTGGAGAATGCGACCATTTCCCTACCCCCACTTAGACCTTATGACCCGTCTAAACCTCGACCCGCAGGTTATGATGAGTCTAAAATCTGCGCATATCACCGCACACCAGGACATGATGTGGAGGGATGAAAAGCTTTAAAAACCATCCTTCGTCAGTCACCTCTCCCAGATAGAAAGGTTAAGAAAGACAACTTACGAAGGGAGAGACCTTTAGCTTCAACCCCCTCTACTATATCATCTGTCCCCGCCTCACCAAGATCTATCATTATTACAACCCCACCTCTTGAAGACCATGAGTTATCCCAACCATCTTCCTCATCTCAGGTCTACGAGATTAATATGATTAGTGTCGCTACTCGAGGGCAGAAAAACAATGGGAAAGCGAAAGAAAACACACCTACGGCATCTCTTTCTCCTTCAACCATCCCGATTGCACCACCACCTAAAGTGGTTATTCGCGGACCCACCTATCCCGTCTCTAATGGAGTTGCCCACCGAACTATGATCAAACAGGTTCATCAATCGCCCGTAAAAATGACACTGTATGATCTCATTCAGACTTCTGAATCTCATCAACAAGCTCTCGTTGAGATCCTTCAAGGGATAGAAGTTTTACCTAATGAAACCCTGCCTGTTGCCTCCATTCTAACACCCAATCACGTTGCTTCTCTCACCAAACAACCCACTGCTCCAACCACTTCTGTCTCTGTACAACAAGCCACTGCAGTCAGTTTCTCGGAAGATGAAATTGTTGACTTTGGTACAGAAGACCCTGATCCTGCCCTTTTCATCTCCGCTTATGTCTGGGATATCTGGGTACGTCGTGTTATGATTGACGGGGGTGCCAGCCTAAACATCATCTCTTCAAAAGCCTTCCAACAAATGAATATCCCTTCTAGTTGCATGTGTGCCAACCCCATCATGTTGCGGTCATTCAATGACGCTATTACCTCCACCTTAGGCACCGTGATCCTCAACATTCGTGTAGGACCGCGTACTTTACCCGAACTCTTCTATGTCCTTGAGGGAGAGTTCCAATATAATATATTGTTGGGTCGTCCTTGGATCCGGGCCATGGGATGCGTTCCCTCAACATTACATAGATGCATAAAATTTGAGTATGAGGGGAAGTCCTACACCGTAAAAGCTGATCCTCCTCCTTTTAAAACCTGCAATATGTTATACCGCCCTAACGATGTGCTTATACCAATCAAGGCACCCCATACATTCAACCCAACCATCCTCTTCAAATGTACCTCAACCATCCACCGCAACCGCGCATCTATGCCTTTAACTGATGAAACCACCGTCGCAAAAACCACTTCCCTTCCCACAGCTAACATCCCAACCTCCGACCCCTTAGTAGATGTTTTTCAACGCCTTACGCTGGGGGAGTACCACCTATATAACGTTAGTTCTTTCCCTACCCCCGCAGGAGTACGGACAATTACATGCACATCCCACCTATGACCGTCGCGTGGGGGAGGTAATCTCTTACGGACCACCCCATTGCCGCACCAACCTAACGTATGGGGGTGTTGACGCATCCTCCATTACCCCTGAACCTCCTCTTGGTGTGGTGCCCTTCCAATCCGATTTTCAATACTTGACAAATCGTCATTTCGCCCTCACCTTCTTGACTCGCTGTGCTTGGAAAGGCTTTGGTTTTGGTCTTTATGAACAAGGCCGACATACACTCATTCCCGTGACTACCCGCAAACATAATGATCGCAAGTGGTCTCAGTTTTCCTGAAACACCTACACAGGAGACACCTCGTGTCAGCTGTATTCTGGAAGAAGACGATGTCACCCCTACCAAACCATCATCACCCACTTTGCCATCATCACCCACAGAATCTATAGACCCTGAATCTATCCCTCCTAACTTTTTTTTTTCATAAATGCCATCTTCATAGGTCCTCTCACTTATCAACGCGATAATGAGGACCCATCTTCTCTTGCCCCTTCTGTATCCAGACATGATCGAAGAGGATTCACCTTTGATTAATGTTGTTGAGTGCGCAGGATGACGACTCCATCCTCACTTACCTTGGGGCGGATGACTCCTATCTTCAACGCGCCTTACCATCTGAAACTCAAACCATGTTGAACGAGTCTACTATTGAAATCAACATCCACATGGAGGAGGATCCTCACATTGTGAAGATCGGACAATCCCTTAACACATCAGAACAAGCCGCCTTTACTACCTTCCTCCGTACCCGCAACCAAGCTTTCGCTTGGTCCTACGCGGACATGCCAGGAATTGATCCTACCATTGCCGTCCATAACATCACCCTAAACCTCGATTCCAAACCAGTCAAACAAAAACTGAGAAAAATGCATCCACGCATTGCCCTCTTGGTCAAAGAAGAGCTTCAACGACTTCTCTCTGTTTCCTTCATCTTGCCTATTGACTATCCTCAATGGATTTCTAACATCGTACCTGTCACTAAAGTGACGGGGGGACTTCGGATATGCACGGATTTCTGGGATCTTAACCTCGCTTGCCCTAAGGATGACTTTCCCCTCCCAAGTATTGATCAACTTGTTGATCTCACTGCGGGCCATGAAATGCTTTCTCTCATGGATGGCTTTTCAGGATACAATCAAATTTTGGTCGCACTCGCCGATCAACATAAGACCGCTTTCATAACTCCTTGGGGAACCTTCTGTTATCGTGTCATGCCATTTGGCCTTAAGAATGCTGGTGCAACCTATCAGCGGGCTATGACCTACATTTTTCATGACATTATGCACACTATCCTTGAAGATTACGTCGACGATCTTCTTGGCAAGTCTAAACATCGCAGTGAACATCTCGATGTTTTAACCATTATTTTCGATCACCTGTTGCAATATTTTGTTCGTCTTCAACCAAAGAAATGTGTCTTTGGTGTCCTTTCGGGGAAACTTCTTGGTTTTATCATCTCTTTGCGTGGCATTGAGGTCGATCCATCTAAAGTAAAAGCTATCCTAGAAATGCCTCCACCCAAAAACCTCAAACAATTGCGTAGTTTGCAGGGTAAACTTCAATCCATCCGGCGTTTCATCTCCCAACTCTCGGATCGATGTCACCCTTTTCATCACCTTCTTAAAAAGGACGTTGCCTTTCAATGGAGTGAGGAGTGTCACCAAGCCTTCGAAGCTCTCAAAACTTATCTCTTGCAGCCACCCGTGCTTATCCCACCCCAGGACGACCGCCCTTTCTACCTTTATCTTTCCGCCACTGACCATGCTATAGGAGCTATGCTTGCACATCGGGACTCGGCACGTCGAGAACAGGCCGTTTATTATATAAGTCGTACCCTCGTGGATTACGAGACTAGGTATACACATGTAGAAAAATTGTGCCTAGCCCTATCATTCGTAGCTACCAAACTCCGACATTACCTCCTGAATCACAAAACTTTTGTCATCACCAACACGGACCCCATTCATTATATGTACGCCAAACCACATCTAAACCAATGCATCGCTCGATGGCTCATGCTCCTCACCGACCTCGACCTTGAGTTTATACAACAGAAGTCAATCAAAGGACAAACTCTTGCAGACCAACTTGCGGAGGCCCCTTTACCTGGGGAACAATTTACCAATTTTACATTCCCCGATGAACTCATCGCCACTCTTTCACTCGGGGAAGAGTCGTATCAAATGACCCTCTTCTTCGATGGATCTAAATGCCAGCGCGGCGGAGGAGCCGGCGTTGTTCTCATCCCTCTTGACGCTGAACCTATGCCTCTTTCATTCCGGCTTGATTTCCCCTGCACTAATAATACAGCGGAATACGAGGCCCTTGTTCTGGGTCTCCAAGTTGCGATACACTTAGGTATCAAATCTATCAATATCTTTGGTGACTCTCAATTGGTAGTCAATCAAGTTATGGGCATCTACCAATGTAAAAATGAGGAACTTCAAAAGTACAAACACTACGTGGATTCACTTCTAGCCTTATTTACTCACTATTCTATCCAAACCATTCCCCGCTCCACTAACAAATTTGCGGATACTATGGCTTGCTTGGCCTCGCAAATTCCCGCCACACCAACTGACTCTGAATTATTCGTCATGGTCCAACAACTTTTTGCACCATCCTATTCAACCCCGGTAGTTTGTATGATAAATATTGTGTCTACTAATTCGCAGGATACCTGGTACCACCAATTTCACGACTACCTTACAATCTCTGTTCTCCCACCTGACCTTACTAGTAACGGCAAACGTGCTTTTCTTAAAAGTGTTTCTCGTTATGTTGTCATGGGGGGACTCCTCTATAAACGTGGCTTTGATGGCATCCTCCTTCGCTGTCTAACCGGCGCGGAGGTCACCTATACCATCCAACAAGTCCATGATGGGATTTGTGGTGGACATTTTAGTGGCCTTGCCGTGGCTAAACGAATCCTTCACCTAGGTTATTATTGGCCTACTCTCAATAACGACTGCTACGAATATGTTAAGCGTTGTGTTATGTGTCAACAACATGCCAACCTTCAACATACTCCTAGCCATCCGCTGCAGGTCGCACGAGATCTTTGGCCTTTCTCACAATGGGGTTTAGACCTTATTGGTGAGATTCACCCGACCTCTTCACAACGTCACCGTTGGATAATCACAGCAACCGAATATTACACAAAATGGGTGGAGGCCATTCCACTCATTTCAATCAAAAAAGAAAAAATTGTCGAATTCATTAACCATCACATTATCTGTCGTTTTGGTATTCCTCATCGCCTAATAACAGATAATGGTAAATCTTTTAAAAACAAGTTGTTACAAGACCTTTGTGACAACTTTGGTATCAAACTTAGTTTCTCATCGCCTTACTATCCGCAGGCCAATGGTCAGGCTGAATCTTCTAATAAAACCCTAACCAAAATCCTCATGAAAGTTGTCAATGAATCCGGAAGAAATTGGCACGATCACATTCCCTTTGCCCTTTGGGCTTATCGTACTAGCATTCGTACCTCTACTAATGCTACACCTTTTTCTTTGGTATATGGTACCGAGGCCGTCTTGCCTCTCGAAATACAAATACCCTCCCTCAGAATATCCCTTCAGGATATTCTCACCAACGATGATTTCCGCCAAGAACGGTTAGCCCAATTGGAGCTTCTTGACGAACGTCGTCTTACAGCTCTTGATCACCTCCAAATCTATCAAAAACGCATCAAGCGTGCTTATGATAAGCGACTTCATGAGCGTACCTTTAAGGTTGGTGATCTTGTCCTCAAAGAGAATCAACATGTCACCAAACTAGAAAAGAGCAAACGTGGAAAATTTGCTCCCAATTGGATTGGGCCTTATATAATCACTCACACCTATGGATCAGGCACTTATCGTTTAGCTTCGCTTAATGGTAAACCTGAGCCTGAACCCCTTAATGCCTTGCATCTTCGACCATTCTACTATTGAATCTAGTGTTATATCACTTCTTATCTACCTACTGCTCGTCCCTTGAGCTCATTTACCGCTACATACACTTTGTTTTCTATATCTCAAAATAAAATCAAAATCACTTCTCACCTCCCCTTGATGATGCCTTCCCCTTTTTAGTCTAGTCCATGACTTCAAAGTATTAAAATAAGCCGTATTCTTATGGGATTTTCTTGAGTCAAACTTCCTACTAAACTAGATGCTTCACGCCAAAAGAACATCTAGTCATCTAAATTAAATATAGACTGCTCCCTTGAAGGACAGCTATATGCCAAACTATTGCTGCTACTATAAATAGACTGCTCCCCCGAAGGACAGCTATGCACTAAAATCATATCTGCTACTATAAATAGACTGCTCCCCCGAAGGACAGCTATACACAGTCAGCCTTTTCTCAGAAGCTTCTCGCATTGATCAGCTTTGCGAAGACCTCAAGAATAGTACAATCAATATCCCTTGTAGACTTCCCGCATCGATCAGTCTATATTCAGTCAAATAAAAGCCTCATTCAAAAGAACTTTTTGGGTCATGGACTTGTCTATTTAGGGTAGGTTCTCTTTCGTCAGAACACTCACTTTGTAACAAGTTCTCTGTACCTCAGCTATATCATCCACCTCACCTCACCATTTGTTTCAACTCAAGGGACGTAACGTACACCTGATATATTGTGATCATACAACTCTTTTCACCTATTGACTTCTCGTCTATGCACGGTACCTAGGGCTTCAAGCTCATTCTACGTTGTGTGGTTTGTTTAGCTCTTTTCACCTACGGAGCACTCTTTCCACTTTGCCTCGCATCTAGGATTGTGTGTTGATCTTAATCAGGACACGATTCCCTACTACTTGGGTATGCTAACTTTTGCTTCACCTATACCTACACCAACAACATTATCCTACCAACACCAACAACATTACCCTTACCATTAACATCAAATTTTTACCAAACGACAAATTGCCTAACCACAACCAAATTGCCTAAATTCACCTCTCCCTGGTCCTAAGGGAGAACTACATCGGTCTGAGGCCCCTCCTTGCTTTGTGCAATGGGCTATGTAGGCAGCACTTCGGAGACATGGGGTCTCCCAAGGTTAGCTCGACCATCCCCTACCATAACCTATCATGTGTGGTAAATATAAATATTTTTGTGTATTTCTATTTAATCACATTCCTCTTTATCCTTTTTCAAAACACCGAAAAATCACAACGCAAACATTCTTATTATTATAACTCAAATCAACATACATATCTCGTTTTATTTAGATGTTAAACAAATACATCTTCTCTATCATCGACACGCAAGTCGGTACTCTTATTTATTCTTATACCTTGCTAACATTTATTTAGACCCTCACGCCTCATCCCGAACTAGGTGATGATCGTGATCGTCGACCCCTCTCGCCAGGCCTCTCTGTCCTCAAAGGTACCACGGCTATTGGTACCAGCCCACTGATCTGCCAATCTCTCCTGTAACATATGAATACTGCCCTCTCGCATGGAGGACTCAAGCCTCTAGTCTCTCTGCCCGTGACTCCGCAACCGCTAACAATCCTCTTGTCTCATTCAACCTGCGTTTGGAGCTGCTGAACCAAACGCTGCAGACAATCCCTCTCTGCTGTAATCACCGCTATGTCAGGCCGATCACACCTCGACAAGCTCTGCTATTTGGCATAACCCATAGGCGCCGACTCAACCTACCCTATTTGGCCCGACCCAAGGCCGACAACCCTTTCATTCTGGCCAACCTACCTATTTACCCATTTGGCCCGACCCAAGGCCTATACCAACTCACCTTTGGCTATGACCCCATATTTGGCCCGTAAGGCCGCAACCTACCATTTGGCCCGACCCAAGGCCTCAACCTACCCATTTGGCCTCAACCTACCTATTTGGCCCGACCCAAGGCCTCAACCTACCTATTTGGCCCGACCCAAGGCCTCAACCTACCTATTTGGCCCGACCCAAGGCCTCAACCTACCTATTTGGCCCGACCCAAGGCCTCACCCTACCCATTTGGCCCGACCCAAGGCCTCAACCTACCTATTTGGCCCGACCCAAGGCCTCAACCTACCTATTTGGCCCGACCCAAGGCCTCAACCTACCCATTTGGCCCGACCCAAGGCCTCAACCTACCTATCCAGCCCGACCCATTTGGCCCGACCCAAGGCCTCAACCTACCTATTTGGCCCGACCCAAGGCCTCACCCTAACCATTTGGCCCGACCCAAGGCCTCAACCTACCTATCCGGCCCCACCCAAGGCCTCACCCTAACCATTTGGCCCGACCCAAGGCCTCACTCTACCCTTATGGCCTGACCCAAGGCCACAACCCAACAACTTGGCCCGACCCAAGGCCATATCACTTCAATACCATACCCACAATCAACATTTTATTTTATCCATCCATCATGTACCTTTTGTTCAATCGAGCTCACCTGTTCGTGTTTTAGCATGATTAGGGTCCTTGACTTGATCTGTCGACCAACTTTTCCTAGACCTAGACCGTGACGTTTATCTCAACCAAACCAACCATTTGGTACTGCCGAACATGCCTAAACGTTCCTGTACCTTACCTGTTATATACCCTGGAGCTACTTCCTATGCCTTGGATACCAGGATTATATCACCCTTGTTTGGATAAACTATCGACCTTTGCCTATACATTGCTGGTTTGCTCGTCAAATCATGTACCCTAGTCGTACTATTGCATTTCAACATGCGTCTGCTTCCTTGGACCTACCCCACCACCTTACCATCCTCTCTACAACATTCACCCTTTATCAACCCTATCCCTGATTTCCCGTTCACTCAATCTATGATAGATTTGAGGGGGATTACCTATATCCTTAACAGGAGAAACCACTTCATATTATTGTCCGCGCAGCTTTACAAAACAAGCTACACGACAATAAGGGGCTAATGTAGACACCAAATTCGTGTCTTACGACCCCTTGTGACCCGCATCTCATTTCGCAACCTAACCTCATTACCTAAACCTTACACAATTATTTATTAATTACCTTGTAATTGATAAATCCACATCACCCTACCTACCACCTCATTTTGCCACCTCATCATGACCTAGCCCTAACCCTAAAACTAACCTAATTAAGACCTATAACTTGGTCTACACCTACACCCATAACTAATGACCCCTTTCTCGCACCCAAAACCGACCTTCTAGTCACTTGACCAAGCCCGCAACTGATCTCTCGGGAGAAAAGCAGGGAAGGTGGGCTATTTTACTAAAAATAGCCTACTTTTTCCTTACCGATGCCGGTTCCTACTCGACCGCCGTCGGTTACGCAACCGCCATCGGTTCCCTGTAAATGGGCTCCCCAAACCAAAACAACGGATCGAAATTTCATTTTGGGATCAGTCGAAGGATTTCTGGATCAACAGAGAGCATTGGGAGCGAGAAACAGAGTCCAGATCTTCACTTGACCGAGCAGAGACGAGTGGAAATACCAGAAGTGTTTACAGCAAAGGAGATCAGCTTGCATCTTGGTCAAAACCAGTAAGTCACATCTTGCATGTCCTCTGTTATAACATTTCTTATGCTTCTTGAATCTCAGTCCTCCTAAATCCGTTTCTGAATCCACTACCCAACGTGCCATTGCATCTAACTGTCATTCCTTTACCCCTCATCATCTCATTTCCTAATATCATCCATAAACCAGCCTTACAAACACCATAGCTACCAAGAAGATCCTAGAACCCACCGGTATCGGTTATCAGTAACCGGCATCGGTTATCAGTAACCGGCATCGGTTCCTCTGATCAAAACCAGAAAACCAGCCTTTCCCCTACCCAGTTCAACGAAACAACTTAATTGATATCTTACAGTCTTTTGTGTTAATTCATATTAGCAGGGGAACTGACCACCTTCGAAAGGAAGTTTTATATTTCCTGGGCCCAAGGCAGTTCCCTCATTTATTGTCTAATTAAAATCTTGTGGTCTTGTGTTCTTATTTGCAGGTAGTCCTTCCAAGACAAAAAGGAGTTCTTCGCAGTCAGCCTGATCTTTCTCTACGGTACGCGCACACCATCTCGACATTCTACAGGTATTCCTCCTAGCCCCTAACCTTATCTGTTTCTAAAAGGAACGAAACATTCCGAGTGAAACACCTAGATGGGATGAATGTGCAAGCCAGCTCCCCCAATGTTGAGATTACCCAAGTACAAGTGGTTTTTAGGAATATAACCTCTTGTTAAGGTTCATTATAGATGACCCAATGTCTGTGAAGGATGTCAGAGGTCGATAAATATCTTTTGTTGTTTTTCATTTGAGGTTCCCCTCTCGTTGACACCTCATAAGGGTTTTTTCAAAGGGATGTTTCCTTTTTATTTTTCTTATTTTTTTGTTTTTTCTTATCAAATAGTGTTTCGGTGAGGTTTTTCACTGTGGCATATCTTTTTGCCTTTTTATCTTTTTGATTTTCCAATTTTAGCGGACCGGGGTTTTCAAGCACTTTTCCAAAGTAGGTTGTAGAATTCAGATTAATATTGAATCCCTTCTTATGATCATAATGGGGTATTTGATTCTAATTTTTGAGAAACTCCTTGATGGCCTTTTCATTTTGGAAGAGGTCCATAAAGACATGATTTGATTGGTCATGATCAATAAGGGTAGGGTAGACAATATCAAAGGTGATGGTGTGAATAGAAAGTTATTCAAAAAGGATTATATTAGTGAGGTCCTCAAAGAATTCATTTGGGGAGCTTGTCTTGAAACTAGATTCAGTATCTTTTCCATTATTCATTTTATCAGCACACACTTCACACGTAGAAGCATCAGGTTTATAACCTAAAACATATGGAGTTAAGATTTTTTTATGGGATAATGGGATATAGATGACCTTGTTCATTCTTTCCAATACCTTTACCCTTTTATTTCATATTTTTTCATGATTCTGTTTCTTATAATATGTTCAGGTGATTGATAACATATAGCGAAATGATCATCATACAACCAAGATATCTCAACACATAGAATTTTTTCATTTTCTAAGTATCTGAATCATCAAAAAATGCATTTTCCCAGTTTGTACATGGGATTTTTTTTATATAGGAATAATTTTATTTTCCACATTTGTGTGGTGATAAAGGTAGGTTTCTAATATGAAAAGAATATTCAACGGTTTGAAATTAGTACTCACTACATATTATATCAATGAGTTTGAACTTGGATGTTTGCTCAGATGAAGTAGCAATCTTCTTAGATGATGCAGAAGGTGTTTTAGCATATGTAGAAGGTAGATTACTGCATGTAGAAAGTGGATTAATGGATATAAAATATACGGAGTCACTATCAAAATTGTTTGCTGCAGCTTTTGAAAAAAGCTTTTAAAATGTATCAGGATCAATACACGTGGTTTCAGAAAATGGGATGATACGAGGTGGAGAGGATTTTTCTATGGATGGGAAATATTTTACTTGTCTATACCTTCCCTCAATAATTCTACAATACTTGAAAGGTTTGGTTTTGGTGTGAAATGTGACTTCTTTAACTTGATAGGAGAATTTAATACATTGATGGTATTTTGATGGGATAGTGTGCATGGCATGGATCCATGGGTAACAAAGGATGATGTTGTAAGGAACTTCCAAGTACACAATGTGAAATAATGTTTCCAAGGTTATTGGTCCAATCTTGAGTGATAGTGTAACTATTCCTGCGGTTTTTCTCTTATGATTATCATAACCATGAATAGTTATGACATCAGTATCGAGCCTCTCTTCAGTATATCCAACACATCGCAATATTTTCATGGAGAAAATATTTAGTGCATCTCCATTTTCTATGAGTAATATTTTGATTTTATGATGAGTAATGAATGCTTTAGTATAAAAGTAATTATTATTTGTGAAATGTGTATTCAAAATTCGTGAGGACAAAAAGATAGGATATGACTATTGGGAGAAATATTGGCAATCGAGTCTTGGAATTATTAGGTTTTGGCATCCTTTCGAACACATGCATCATATAGTGCATGAGAAAGGATATCTTAAAGTGTAGGTGATATCTTAAGAAACTCCATGAGGGATATTTGTGTGGATGTCTTCTCCAATTATTTGATAATATCATAAGAATATATTATTAAGATTTAGTATTAGATATCTATTATGGATTAAGAGTAAACGTAGAATTAGATATTTGATCTTCAGTCGGTGTAGAATATTGTTTAGTGGAAAGAACCCAAACCTTTTTTTGTCTATTTTTAACTACATGGTTAGGAGTTTTAATTATGATGGTATAAACTATGTTGGGTTCATCATCGATGGATGATATGATGGATTCATACTCGATGTTGTTGGATGTTTGGCCATTATACTTTTGAGCTCTTTTTTTTCATCATGTTTCAGAAAATGATCTTGGAAAACCTTTAACTTCTCATTAAGAGTTTTATTACTTAAGGTTTTCTCAACTTCTATATATCCACAGTCAGTTAGATCTTGAATATAGTCTCAAAGTTTCATACAGTGATTTGTATTGTGTTCATTGATATGATGATACTCATAATATTCATTTTATTTGTACCATGTTGGTTTTTATTTATCCCTCTTCAAAGGGTCTTGAGATTGGATAATTGATCATATCTGCACTTGTTAAATGATGGAACACAATAGAAAGGATTTCTCTAAGTGGTGTGAATTGTCTTTGTTTGAATTCACAAAGAGTGGTTTCTTTACTAGGAATTATGATTTGTCAATTAGTGGCTTATTTTATTTTGATTGAATGTGGCAAGAATTTGTGATCCTGTCATTCACAATGCTATAGTTTCAATTGATGAATTTTAAATTGTCTTGATTTTGATTCTTATCCTTGTTAGGTTGCTCCTTATGAGGACTCTTGATTAGGCCATTAACAATAAGGGCTCTCTCAATTTTTTCCCCTTCGTGATTACTTCATCGAAGTTGGTTAAGTAATGAATTTGTATTTAGAATGATAATTCATTATGGATATTAGATATGAAAAATCTCACTCATTATTTCTTGGGAATTGAACAAATGAATCGTCTTGTAATCCCTCCCCATATTTATAGAAATGATGTGAATGTTTCATTACTTCTTTTATTTTAGTTGGAAAGGTCTGTCATAGTGACCTTGGAATCTAAGTTAAAGGAAAAGTGTTTGAAAAAAAAATTCTAATTAGTCAGTGAAAGTAGTAATGGATCCTTTAGGAACATGTAAAAACCAATCTAAAATATGTCTTCCTAAACTCTTAAGGAAAAGATGCAAGATGTATATGTCATTGTAAATTTCTTCTTGGCATGTCATGAAGAACTCTTTTACATGTTCTATTGGTTTTTTTTATTTCCTTTATATTTTTCAAATTTAGGAATTTTCAAATGATGGAGGAAATGATATGTGTAGCATGTCCTTATTAAATAGATAAGGGAAAACCTTGTTAAAGTTGAATTTTTTTAATTTTTTTGCAATCCAATGATTGTCTCTTTCATGCCCTTCCATTCTTGTATGAATGGAGATTTTTGTTGAGGGGTGTCTATGAATTCATTGGTTTCTTGACTAGGTTGTTATTTTTCTTCATCATTTGATTTTAAATAACTTTAGAAACCATATGGGAGAGTTATTGTGTCATCTCATAGATTTTCTCTAATAGGGCTCCATTGGATGTTTTCTTTGAATTGTTGGAATTTTGATTTTGTTTTCTTGATTTGGGTTTTTCTAGGAGATGTTGTAAGCTATCTTTACCAAAATATGATGGTAGCTTCACTCTCATTTCGATGATGTGAAGAAGGTATTGGCTTTAGTTATGTCTCAAGAGTTCATATACTTTTTCTTGTTCTTATTCAGTGATTTTGGGTTGACTCTATCAAATTTATCATAGATATTTTAGATTTTGTTGTGAGTAATTTCCATTTTTCTAAAGGTAAGGACCTAAAGTGAAGGGTGAATTTGTGGTTTTTTACAAGATTAAAAGTTAGATAAGTGTTGGATTAATTTTCAATCTCATATGATAGTATTGGATTTTTGTTTACTTTCTGCTAACTTGTAAATGTGTTTAAGGAATGAAGTTTATTTCAGTCAAAGGGTGTGTATCCAAAGGATTAAAAAAATTGGATTGGGTAGATTGGATTTTTGATTGGGTTGGATTGGATTGGATTTCGATTATGTTATGGAACACATGTCTTGATCTACAAGTTTTGATTCAAAATAAAGTTTGCAAACAACAAGAAAGAAATGATATTGTATTTAATTTGGCTTAAAATAAAAATACCACCAAGAAATGTAAAGTTGTATTAATGCAATCATATAGAATATCATGGAATGAATGAATGTAAAGGCTCTAATAATTCCCAATAGATACATCTTTTGATATATCCCAAAACTAATATAAAGAATTTTATGGGGACAAAAGTGTTACGAGGAACCATTGGAATATTCAAAGATGCTCACCTAATTAGTAGTAGCGCTCTTAGAGGAGTGAATCACCACCCCAATGATGGGTCTTATGATTAGGCGGTAGGGTAATGAGGGAATGAAATGTGAATGGTTTTCTTATTTCTCCCTAAATATTTATAGGGATGATGCCACAGACTTCATTGTTATATATATATATATATATATATATATATATATATTAGGCATATGCTCGCAATAACTCGTCATAACAAATTTATCAGTAAATAAGGGAAAGAGGTGAAGGAAGCGTCAAACATTGTTTGACACTAGGTATCAAGTGCAATGAAAATGCAATATGAATGGTGTGTACATCATTGGTATAGCTAAGTAGTGATGAAATCCACATTGCTACTTTCCAATACAAGTCTAAGTGTTTAATATGTAAGTTCTTTCCAAATTTAAAAAAAATTAGTGTGAAAAATAACAAGCATAAACCAAAGCCAAACCTAAATTTTTAGTAAAAACAATTAGCAAATTTTTTAAGCGAGATGGTCCTACACACAAACGTATCAGTAATTTTTTTTAGAAATCATGCAAAAACAATTTAGGAAAAAAAGTCCACAAAGGATTTATAGGTGTGTGCATTTTCCACATCGCATGGTAGGTCATCTCACTTAGGTGAGGTCATAGGTATTAGGTGTCATAAGATTTATGACAGGATTCATCATTAGATTTTTTCATACACGTCATTGTGTGTCAGTGTGTCATTATGGAGTTACTTTACGTTTTAGGAATGTAACTCCCCTTATCTACTTAAGGAGGTATGATTACATGTGCTAGGTTTACACAACACCCCCTATTTGTACCCCTTCCCTTTTTAATATCTATGAGATGGTGAATGATATTTTTCCCTTTCATTTCTTTGCATGCACCTTTCATGGTTGTTGGTTGCTCCCCCATGGAACCTCATCATGCTACCAGATTGAAATTTGGTCAATGTTTGCATTATCCTAGATGATCCTCATGTTGTATCATTTCAAATTTCTTCATCATGGTATCAGAGCATGTTGTTGGGATCTGCTCTACTCCTCCCCATTTATTGTTTCCCTATTACTCTTGGTTTTGATTTTTTCAATTTTCTTGTGTAAGTGTCGTAATGGTTATTATATTTGTGATTCAAATGCATTGATTTGGTCTCATTACAGGTTTTAAATCTTTTCAAGGTTTTTGTTCTAAGTTTTTGAGCATTCCTAGATTTGCATGCATGTTTTGAGGTGTGTCCTAGTCTCATGTTGCAAATCTAAGTTTTTTAGTGCTAGTTATTTGAGTATTTTTGAAGGAGGTGTAAAAAACTATTTTTGGGGGGGGGCCTAACTCAACCCCATATTACTGATATGGGAATCGAGCTGGCTCCCCCAGTTCGTCCAATATTCTACAACTTGATTGGTCACTGTTTGGAACCATGCATCGAGTTTGGCTATTCGTGTTTTTCTAAGCTCGATTTCTTGGCTACATTAGATTTTTTTATGCCCTGTTCCTCAACTTCTGTGTTGCATCGGTCCAACCTTCTCATCGAAACTCTACTCATTATTACATCGTTCTCTCACCTCTATCCCTTGGTTCTCCACATAGCTCAGCTTCATTGCCTCCTTCTCTGAGATTCCCTGCTCACTTTTTGTGCATTAGACCTCCCACCACTTCAGCCCTACTACCTATGTGTTTCCCCAAATTGTACATCGACATTGTGTGCTCTCATTGCTTCCCCCATTAGGTTTGTTTGAACCTTTGCTACATTCATGTTCTATTTTCTTCATTGGAATATTCAATGCCACATTCTGGCCATTACCAACCCCTGCATCTCTCATTGTTTTCCCCCTACGTTCGATCCCTCCCGAACTCTATCATATATACCTTGTTGGTGCCTCATCCCTTAGCATTCATGTTGGTCTATATTATATCACATGTATTACGTTGTTCTTCCACTACAATCATTGTACTGTAGTGTTCCCTGCATTATGGTCATTTATTCTAGTTTCACGTAAATACATAGCCTCACCGTGTGGATTCCACTCACTGTTACATCTATAACACTTCTATGTTCGCTCACTAATTGATGTCGTATCCTCCCAACAGTCACTTTTAGCCAATTCAAACATTCAACTCACTACTCTGACTTATCACATGAGCTCGTCGACTTGCCAAGTAGCTCGGTACATAGCTTGACCGATTCATCCCATCATCTTTCCCTGCAACTCACTGAGCTTCCCTGTCAGCTCACCCTTCGAGTTAGATTCCTCTCCTCCCTACTTAAATTTTTGTCGTTGTTTCCTTTTTCAAATTAATTCATCTAATTATAGGTAAACTTAATAAAATTCATCATTATAAGGGGGGTATCTTTTTATGGGCCTCCTTTTAGGGTTTTTAGGCTTTTTCGAGCCTTTTTTCTAGCTCACCTCATTGTAGTGCGTCTCTTCACCTGTGGCTAGTGAGTGTGTATATTATAGCCTTATAGAAAGAGATGCCCTTTTTTGTGATGTGAGATGCCTTCTCTCACATTGAGTAGTGTTGTACCCTTTTTTTTCTTATGCCCTTTTGTACTTGATTACGTATCATTCCTCTACTTATGACTAGGACTTATTGTGACCTCCACTCTTTTGTAATTTGTCACCTATTGTAAGGTAATTGGTAAATTTTCACACGTCATATGAACACACCCTATTGTAATCACTCGCTACTTATAATTTTTTGTAAACATGGGGTTATAATTATTCTTGGGTGTTATATTACACACAGATGCATTCTCGGGTGAGTCTGACGTATTTTCACCTTTCTTGTATTCACACACCCTTCTTTTGCACCTTTCACTTCTTGCCTCTACACCATAGAGGATGCTCTTTCCAAACTTGAGCATCACAAGATCATTTTACATCCTTTTCCACTTCTTCTTTGGAGAGATAACTATACATCATGGTGTGCTTCTATGGAACGTTACTTTTCCTACAAGGTCCTTTCTCACTTTATGCATGGGCCAATTCTTACACCCATTAATCCTTGTCATCTTGAAGAATATCTTGACGTGTATTACCATGTTATTGGTCACTTGATTTTACATGTATCTAGACCTCTTCACCTTCATGTGGAAAACTTGGATCCTCCCCACACCAAATGGCACATCTTTCAGTCGTTATTTAGAGACCCTTCACATATTTCCATTGTTGTTATTGTTGATACAAATTTCTCCTCTTCTTCTTTATGTGGTGATAGTTCTACTGACACAAATGACTTATTTCCATCCCTAATGATGAGGATTGTGCTTCTATTTATGATGATGAGAGTACTATTGAGGACTCATCTCCTCCTTCTCTCGACCCTATTCCGGAGTATGTTGACACTCCTCCCTTCCCATAAAACATCAAACAATATCATTCCCAACCTCATACCATCATTGCATCTACCTCCTTTCCACTTCCAGTATGCGAGGCTCTTTTTACTCCTCCTCCTTCATGTGATTATTCATACCTCTCAGACATATCTCTTCTATTTTTTGATCCCCCTTCTTGGGATGAGAATCTTCCACAACTTCATCATCTCTTCACAATTCCTACTTGTGATGTAGTACAGGTAGTTCCTCATCATTCTACAAGTGTTTCGAAGGATTATTTCATCTCCCTTATTGTAAGTTCCCCTTTTGGGACTCTTATCACTTCCAACCTTTTAGAGATCATCATTGATCCACCCGTACTTATGGATCCTCTTTTTGTTTTGGCTATTATTGCATTGCATTAACTTCACTTGGGAATCCTTTCAATGGATGTTCCTCTCTCTCACTTTGACATTTTTATGTTTGTGGCATTGTTAATGCAAAATTACAACACCCCTGATTACTTGTGACTTTTTTGTAAGGCAAATAGTTAACCTGCATAACATGGGATTATCCTGCAGTGTGGGACATTGTAAGTAGGATAATCCTTGGGAGAAATTTGGATTCTTATCCTAACCTAGTTCCAATTTCTCCAAATTATATAGAATGGAAAAATAAACTAATCCTACCCTAATGCTTACCAAGGAGATATGGATATAAGATTGCATAAAAGTAAATCTACTCTAAGCAAAGGTGATGCACCAAGAAAGGGAGTGAGACACTCTAAGTGAGTGAACAATGGGGATTAAACAAGGTGAGAGAGGGTGATTAGAAGCACCGCAAGCTAAAACAATATTTAGCTCCCTAGATTCATAAAGCACAACAAATTATAGGTCCTGCAAAGAGATATAAACATGCACAATATACCTGCAAACATAATGGAAGGCAAACAATGCAATATAACCTGAATTAGGGCAAGAAGAGTGAGAAAACACTAATTTTATTGCTTGGAAACATGTACAATCCATTACAATGTAGGCACAAGGAAAAATCCTTTACAATAAGCAAAAATTTGAGGCCTTTAGCTCATAATAGCTTTGGAACAATTTTGACAGAGTTCCTTTGCAAAACCAAATAAATCCCCTCAAAATGAGGTAGATTTTACAATATATATGCAATTTGGGTCACCAACCGGTAGGGTACATTAAATATGTATAAGGAGCCATACGATTTGGTAATTTTCTTGCACAAATGATCATGGGTGTCATGCCTCATTAATTCTAGTTGTTGAGTTGTCATTCACCCACCTACCTTTTCCTAGCATGTGACTCGTCCACCCTACAAGTCATTGAACCATGTTCGGTTGGATGACATCCAACCATATGGGTCATACAAACCCCTTTGAGAAAACAACTAATCTACACATGAGATCTCCTCTATGTGTGGGATGGATGGCCATCTAACCATAATATGTACAATATTTGAGTGTGACATCTAACCTCCATGCCATCCAACCATCAGGGTCGTACATGCTTCTGGTCACCAACTAAACAGGGAGTCACCATCTTCACACCATAGGCCATCTAACCTGGGAGATTAGATGACCATCTATCTTTGATCCATACAGCTAATGGGGTTGGAAAATCATCTAACCATGTCCATACAATATGCCACCCGACCATCCCGATGGGCCATCTAACCATGTGTCATCTAACCTGGGGGTTGGACGACATCTAACCCTGTGATGTCTAACTCAAGGGGGTTGGATGTTGTCCATCTTGTTCATACGCCACTAACCCATCCAACCATGAGCTTGTCACCACATTTCCTTAACATTCATCTGATCAACCCTTGTGCTAATAAGCCATTTGTTTATCTTAGGCATCTAACCTAGTGACGTCTAACCTAGGCATCTAACCTATTGAACGTTTCCTCAAACTCAGCCAATTTTATAATAAGCCTGGTTGCCAACTCCACCATTCATCACGACGAGATGGGAATAACTCAGTCAAGCCAAAACACGAGCTTCCCTGAAGATTACAAATCATTTCCCTTTTTCATCAACTGTCAATTCTCTAACCTGTTAAATTTTCCATTTTGTAGGGGGTGCAAAAAATGGATAATAGGCATTAACTTCAGTTTTAATATACACTTTTGCTAGACCTATATCACATTTCCATGGACCAGACTTAGAGTTATTCATACTACTACCCTCAGCTTCCTTCACAGAATGGGTAGACTTCTGGTACTCCATTTTATTTCTTCTTAAGGGAACGTACATGGTTTTTTACGGTTGATTCTTCTTTAGTCTATTGTCTGAGGACCACATCATCAACATGCTTATTGGATACTTCCTTGATTTGTAGAGTTCAGATCCATCTATGGATTCTTCTACATTCCTCGTGTCTCCTTCTTTTCCTCTCTCTTATTATTCTAGAGATATTTCCCTTTTATACATGGGTACCTTATCAAGCTCCTTAGTTTTCAGGACCCATTTTTGGCATCTTTCTTAGATTTTTAGGGGATTATTTTTCATCTCTTGTTATGGATGTTTTTCCCACTAGGTTTCCCTCCTCTACTTGAAATCCTTATTGTTCATGGGTGCCTCATCAAGCTTTGTTACCGGGACCCATTTCTCATTTCTAAATTGACACATCATCTTAAATTGCGATGAAGGGGGGTGTTGGTGTGTGAATTTTCTACATCACATGGAAGGTCATATCACTTAGGTGAGGTCATAGTATTAGGTGTCATAGGGGTTATGACAAGAGTCATCATTAGATTCTATCATACACATCATTGTGTGTCAGTGTGCCATATGGGAGTTAATTTCCATTTTGGGAATGTAACTCCCCTTCTCCACTTGAGGATGTATGATAACATGCACTGGGGGTTACACAACACCCCCTATTTGTACCCCTTCCATTTTTCAAATCTATGATATGGTGAATGATATTTTTACCTTTCCTTTCTTTACATGCACATTTCATGTTTGATGTTCACTCCCCCATGGAACCTTGTCATGCTTCTGAAGTACAACTTGATCGATGTTTTTGTTATCCTACATGATCCTCATGTTGTCATGTTTTCACTTTTTTCATCAAGATCTTAGCCTTTTCTGATTCTCAAGATCACCCAAAGGTGCAAGATAAGAGCATACATAGTTTTTGTTCATGAAAGTATAAAATGAACAATGATAAGTGGAAAAGAAAAATGAAAACTATTGAAACAAACGATAGAAGGATCTCAACCACTTTTGATTCTCAAGATCACTTGAAGTTCACAATAGAAGAGCAGACATGGTATTTGATCGTGAAAGAGAATTATAGAAAATGAAAAATATAGATGTTATATCTATTTTCTATTAACTAACTTGTAGAACAGTGTTAGAATTACAAATAAAATGGTAGGGAAATAAATACAAACATTCTATAAATTTACAAAAAAAAATCAAAACTTTTACACATAACGATAGTATAGAGAGTAGCATGGAAACACACTTTTAAACGATAGAATGCACCTGGAAAACTAATGAAAATAACCTCTAAAGAATGCTAGCATAGAGAGTAGACTGGAAACACAATGAATTTAATATAAACATAGATGACGTAAACGCATAGACATGCCATGGAAATGTAATCAGTAGAAAACTAGCATAAAGACTTCAATGCTAGTAAAAACTTGTAAAAGATTAGAAAATAGAAGCATGCTAGCACAAGTCATAAGCTACACTAGTGTAAATATGGATACAGAAATGAAAATCAACCTGTAACTGCAAAAAGTGCCAAAAATGGCCAAAAAAGTCTTATTTTTAAGAACTTTTCTCAAACCAACTTATGGAATGACCTGAAAAATTTTCAATGACTTCTAAATAGAAGAAAGAACATGAAAATGATGTTATATTAGTAAAATATGATTAGAAACTTTTGGGGGTCCCACCAGACATGTCAGAATGTGAACATTTAAAAATGTAGAACAAACAAACAAACAAACAAACAAATGAAAAGCAAACCTTTCCCAAGAAAATTCCTTATCATCTCAAATTTGATCAAACTGAAGAGTAGGGTCAAGTGACACTCTTTTTGAATCCTCTGTGAAGTTTATTTCTTTGATTTTTGGCTACTCCAAGATATTCTAAATGGAAAAAATCCAAGCTACAGGTAATGGAGATTGATTGATTGGCCAATTTAATAATTGGGTTATCAAATAGACAACATAACAATATGCAATAGTGATTTCCAATGGTGATTTGGCAGAGTAACAATGTGAATTCCTTAAGCTTCCAATGATGATTTAAGAGGAATAGGGCTTATTATTTATATATGTATAAGAATTCGTGGATTGAGGCAGGTGAAATTGACTGAGTTGCATGTTATTGATTTCATTTTTCTTATTTAGCATGGTTGATTTATTCTATGTTTAAGAAGTAAAGAGGCTTTATTTCAAATTAGTTAGCTCTTAAATTATTCCAAAGTGTATGTTCATATTTTCTTCCATGTTTTTAGGATTCTAGAACTTGAGTGAGTTGGCTAGTGAAGTAGAGATGAGTGAAAGGTGAGTACATAATTGAATTTTATTTATTTAAATAAATAATTAAATTTGCCAAAGGGGTGCATAGTGTATAGTGAGTGTGATAAAATTAATTAAATTAATTCTAGAACTAGGATATGGGTGAATAATGAACCAAATATTATTTGTGAATGTTGTGTAACAATTATAGTATGATATGGGCATTTTCAGAGGTTATAATGTGTAATGGGTATTTTTAGGGCATCTACATTTCCCTAACAATTGTAGATGCGCTATCGCAATATTTAGGGAGTTTTGAGTGCTTTTGTAAGTGTGGGAAGTGAGTGTATCAATACATTGCCATATGATCTCCATGTTAGAAAATGAGGTAGTGTTTACTTTCTTATATAGGAATTTGTAGATGATTTATCTAATATAATCTGACCTAGATGAAGTAGAATACCCAACAAAAGATATGAATTTGAAAGTAAATTTGAATACATATCAGTCCAAAACCATACAATTCAGCTACGACCAGATATAAAATCCTAACCAAACTATATGACCCTTCCCTGGGGTAAAAAATATGTCAAATGAAGTTTAGAACTTTTTTTTTGGTGTCTTACTATAGATTTTATGCATGGCACTCGCATAATGTTTTGGCATGTTAGTGTGCAAGGATAAACAATCTAAACAATAGACCTCATAAAATCTAATTAGGAATGGAGAGATGGTGTTTATCATGACAAGAGTGCATTTTCAAATCAAGTGTTGTCAAAGTGCAAATTGCCAAATTTGAGTGTCTACAAATAAGTAGCTTTATATAGATTAGGATTCCTTTGAAATTCACATCATTAAATTAATTCATATATATGTTTAGACCATTTAAATTGCAGCACAAAAAAAATCCTAGTACTAATTGTGATGAGGTCAACAATGGTTGCACCATCACTACCTATAATTTATCTTTTATAATAATTTTACCTCTATAGAAATACACGGATCCAAAATGAAATTTTTCATTACCAATATTTATAGGTGATTAGTCTTTATATGTTTTACAAGGGCTCAAATTTTCCTACAATCCCAAACAAGGAATAAAAATACTATAATGAAAAATAGAGGGTATGGGGTATTTGGAGGGAATAAAAATACTATAGCATAAACATATTTCTACAATCCCAAACGAGATCAAAAGTGATCAAATAATCCCAAAATCTATATAAATTTCCCATGTCAAATCTATTTTTTGATTGACAAACCATATTAACTCTGAAAATATTTCAATATTAAAAAAACACATATAACAATTCATTTTCCTAGCATATTTACTTTATGGACAATAGTCAATCGAATTATTTTTAAACTTCATAAGCATGAATCTTAAACAATCTGATTATTTGATTGATAGTTCATATCAACACTCAATTAAATCCAAGGCTTAGAAATCAATTTTTAAACTACATACTTCCTTTCAAATAAAATAGAGGAGTATAGTTAATGGTGGGCCCCATTTTTATTAAAAACATAAAAAAATGATTATATATATATGTCCCTTGTGCATGGTGATAATAAACCCTCCCTACACAAATGTGAGCTTAAATGACGGTATCATGTCCTTGATGTATTGTGAGGGATATCCTTGACTAAAATATGTGGTCCTTGATATGAAAAGGGGTATCCTCAACCAATATAGGGACATCCTCAAACCTATGAGGGATATCCTTGATAAATGAGGGATGTCTATGATTTAATGAGATATTTACTTGATGTGTTTGGGAGTATACTTATCTTATCTTAAGATATCATCAACTTCTCATTGGATTATCTTGAGTGATCATAGTATGTCGTACATTGTATTTCATGTCTATATTAAATTATAAATTTCATAAACTTGTTTAACTTGATGGGTTTCATGTATCTAGCACATCTGCAATAGATATATCCTACTGTTACATTACATGAGTTCACATTTTTATATCATGGAAATATGGTGGTACTACAACATGGAAAACTAAAAAATATTTAGAAGACACAATTTTATAATCATGGAATCTTTATGTTATCAAACTACTTGTAAACAAATGAAATATAAAATCACATGAAGGAATTCTCAAATAAGTTCACCAAACATCTCATGGGAATTTATATTTTTGCAAAACTATTCCCCATCATTTTAACTACAATAAATTATGGTTTTGTTGTCACGTTGAATCATTAATTGATCTAGTACAACATGGGAGCATCCTCAAGGTTTGGGACCTTGGCTTATTGAGATGAACATCTGGAGAATGTCGGCTTCCTACTAAACTATGTGCATTCGATGTAAGATCAAAGTGTAGAACTACAAAACTTTAAAATAAAGATAATCTATATGTTTCTTGGGGGTAAATGGATAGAAAGATAACTGAACTGTGTAGAAAAGAAGTGATGCACCAAAGTTTTAGGAACAAATATATCTATCTCATATACACAAATTATTATTGCATAATTCTATATAACTTGCACGAATCCTTACAATATTCTCAATGAATGATTTTAAAGGATATGGACCAAAAACAACATAAGGGAATTGATATTATCCACAACTCAAATAGTAAATACCATAAACCACAACTTACAAGTTAACTAAGAAAGATTATTAATATAAAAGTAAGATAAACCATTGCATACAAGGAACTAATGCATTCACAAATACTCAATGGGTCATTTAAATGGACGACATATTAAATATTCAAAGGAAAAAATATTGTTCTAAATATATTTAGGCTAAATATTAATTCTTGGCTCTCCAAAATGATAGAGCCTCCTTACAAATAGGATCTAAAATTCATTTAAATTTAATATATTCTCCTATTTATAAAATAAGAGGATTGAGAAATTATATTTGTACCTTTTAATTGATACATACTAAAAATAGAATGCATTTATATTTAGGGAACATGCTCCCATGAAAATAGCAAAATGGTTGTGAGGGTTTGACTAAGTCAACCCTACAAATTTTATCAATTCTGTAGCTTGGAGACTGTTTGAAAATGGTTGGGCAAGTGTAGCTAGGACTAGCACCACCCATTTCCTCATTTGACTCTCCCTTCTTTTCTTCTTCCTTTACTTCTTCTTCATCTACTGTGTGCCTGAAATCAAGAAATCGCTTGATAATTTCTTGAACATCTTCATAATTTGTTCCACATGCATAATGATTCAGGATCTCTTCTGATTCAGTTTCTCTAGCTACTTTCGATGGCAGTATTTTGGTCTTGTTTATGCCCTTCTTGAGCCAACTTATGAAGTCTTGGTAAGATACCAATATATCAATATTTTCGAGACAAAAAGACTTTGTTACATCATCATCTTTGTTCACCAAACTATTAAAATGACTAATAATTTGATCTACTGGAATAATATCAACATTATTTTCTGGAAAATTACAATTGATCTTCTCAAATTCTTCTGTATTATCATCCAATTTGTCAACTATTTCAACTCGTTTCTCCTCCAACTTTGATGTGACCTTCTACAATATCCAAACTCTAAATTCAATTACTTCTTTAAATTCAAAATGTTTTGCAACATCATCAATAATGCCCTCCTTTAAAATAATATTTGAGTTGACACTTCAAATTTCCTTCCACATTTCAAGAGCCAGCTCCAGGTTATCACTTTCCTCAGTGAGGAATTCATTCATTTTTTAAGATGGAATCTTTCTCATCATACAATTCACTGTATAAATCAACAACATCTTTAATCAATGGTTTTTCATCATGTATTATATTTTCTATCTAACCCTTACTGCTCTTCCCTTCTTTCTTATCTTTTCTATCATAGATAAATATGTATCATCAAAGCTCAGAGGAATAGTGAGAGTGGTACTTTGGATGGTCTTTTTGATCTTGGTTAAAAGATCAGTTAGTTATTCAACATTGCCCTTAAGATCATCCTTAGTTACTTTATCCTTATCAAAATTATCCAGCAAGTTACCCAAGGCCACCTAAACATCTTGCTTCACTCCTTCATTGGTGGATTTTCCAAGAGAAAAATTGGAAATCTATTAGTCCACAGCTGTGATTATTTCCTTAGTTTTCCCCACATCTGGAGTGGCTATCTCAACAAATCTTTCCCTTGTTTGTTCAATCAATAGGTTAGAAATGATTCTCAATCACTTTCCTTATCTTTAGTGGCTAGATCTATAACACTTATATCAACAACATCAATGATGGGGACATTCTTATTCTGTTTTGGTGTCTTTTTATGTAGCCATGTAAGAACAAAAGAAGAAGATTTGAAAGACAACAATGGCATTGTTATGGTAGTTTGTGGGGTTGGTAAAACTTGGGTGCTAGTCGCAGTCACTGAAAGTGGAAATGATGTGGTAACAATGGAGGGCGGAGTGGAAAGGATAGTTGATGATGACATAATATGTCTGATTAATGTATAATAAATGATCTCATCTTACTCTCCTTTTTATTAAGTTTGATTTTATTTTGTGACTTTTAGATGATCTGATATGAGTTAAGATGTAATTTTCTGTCTTTTGATTGATTGTGATTCTAATGTTAAACACTCTAGAATTCATGATGAAGTGTGTGTTTTAAATTCAATTTTGTAATAAAGCAGGTCTAATCAGTCGAGGAAATGAAGCAGGAAGCGTTCAGTATGTTTTCGATAACATTTATTCCCACACATCTTAGTTCCGGAACTTCTAAGCTAGTTCTAGAACTCCATCACACACTCATCATCTAGTTCTGGAACTTTCGAACTTAGTTCCAAAACTCCAGTATTTAGTTCCAAAATTTTGAACTTAGTTCCAAAACTCCTAGGTATAGCTCTGAAACTCTCATGGTTTTGATCCTTAACAATTTCCTATGGTTCTTTAACTTCTCTAAAGTTCCAAAACTGATGGGAGTTCTCTATTCTAACCATATCCAGAGATTTTACATCTACGGCCCTTTCAATCAAGAAAGGATGAGAAGATTTCTGAACGCAGATCTAGGGAGAGTTATCTTATAGCTATCTGATCAACCACAATTTGACTCAGCATCTATTCTAGGCATGATTCAATTTCATCATAATCATTGAAACAGTTGTGATTGTAAAATGTATATAAAAGCATACCTGCAGTAGATAGATATGAGTTAGAATATGATATGAGATAGAAATAGAACAGAAAAGAGAAATAGACTAAGTACTCAGATCCAATACATTTTGTAATACCGAAGGTTTTATCAATAAAATATTCATTCCTATTTGAGAGAATTTTGAGTTGTTAAATCCTGATTCGAGGAGGAGCAAGGTCCCACTCCCCCAAGGACCAGGATATTCATTTATTTGGTATTTATATTTCTTCAGCAAATAGCTTAGGTCTATTAATTCTGTATTATTTTAATTCTTTCAGTTAAACTCTGTTGTATACTTGTTCATGTAGGTGTTTAGATAGATTCTTATATTTCTTGCAATTATTTTCAAGCATTCTAAATTGAGTGTGTTTATTTCCAGAAGCAAGTGTGTTTCCTTTCAGCAAAGCTTTCAGTGTGTTTACTTTCAGAAAGTTTTCATTGTTTGATTTAAATAAGGTTTTACCAAGAAGTCCTTAAGACATTGAAGAGATCCCCCAAAAAATACAAAAATAACTACATTCAACTACTAGATCGATAAAATTACTATTATTGCATATAGCTTTAGACACAACCCTGGTTCGATATGACATCAACAAGAAGTTGATTAAATGAAGGGAATAACAACACCCATCAATAGCCTTGGGTGCATGTGATATAGAAGGGGAAATGGGAAGATATTGTTAAGGAAGAGGAGTTTTGAAAGAAGATCCTAACCCCATAATCTTTCCAGTTGAAAGCGTTGGAAGGGAAGAGAAAACATGGACCATAGAGGGAAATGTGGTGAGAGATGTAGGAGAAGTGGGAATAGAGGAAATGGAATACATGGTCAAAGGAAGAGTGAGAGGTGGAGGGGAAGGAGGAACTGAGGATGGTGAATATGGAAAAGATGAGGAAATGGGTGACTGCGACAATTGAGGGATTTTGGGTGAAACACTCAGATCAATGATCTCAATAGATTGTAATTTGGGACATGCAGTGCCCATTGTATAAACTTTAGAAGAATATCATGAACCTCGAACAACAAAATAAATCTTGTGGGGCCTTGAGACAAGTTTAGGAGCTGACCTCTTCCCTTTAGATGGAGTGACATGGACCACCAATGACAGGGCTTGAATAAGTTCTGTGGAAAGTTGTTCTGACACTTTGTGTGTGATTTCCAAAGTTATCAACCATTATTAGGTCTAATTTATAATGGCACCAACCCTTTCCTTGATGTTGTAACATTCCTCAATCGACCAATCAATCCAAGGTAAAGGATCATTCATGAAATTATTTTGATTATAAGAATGATCTAAAACCTAGTTGTCATCCTATAGACCTTCAAGAAAGAATGTAATTCCATATTGGGTGACCTCTTGAAGGGTTAAACTTTGAAAATATGTTTCCCTAACTACATTATCATCTCAGTAATGGATCTAAATATCCTCTAGTTGAGGTATGTGAACACTAGTTGATCATGTTTTACCAAACTTATCCCAGTAGTGGAAATTAGAGCGTGGGTGAAATGCTATCAGAGTCATCTATGACATCTATCCCTCAATATTTTTATATTTGTATGTAGAAACTCAGGTGTATCTACCTATGGTTATAGGAAATTGGGCTCCTACTTTATATCGGTCGTGTTAAATCTTGTGGTAACTCAGCAACTGACAAAGCAATTCCATTAGAACCCACCTTGTCTATTGGGCATCTTGGCATCTTGACAGGAGCTCCTATGAATCCAAGCATCTTGATGTATGTGAACATTGGGAATTATAAATAGATATCTTCCCATTCCCTTACCTCCTTCCAAGATTCATATGAAATTCTTTAGTTATATAATTTTTTATCAAATAAATACAAGATAACTACGAAGAAAGCATCATTTACTCTCTGAAAGTGATTAGGACCCTCTTCCATTGTGAGTTGGGGATAATAATTGTATATTTGAACTATTGTCCTAGATCCCTTTGGATTTAATCCTAGATAACATCTCATACCCACCACTACATACACAAGGTAGGAGGTCATGAAGAAATTTTTGTAGGCTAGAACATCCAACAATTGAAATCAAATAGCATTGTTTATGTGTTCATCCCATCAAATGGGATCCTTGTTTATCTTAATAGTGGAAATGTAAAGGTACATCCACTCTTGGGAATCCCTAGAATAAGGAAGACCTGTAACTCTTCTCAGTAGTGTAATGATATCATGTACTTCTTGAATGAATTATGACCGAGGAATCATCTTTGGGAATCTAGATAGTGAACTTTTAGTTTTAGCCAAATAGATTTTGTTGATGACTCTTGTGCAAGTATCATTCTTTACAACCTAATTCTCGAGAGTAGATTCTAAAGAGATATTGGCATATGATTCAACATCATGGAGTTTAAGGAGGTCTTCAAAGAAATCACTATCTAGCTTGATCACCATTGTGTCATCCTCATCCACTATTGTAAGTGAAACCTTATCAAAATATGATGCAGCAGCAAGCACAAACTTGGGGAATTGCATGGATTGGGGAAATGTAGAAGTAAAGGTAAGCTCATTGTCAAAAATTTCTTGCATCCATATTTTCTTGTTTAGTGCCTTGAGTATTTCCCAGAAGTTTTGAATGTCAATATGTCCTAAGTCTAGATCCTCTATATTTTATATGTCAAATGAGATACTTGAAGGGGTTTCTACCCCTTGATATTTGTATTTCCTTTTGTCCTTACCCTTGGATGAAAATATAGACATCTACCCGGCTGAAAAAATTAAAAATCAGAAATCAGGGTGGAAGTGTATCCTTGCAGAACAACCTTGTAAACTCAACATGTACTTCAGAAACCTTGAAGTCTGAAGTTCTGAAATTAGAACTTAAACCCTATTTAGTAGCTTTGAAACTCCCAAACAGAAATCATCAAAATAGAAACCCTCTGAAAACCCCAAACAATTGATATTACCAAAACTTGAAGTCCAAAATGGAGAACTTATAAAATCTTGACCTTCGAAACCCAAAACTCTAAAACTCCAAAATTCTGAAGCTATGAAACTAGAACTTTTGAAGTGCCAAAACTTGAAACTACTAATTCTGCTGAAAAACCTGAGCTTGAGGTTCCGAAGTGATTAGCTTCTAAATTGCAAAAAATCCAAAACCAAGACTTGAAATCTCAAAATCCCGTGAACATTCCTTGTCTTCTGAAATGCACTTTTCTCCTGATATATAACCTTCTTCCTTGTTCATGAAATACCTTAAATTTATGACTTCAAAAACAATAAAAAGAAAAAGAAAAGAAAGGCCATGGTTTAAACCTCAAAAACAAAACTCACGAGAAAATGTATCAAAATGAAGGATGGAAGAAAAGAGACAAGTAAAATGATTGAACAAGAGCCCCAAAAATGAAAATCAAAATAAAACTTGAAAAACATACCAAAAATGATGAGAAAAATATGAAATAATGCTCCAAAAATTACCTATGGGTATGGTCAGGATACAAAGGTTTGTCAGCGTGTCAGAGTACTTAATTTTTCTAGTAAAAATGACGATTAAAACTTACATATTTATAAGAGGGTGAAAAATTAATTACCCAGGTCTGACACTTACGAGTGGTTGGGCATTTATTTCCATCAAAAATTGGAATTCGGAGGTCGGTATGCAAGCTCCCTGCAGGCTGTAATTCAGACTCCGAAGTCTAAAATTGTGAAGTTCTGAAATGGTGAAGGGATCAGGTTTCAGGAACTGGAGTGCAACTTGAACTTCATTCTCCGAAGTCTGAAATGATGGCACAGAATCAGACTTTAGAACTCAGGAGGAAAACTACATGTTAAACACACTTGCAGTTCCAAATTCTAGTTTTAAAATCTGATTAGATCATACTTCAGGTTTCAGAATTCAACACTCATTTTGCATGTAAAATGTAAATTGACTTCCCTAAAATTACATGTGCTACATTGTTGGAAAACAGTTTAAAAATTCCTCAATGATGATTCACGTCCTTTCAGAATATTTTAAAGCTCCTAAGCCCATATGCAGTGTATATTTGTAGCCTAGACATCCGTACATCAGCTTTTCCACATGCTTTTTTTCCAACTCCTTGCTTCATGTTCTGCATGTTTGGACTTTAGTGCCAGGACTGTTGGCCTTTGCCTAGGCAGCAGTTCCTGAAACCGCCGCTCGAGTAGGGAATCAGTCCTACGACTGTCACCCTGGGTAGGGTATTGGTTCTGAGTGATTTTTCCAGAATCCGTCATGTGTGTGTTTAACATGTGATGCTTCACTTAACTTCACTTTTAGGATGCGTTTGTGAGACAAATTTGTCTAAAAATAGTTTTGATTGCTTGGTTCTCCTTCCCTCTTCTATTTTTAAATATTCTTTATTTAGTTGGAATTGCCTCTTCTTGCCTTATGCATGAAGGCGCATCCCAACCCCAATTCTTATATATTCCATGCTTGTGTTTGACGCAAAATGGCCTGAGAATTTTTGTGTATATTGCATAGTATTGTTGCCACAATCCTGCTAGGAATTAGCATAGCCAAGCTCAAATCTCTTGTGTTATCTCTCTTCTACTTGCATTATAAACAGACTTCCTTTCAAGCTACCACTACTCAAGTGTATTCCTTCTGTTGTTGTTCTTGCATTTACAATTCCTTGGACTCATATGAACACGCAAAGAAAGAAATGAACAAACTGAGGGGAAAAAATATAGATACAACTAGATTTTCCAAAGCTCTCTTGCTTATCCAAGTTGTAATTTGTGTGTTTTGTTTTATTCATGTTTTATAAAATTGTCAATTACAAATCACTAGTTTCAATTACATATCAAATAGAGTAGTAAATTTTTTCATTCCAATCGACTAGGTAATTACAATTAGATCAGATCATTAGAAATTTGGCTCTTTGACATTACCAAGTGAAGTTGTGATGAACTATAGCTCTTTCAGGGTTATGATTTAGTTCTTCACCTATGAGGTAGGGTTCTGAAGGGTTTTGATTGAATTAGATTATTTTTTCTAGGTTTAGATTCACATATTCTACACAAGTAATTAACTACATCTAGTTGATTATTTATATTTAGTTTGTTCATTAGATTAGAAAGCATTACTTAAAAACAAGAAAAGATTAAAAAATATTTACTTTCATTAGATTAGCTTACTTTCGTTGTTTTGTTCAGATATACTGTAGAAAATACCAAAAACATAAATTAGATTTCCTTTCATTAGTTAGTTTGTTTTACCAAGATCATTTCAATTCATTCTGCATGACCATCAATGGTCCACAACAAGAAAAGATATACGGTTGTGATCCTTTGGTCCCACAACCCAATGGGCCAAAATTGGAAATAAAAATTGATACAAGTTTACGTTTGACAGTTTTACACACACCTGCTAGGTTAGCCATGAGAAAATAGAACAATTAAACACGCTAAACATCACAACTAATCAAGCCTATGATTATTGGACTACTCCTGGAAACAAGGTTTGATTACACGCATGACCATAACATGACCACAACCTCCACGAGTTTTTAGTTTTGATCCTCATGTCCCACAACCCAACTGGCCTACTAACCTATTAGATATCTAACTGCCCTAGTTTATGTGCATTTAGTATTGGCCTTTATCATCACCACTTCCACTAATATTATCGTGCAACTTTCATTATTGAACATAACAGATCAGGCTAAGAATTTCTGGACTAGACTAGAAAATTGTCCATAGTCCATGTGGTTTCATTACGCCTCTCACTTAACTTACTTCCATGACCTTGTGATGGAAATCTATATTTTGCGCCCATAGGTTCTCTTTCCATGTGTTCAACAACCAGATGAATAAAATCTTGGAAGAGCTCGATATTGACTGGAGTCTCCGAAAGCTATTATATCATACCTATCCATCACATTCCACTTCAGGTTAGGAGAGCATTATTTTCTTTAGAATTTTTAGATCTTGTATATTATGTGTCAAAGATATAAGGTTACCTCATTGTTATCCATGCATCACCATCTTATACACATCCATTTCTATTCTACATTGCAACCAGATTGCCTTCAAGCACCACCTCAAGAAGTTCTCCTATTGAAGAAGGTCACATGTTGATTCCTTGGACTTTCATACAAATTGGTGAACCTGAAGGTGAAGATTTAGTCTCTAAGATTTTCCACTTTCTTCACCCATCCTTTATTCTATGTGTATTATCATACCCCCCGAATATGTTTATATGATGAGTATTTCGACCCATTCCTACAATTTTGACATGTACAATCATATCAAATAGGTATACAACAACAATCACCTTCACTCTCAACATGGAAGATAACTGCTTAACTACTCAAAATCCTTTTAAATCTTTAGGGAACCAATGATGGTTCCTCTTCTGTCCCATCCCCAGGAACTTAACCAAATCACACATACATATCCTCATGAACAATAAAGTTCTAACAACATGAATTTCATTTAGGGAAGCAAGTTCATCTCCTCAGTTATTGTTTAGCACAACCCATTAGCATGCAATCAACCATCTCCGGGTTATCTAGATGAGGAGTACTTATCATGATACGCCAGAAGTGAAAAATTATTCCAGAATATGAACCATGATTTTGATAGGTTGCAAGTACTATGGTGATGTTTTGTTTCAAAACAATAATTATCTTCCCCTCCAATAAGCAAAAACATTGCCAATGAGGGGTTAGTCAATTTAGACACGATGCCACACTCCTCAATAACCTCCAAGAGTTCAAAAACAAGCACCTAAAAAACACCATCCCATCAACGGGTGATGTCATCTACGGCGTTAGTACACAAATTCAAAGCCTTATAGCTAAATTCCCAAAATGCTTTTGAACACTTAACTACCAGGAGATCAGCTAGAACAAATCCCTTACATCATTATACAAATACCACAGTTAGACATCCTCCAGTTTAACATCCAAACTCTAGCATATTTTATTAGGGGGTCAGGTACAGTTGAAGGTTGCCCCCTCATGTTAATTTTCATATCTACAAAAGCACTAGCTAGAAGTGCATTGTCAAACGTCCATACTAGCTAGAAATGCTAGATGTTTCCACTGGCTTCTCAACTCCATATCAAAGTGGTGAACACCCTATTACACATGTACTTCAACAGGGGGATATGTACACTTATCCGAAGGTATATATGGTCATCCAAATGGATATGGTATGCCCAAACAAATGCTTCCACTTACCATTCCAACAACTGATGCAACCTAGCTATCTCAGCAACAATGGATCTTTAATGGTATGAAACATGGGCATATGGGGACCTATTCACTTCTTAAGGAACATCTAAATTTTATTAGACAATCAGGGGGTCCCAATACCTTTCTTGGTTTCCAAAGTTTGAAGGGGATTGACGATCCTAAACTCACATAAAATCCCGCTTGAGCAATCAAACTCCATTCGAAGATGACTTTCACAGTTATGTAGGTTCATTTTCCTAAGTGTTGCTATGAAACCCATTAGCTCTGATTCAGGTACTATAGGATACCTCTAGAGGAGGAGTAATACACTCCTTCACATCAACCTGGAAATTTTATTAACGGATTCTAGAATATGAACTAGGACTTTGATAAGTTACAAGAATTAGAGAATGGTTCATATCCTAACAAGAGCACATATGATTAGCCCACTTCAAACAAAGGTGGCGACAGGTTCATCTACTAATGAGTAAGCACTCAAATATGGATCAGAATTCTTAGAATTTGTTTCTCCACTCCCTAACAAAGGGAGACAAAAGAAGAATTCATAAAATACTTGCTAAGGAGCACCATGAAGAGGTGCTACAGGTGATGTTCATCTCGACATTAGTAGACAAGCTTGACAAGAGTTAGAAATTTTTACCCAAAATGCTCAAGGATTTTATACGCACTGGCCTAAAGCAAGAGCACTTCTCACTATCTATAGAATTATGGGCAAGTTTCTCCTGCACAAAATCCTCCAATTTATATGGGAAACATCCAAACCCTGAATATTTACTTACTGGGATTTGAAGAGGGTATGCCCCCTCACACCACATATGGATATCTAGAACGGCACCAACTAGAAGTGCATTGTCAAATGCCATACCAGACAGAAATGCAACATTCCTTGGCTTTATGCCTTAAACTCCATATCAAAGGAGACAACCCCCTTATGTACATATGTACTCAAAATCACTGTAGGGGGACATGTACACATACCCATGTCCTTATGGAAATCCACAAGGAATGCCATATGCCCCAAAAAAAATTAACGTCGTGCCATTTCACATAGCCAATGCTAACCTCCACCTCCCTAACAGAATCTTCAGATGGTTAAAACATATGCAATGGGGACCTATTCTGAATATCTGAAGGTGCCTCTAGAAAATTTAATCCATAAAAACCCATGATACATGCTCCTAAGACCGTTTACCCAATATTCCGAAGTTTAAAGGGGAGGGAGATCCTAAGAGCTCACATCAAACTTTCTTATGTAATGACCATTTGAGAGCTTACTCCCATGGGATGCGGTTGTTGCAATAGCTTTCCCTAATACTGCTAGAAGGCATTCTTCTCTCAATATGGTACTATAGGATACCAGAGGCTTCAATACACTCCTTTAAGCAACTTGTCTCAGATTTTATTAAGGATTTTAATATGAACAAACTTTTATAGGACATAGAATCAAATAATTCCTTCATATCAAACAAGAGCACAACGAGTCTGTCAGCCCACTTCATTCAAAGGTGTGACAGGTTCTCTACTCCTCTGCAAGTTCTCCAAACATGGATCAAATCCCGAATTTTTGACTTATTCCTCCACTCTCTCAATAGGGAGATGAAGGAAGAAGTTCAAAAGTTCTTGCTAAGGAGCTATGAAAGAGGTGTTATAAGGTTGCTCTAGTTGATATTTACCAAGCATGGCCATTGATAGTGGTTGTAAGTACTTATGGAGCAAATGGAAGGTTAGTCACTCCTAACCAAAATAACCCCGGTTACTCCAACACCACTAGCAATAATCAAGGACCGAAGATCCTTAATAAGAATGTGGGGTCACAACTGGATGGTGTTACTGATCAACCCAAGAAACCTAATGTTGTTATTTCTCCCAATACAAATACTACCAATAACAACAACAATGGCAATAATCAAAGAAACAATAACTTCTCACCCTCAGTCAACATTATAGATTTTAATCATCCTCAGCAACAAAAACAACAAGAACCTCCAACAATCAAGACAAATGTAGACCCAAGGCCCTAACCAATACCCAGGCGAGTATCCGAAACCAATTCCAAAACCAAGGGCAGGGGTTCCCAAATTTTAACTATAACAATCAAAGTCAAACAATAATCATAATTTCAGACCGCAACAAGGTGCAAATCTAAATGCCTCAAGATTATGATCCCAATTATATTGTAGTTTCCATAGGGTTTGTGGGCATGATGCAAGAACATGTCATGTGATTCCAACAAGTTTGTATACAACACCTTCCAGAGGATCAAAGAAAATTATTTGTTGACATGTTTTTGGAAAACCCAACTGCACTGCCAACTCAGAACACTTACATGGGGCCGGTATCCCCACAGAACACACCACTTGGAATCTTTAATGATCCTCTCCCCACATTTTTAAAGGATGGTAGAATAGATCCCAATGAGTTCAAAAAGGGTATTGTAATAGGAACCAATGATCGTGAAGCCTCAACTTAATTAAACCCATAAGTGGTACCCTCCTTTGGATAGCTGCCAACAAACAAAGATTTTGGGATTGGTAGAGTTGGACACTGAACCTCAGATTAACACTACCACTAGAACCAAATATTATTCTTCACAGCCAATCCCGATCTACCTTACTATATCAGATGACATTCGTGACATACACTAGGTAATCCGGTAGGAGATTATGACTTGATCAGTGACTAACCAAGACCTTCTCTCACATTTCCTTCTTGGATATGTTAAAGAATTCCCCTGCTCACAGATTTACTCTATTAGAAGCACTAGGTCTTGTCCATTTGATTAACATCACCCCTCCTCCAGAAGTGCAAATAAACCACGTGGAATTTGATGTCTATCCTCTAGGGCATCCTGAAAGAGATGTTGGATTCGTATTTGACATCAGCAAGATGCCCACGGATGCTGAAATAGCTCATAGAGGTGATCCAGTGTTGTTTTTACAAGTTATATTTACAAAAACTATGTGCAAACATGTGTGATGATTGATGATGGGGAAGTGGTTAACATAGTCCCCTTCTCTTTCCTTCAAAAGTTAGGTTACAGAGAGACCAATTTCTCTTCAACGTGAAATATAATGAGAGGCTATGACAGCCTCAAAGTGACATCAATCGGAACTATAGTGTTGTCAGTCACCCTTGGGCCTAAAATGGTTCTAACTGAGTTTTATATTATAGATCAGGAAACCAACTATAATATGATCCTTGGTCATCCTTGGATTCATCACATGAAGGTGATTCCCTCCACTTTGTTTTAGGAAGTCAGGTTCCTACATTTAGGGAAGGTCTTTATAGGCACAGGGTGATCCAAAACCCTTCAACATACATCTAGCTAACTTAAAGAAGAGGCCAGGGGTCCACTCTGAAGTTTGAGCTTCCTACAAATCAGTTAAATAAACCTACAAGCTCAGTGCCAGAAGAAAATTTGGTTCCTATAATGGAATTAGAAGTCACATGCTTGATCGAAGGCATTCCAGACAGTCAAAGATGAAACTGTCATCGTAGAGATAGTGTCATTAGGAACCATAGAAAATATTGTTGAAGCTATTGGAGAAGGATTTACCTATTCTCCTTCCATTCTGATTCCATGGGTATGGGACATACCTTGGGACTTGGTTCTCTTCTAGCAGATGAAGTTTGTATGGTTGAGGTAACTGAGGTAAAGGAGGAGGATACAAAGGATGATCTAACATCCATTTTTCCAAGTAACTATTGGACTCTCCATTTTGATGGAGCCAAGTGTCATTTTGGCGCAGAGGAAGGTGTGATCCTTACCTCTCCTAAGGGAAGGATTTTTCCTTTTTCCTTCAAGTTAAACTTTGAATGTACAAATAACGGGGCTGAATATGAAGCCCTCTCTACTTGGTCTCATTATAGCCAAAATAATGGGTGCTCTTAATATTAGGGTGTTGGGTGATTCATAACTGGTCGCAAATCAAATATTTGAGGTATATGAGACTAGAGCCGAGCATCTACAACTCTACAAAACAACAGTGCTAAATCTAACAAAGGGGTTTGACTTCATATCGATTGAAGCCAATTCCACGAGAACAAAACCTCCTCACGTAGACTCTATAGAAACTTCTGCTTCCCACTTCACTCTAAGCAGTGAGTTGGAAGATACAAAACTTCACAGTCTTGTTCGTGTTGAACCTTTGGTTCATAAAACACCGATAACCCCAATGTTGACATACATAGAAACCGAGAGTGATTATGTCATCTCAGATCATGTTGATAGTGATAAAGCAACTCTGGGATATCTAAACACTTTGTCGAATTACATCTTAATCATCATGAGGTTGATCTTTCCCTAATCCCACACTCTTCTTCCTATTTTGGAAATCCCATGATAGAATATTCCCCTAGGAAGGAGCTCAAAATTTATGAGGTAGGAGAAGAGGGGGATTTAGAGTTACCTCTAGTCCCCACCTGAGTTTGAGGAAGGAAATGCCTCCTTAATCAAGGGAATAATTGATATAAACATCGGGACAGAGGAGGAACCAAAAATATTGAAACTGGGATCCTCTCTAACTCTTGAGGAGGTTGAAATACATACATCTGTATCCTCAAGGAGCATCAAAAATTTCATGTTTAGCTACAAGGAAATGATGGGAATTGTCACCACACATTGTAGTTCACAACCTCGTCACCAAGCCAGATGCTAAGCCAATTAAGAAAAAATTCAAGGCCCATGAAGCCAAAGGTGGCCCTCATGGTAAAGGAAGAAGTGATGAAACTCCTATAGGTAGGGTTCATCAAACCAGTTGACTACTCACAATGGGTGTCTAATATTGTCATCCGTTCTCAAGAAGAATGGAAAGATCCGCATTTGCATAGACTTTTGGGATATCAACAAGGACTTGTCCAAAGATGATTTCCCATTACCATCCATCGATGTTATTGTCAACACAACAACTGGTTTTGAGTTTTTATCTCTCATGGATGGGTTTTCTGGGTATAATCAAATCAGAATCTTTGAGGAGGATCAGGCCAAAACTATGTTCATAACCCCTTGGGGAACCTACTATTATGTTGTCATGTCATTCGGGCTTAAGAACATTGGTGCCACATACCAATGGGTGATGACTTATATATTTCATGATCTTATACATAAGATTGTGGAATCCTATGTGGATGACCTTCTGGCTAAGGTCAAAAAATGTTGTGATCACCTAGAGGTGCTTTGTATCATCCTTTCTCACTTAATCGAATACGGTGTCACATTGAATCCAAAAAAATGTGTGTTCGGTGTAACGGGAGGAAATATTTTGGGATACATCATATCTTCACGAGGGATTGATGTAGACCCGGCCAAAATCTGAGCTTGTACTAGAAATGACTCCACCGTCAGACGAGTCTAGCATCAGATCTTTCTTGGAAAACTCAATGTAATCTGAAGGTTTATCCCTGATTTGACCTTTTCTATTCACCCAATCAACAATTTGTTGAAAAAGGATTGTTACATTGATTGGATGGAAGAATGCAATGAGGACATTTGAGTTGGTTAAATGGTTCTTGTTGTCTCCTCCCACACTCATGCCACCTAGGTCAGATCACCCCTTGATCCTGTATTCACGAGATACAGATGTCTCATTAGCCTGCATGTTGGCTCAAGAAGATGATGATAAATGAGAACATGCAGTCTATTTCATTAGTCAGACATTTCTTGATTATGAGACACATTATACACAAGGTAGAAAAGGAATGCCTTGCTATAGTCTTCATGACAAAATGCTTAAGACATTACATGCTAAACCAAGAAACAAGGGTTATTGTTAAATCAGATCACCTACGGACATTTCTCATGCAAGGGTCCTTATCTAAGAAAGTTGGGATGCTTCATAACTCTAATGGGTGAGTTTGAGTTAACATTTGTTAATTAGAAATCCATCAAAGGACAAATCATTGTGGACTGGTTGGCTGACAACCCGTTAGATGGAGGCAATCTAGTAAATTTAGACTTCCCCGACGAGTGTGTGTATTTTTTTGAAACTAAGCCTCCCATTTCTGTGTGTCCATGGTACACTGACATCATTAATTTCATAGTGGACCATACATATCCAGAAGGGGAAACCTCACAACAAAGAAGATGGTTGCATATTATAACTGCACCAAGTATGTCATCTTGGAACAAGTGCTCTATCGTAGAGCCTTTGATGGAATGTTGTTAAGATGTGTTGATAAAGAAGAATCCAAAAATATTCTTTATGAATCACATAGTGGAGTATGTGGAGGTCACTTTGATGGTCACGCCACTTCTCGGAAGATACATTAGATGGGCTACTTCTGGCCCACATGCTAGAACATGATGTGGTAGAGTTTTGTGCAAATTTCATAAATGTTAAGAGTTCTCCCATGAGATCCACATACCGGCATAGGATCTACAACCAATTGCAACACCATGGCCCTTTTCCACATGGGGCCTAGATTTGATAGGGAAATTCTCTCCCTCATCAATAGATGGTCATAACTTCATAATCACAGCCACATAATACTTTACTAAGTGGGTAGAAGTCATGCCTCTTACCACCGTGCCTGGATCTATAATCACCAAAGTTCATTCTGAACCAAATCATTTGTAGGTATGGGGTCCCACAATTCATTATCTCAGATAATGGCACATCTTTCAAAAATGATGAAGGTATGTGAACTGTGTGAAAAATTCAAAATAAGTCACCACACGGCTTCTCTCTATTACCCTCAGCCAATGGATAGGCTGAGGCTACAAACAAGACATTGAAATCCATCCTCCTTAAGACCGTCAAGGAGAATAAACGAGATTGGCATTTAAATATTTTTCTGGCCTTGTGGGCCTATCAGACTTCAGTAAGAATGCCGATGGGGGAAACCCCCTTTTCTTTGGTATTTGGTGTAGAAGTGGTTTTACCACTCGAAGTCTAAATACCTAGTCTTTGTATATCGTTGCAAGGAATTCTGGGAGGAAGAATGCTATCGAGAGGCACGACTCTCTCAGCTAGAAATTCTTGATGAGGCTAGACTCAATGCTAATTAATGACATAGTGTTTATGCTGACCAGATGGCTCGGTAATACAACAAGAAATTATATGAGCAATGAAATATATGAGGGAGATTTGGTTCTAATACTTGATATTCGAATAGACAAAAAGACCGGCGAAGGAAGAAATTCAAACCTAGGTGGTTGGGTCCATATCGAGTAATAGAAGACTACAAAAATGGGGCATTTCACCTGTGTACACTAGAGGGTGAGGAGTTTAGTGAATCTATGTAAACTCTCTTCACCTAAAGAGGTATTATGCATGATCCATTAGCATTTTCATATGTACATTACTGCATCTACATTGCATTTTCATCTGCCAATTCATTCTGTAAAATTTGTGATCAAGGGACTTATTCTTATAGAAATTCTTAAAAACTTCTAAAAACATTGGCAAAACATTTAAATCATGCTCATAAAAAATCTTCACAGATATCATCAATTGTTTCCAAATCATTTCATCGATCCAAACAGGAAAATACAAATCTTTGATAGTAACCATACCAAGGCCTGCATACTTGGTTCTACTTATGGTTTCTTTCTAGGTTAGGTGTCTTTGCCTATAGTTTGTTCTAGAAGCTTCATGGTGTCGCATCTATCCCATACAGATATCTTTGGAAATAAGAACATTCTAGACATTTTTCCTAGATAAATAAGTCAAATACAAGTCCACAGAAAATTTTTTATTTTACACATTTATCTTCCCTACCAACCTTTGGTGTTGAGCCTGTGTTACTTACTAGTGATGTAGGGTTGGGAAAGAAGAGAAATTCCCTTACTCACCTATGCCTTGTCCATGGTGATGAGCCCATACTTCCTACTGGTAGCATGGGGAAAGGTGTAAGGGGTTTCTTTGATAAACTTGAAAGTTAGAAATAGTTCATTCAAATATTGTGAAATCATAAATCAAAACAAAGTGAGTTAGATGTCCAAAATTCCAAGAGAGCTTAAAACCTCAAAACCAGATTTTGTCAACCAAGTGGCCATCTATGGATATAAGTCTAGATAAACTGGAAAGCAATTCACATTCTTAACTATGAAGAAAGCTTGAGTAGAGTGAGGTTGTAGTGTCCCAATTTGGTTTTGTCAAATCCTTGTCTTTCTCTCATCATTACCATTCAATAAATTTCATAACTTGTGCCCTTTCTAGCTCTTTGTGTTGAGCCCTTGCATCTTACTAGTTGCATGGAGTTAGGAATGGGGTAAGTTCATTCACTTATCATATCATTGTATCACCATGTTTTGCCAAAATAATATGAAGTATCAAATATTTCTTAAAGAAACTAAAGTTCAGTGTCACATTGTGTTGCATTATCATATATCAGCATTATTAAATACAAAAATAAATCATTCTGTTATCATTCACATCCACTGCATACATTCTGAAAAGCATAGAAAAGTAGAAATTCTAAACATCTAGAGTACACATGTGAGATGAGCCAAAAGTAAGTCAACTCGGATACAACATATTACCAAACCAAAAAGAAGAGTCTGTATATATCATAGTGAGTCAAGTTTTTACACAATGCCATCATGCACTAGGTGTGGCCAAAACACTCTCAATGAGCCTGAAATATACAAAAAAAATCATATAAATGCTTGACAAAATTGGACAACAAAGCAATAAGACACCAAGTGGCCTATTAATCCCTATGGGATCACCTCGGATGGTGCATGGCCACGTTTGGGACTCCTTCTTTGGCATGACATTATGATGAGACATGAACTGAATGGTGTGAGTGCTTGTGGTGGCGGCCGTTGGCTGTGGTCTCATTGACGAGAGTGACTCCACCTCATCAATATCTCGGGACTGCCTCATACCCAACCACCTAAGTATGAAGGGAGGGCATAACCTCCTAGTACTCTCCAGACAGGTGCAAACACATTAGTATGTCTTTTTAGCTGCTAGCAACTGGATTGAATCCTGTAATCAGCTCGACTCTGATCTTCCTTGAGGGGATCACAAGATGTAAATCTATGTACACTTGTCGAATAATCTCTTGCCACTCCTGTGCAGGTCACTTTGGCTAAGAGAAGAAAAAATAAGTAAGAAATGGTGAGTTAGAAAATTACAAAAACAAGACATAAAATAAATACCAACTAACATTTCCAACTAAAAAAATCAAGGGAAGGGTATCAACGTACTTGGATCTCTAAAAATCCAAGTAGGGTCATTGGTTACTTGCAGTTGCTATTGGTGGCTAGGTGTGGCCTCCCCAAATCTAGAGGCAAGATGATGTCCCCATCACAGACTCATCATCTCCCTCTCCATCTCGACAAAGTGATATAAACCAAGACTAAGGTCTAATCTCTCGTATGCACTCGCCTCCTCCCTGTGGATGCTCTCAGGGCTATATCTTGAGTGTCATGCCACTTGAGGATCAACTCTCCTGACTTCTCCATGTGGGCCACTTCCCTGGTCTATCCTCACCACCTAACCCACCTCATCAATTATCTCCTCTCAACTAACCCATCCTCTGTCCCATATCATGTGTACTCCTCAGAGTCAGATTGTACATCAATAGGCTCATTCTAACTCTCCATATGTGAGTAGGAGTGGCCACAATCCACAGGTAAAGGTGTGTTAAGGAGCACCAGTACCCTTTAGGTATGGACCAAACAGCCTAACTATAATAGGCACACTTGAGGTAACCACTGTCCATCTAGGGTCTCCTCTAGGGTGTCTTCTACACCTCCTCAAATAGTCTCGTATACTGGTGTTGTCATCGCCAGATCTGGCAAGCAATGATCAATTCTACCAGGAAGAAAAGATGTGTTAAGGAAATTACTAATGCAAACTTTTAGTTTGATGAAATCTGGAAACATAACACAAGAATACCATAGGCTATCAAGGTCAAGAGAATGAGTGTTAATCTGATATATCAGTGTAAATCTAATATCAAGCATGGTTGTATCATTGGCTCACCTATGAGGTACCTTCTATTAGTGTTACCTAGTAGGGTGGGGCACTTGCCTGTCAACCATAGTTAGGGAGATGTTTTCACTATCACAGACTCATCATATGGCTTCTCCATCTCGAGGAATGTGGCCCCTCTGAGACCAACCGACTCAATCAATATTTCGCACTCACTTCCTGTCTATGCTAAATCAAGGGGGGTGGCCTAAGTGCATTTATAGAACTTCGAGGCTCATCCAGTATCTCTAAGATAGGATAAGAAATCTAATATGGGATGAATTTCATATCTCACCACCTTAGACACTTCATCCCTATACATATAAGCTTATCAACCGAATAAGATAAACCTCGGTCTCATTTCACATGTGTTCTCACATTATTTAGACTTTGGTTACAAATAAAATACAATATGGGACCTCACTCCTCCTCTCCACCAAGATATGGGAGTTGCTCCAATTCCTAAGTACAAGACACCTACTCTCTCAAGGGTACAATACCCAGACTTTGAACATTGGAGCATTATGGACCACTTACAACAAATATTTACTACTAGAATTCCTATTGTACTTTTTACTATTACCGAACTATACATTATTGGCGGCGTCGTACCAGCAACATCATTATCTTCTATCAATATCCTACTAATATGCTTACAAACATCCTATTCCTAAGTACACACACTCTTGAAATGGAAATTACGGAGGAAAATTTTAGTTTCGACAGTGCCGCTGGAGGAAGCATGTCTACATAAGGGAGGCCAAACTACTTGAGGAACCTAGCTCGAATCAGGTGAATCTTGAATCCCATACCTATGTCAACTAAATGCTACATTTCCTAGTAGAGCAAGCTACCATTATGGTCCCCTCCTATCCCACAACCCTATGCCATGTCTTGGTATGGGTGTACAATACTAGTTAAGTGTAATCAAAGCCATGGAATTCACTGGCTGATGTCTCACTATGAAAATAAGCTCCATCAACCTATCCACCTAACTGACCCAAATAGCCCCTAGATCTAAAATTGGTATTCCCCTTCCATAAGGGATGATGCGCTCATACACCCAGACTCATAACCAATGTGGGATGGCTTAAAGACTTCCCTGTATCCTGAACTACCCTGATATAGGTCATGATAGGTTTTGTCCCTAAGTATGTCTGTTCCCTGAGGTGTATATGCAGCCATGTGCCCTCAATCTGTGTAATAATAGGAGACCAACAGTAAAGGAGTGTGTCACCTCCCTTGTCCTTGATCAACCGCGAGGAAAAGATGCCCATGATGGCTCTGCAGATGATAGGAATAGGACCAGTGGCAATGGATTGGACCTTTATTCCCTTCTTCAAGCCAAATGAAACAACTCCATCCCCCATGTATGTGGCCCACTAAGTGATCTCAGATTTGGACCCTAATGTCTTCAGAGTCAATCTCCTCCCACAGTATCGGGAGTCCAAGAATGTAGTATACGTCCTCCAAGGTGATGGTCCACTCACCCTTGACACCTGGAAACTGAAAGTGTTTTGGTCTGAATCCCAGTAAGAAAACAAGTCACACAGTATGTGACTAGTAGGAGTGACATGGGGCACCCGTGTAATCCTCCAAATACCCACCCTATGTAGAGTTTCCATCTCATCCTGAGTCAATTGATCTAAAATCCCTGGGAGCCAATCACACTCCCTCTAATGACTCCAACAGATATATTCATCCTTCTTTTGCATTCACCAAAACATAGAAAAAGAGAAAGTTAGTAATGTATATCAAAGGATAAGCTCACCAAAAACATGACAAAACATCAAAATCCCAAAAAAAATCAAGTTAACATGCATTTTGGTCATTCTGTTCAGAACCGCCACCCAGTGCAGGGTGGTGGTTTCTAGGGTCACCAACTTGGCAGGGCAGTGGTCCTCGTGACCGCCACCCTGCTTAAGGTGGGGGTCTTGGACCGATTTTCCAAATGCATCTTTAACCCTTAGAAAATGCTCAAAAACACAAAAAAAGGACCATTTTGAACAAAATAAAAGACTGCCCTATGGGCACCCCCCCTAGAGACTCATTTAGGACAAGAAATTTTGAAAATGATCCCCCCTAGGTAAAATTTTCAACATTTTGGCATTTTAGGTTTAAAAACACAAAAGTGAAAAAAACCAACCTTAGACCATGCGCAGGTTGATCTCCCACTCATGGAGGCATGATCACAATCTCGTAACAGTTATTTCAGCTGTACTCTCATCGAAAATTGTCACCGTGGGTCCAGAGCTCCAAAATCACCAATCGAATAAGCACAAATGAATTGGAAAATATATATATATATATATATATATATATATATATATATATATATATATATATATATTTGTTTTGACCTCATTTTGAGTGTATGTGTTCACAGGGCTAGAGCGTTGGTGCAGGTATATCTCTATATCCCTACACAAATGGTAAGTCCTCTTGTCGTTTTGATTTAGTGTTTATTTTTCAGTATTTTATCTATCTACACTTGAGTCTTCTCTCCCTCTTACAGGTAGTGGGAGCTTGGACAGCACATTTTCGACACACTGGCATGTCAGGTATAGCTTCTAACTCCCCATTTCAGGAACACCATACTCAGACTCTACATTTTACATCTTTTCATGGCTAAGACACTTCTTCGAGGGGGAAATATATACACACCCAAAATTACATGTGCTACATTGTTGGAAAATGGTTACAAAAGTCTCCAATGATGATTCACGTCCTTTCAGAAGATGTTCAAGCTCCTAAACCCATATGTAGTGTATATTTGTAGCTTAGACATCCTTATTTAGCTTTTCCACACTTTTTCTAGCTTCCCACTTCATTTTGTGCATGTTTTGGCCTTTAGTGCCAGAGACCATTGTCCTACCTAGGTGGCAATTCTGCCACCACCAAGTAGGGCAGGTCCTGTGAACGCTAGCCCTATGCAGGGTAGCAATCCTGAGCAATTTTTCCAGATTCTGTCATGCGTGTTTTTAACATGCGACAATTCACTTAACTTCACTTTTAGGATGCATTTGTGAACCGATTTGTCTAAAAATAGTTTTGATTTCTTGGTCCTCCTTCCCTCTTCTATTTTTTCATGTGCTTTAGTTAGTTGGAACTGCCTCTTCTTGCCTTGTACATGAAGGCACATCCCAGCCCCAATCCTTATATATTCCATGATTGTGTTCAAGCAAAAGGCCTGAGAATTTTTGTGTATCTTGCATAGTATTTTTACCACAATCCTACTAGGAATTACATAGCCAAGCTCATCTCTTGTGTTATCTCTCTTCTACTTGCATTGTAACCAGACTACCTTCAAGCTACCATTGTTCAAGCATATTCCTTCTATTGTTGTTCTTGCATTCCCAATCCCTTGGAATCATATGAACACACAAAGAAAGAAAGGAACAAACTGAGGGGACAAACACAGATACAACCAGATTTTTCAAAAGCTCTTGCTTATCCAGGTTGGAATTACTTGTTTTTTTGCTTCATTTATCAAGTTATCAATTTCAAATCATTAGTTTTAATTACATATCAAATAGAGTAGTAAAATTTTTCATTTCAATTGATTAGGAAATTACAAGTCGATCAAATCATTAGAAGTTTGCTCTTTGACATTACCAGGGAAGTTGTGGGGAACAATATCTCTTTTAGGGTTATGATTTGGTCTTCACCTCTGAGGTAGGGTTTGAAGGTTTTTGATTAAATTAGGTTATTTGTTTTAGATTTAGATTCACATATTCGCACAAGTAACTAGCTACATCTAGCTGATTACTTGTATTCAGTTTGTTTATTAGATTAGAATGCATTGCTTAAAAACCAGAAAAGATCAAAAACATTTACTTTTGTTAGATTAGTTTGCTTTCATTGTTTTTCTCTGATATACTGTAAAAAACACCAAAAACATAGATTAGATTTCCTTTGATAGTTAGTTTGTTTTACCAAGATCATTTCAATTCATTTTGCATGACCATAAATGGCCCACAACAAGAAAAGACATACGATTGTGATCCTTTGGTCCCACAACCTAATGGTCTAGAGTTGATAACAGACATTGATACAAGTTTACGTTTGACAGCCTTACGCACACCTGCTACATTCTCTAAGAAAATAGAACAACTAAACACACTAAACATCATAGCTAATCAAGCCTACGATTATTTGGACTACTCTTGGCAACATGGTTTGATTATGCATGCATGACCATAACATGAACTACAACCTCCATAAGTTTTTGGTATGTGATCCTTAGGTCCCACAACCTAATGGGATTGCTAACCAAATAGATATCAACGCTGGTTTGCATGCATTAATATTTAGATCATCACCACTTTCACCCTTGATATAATTACACAACTTTCAATTATTGAACATAGTAGTCTGATTAGGATAATACTTTCTTGACTAGAGTGGAGAATCATACATAATCCATGTGGTTTCATTGCACCTCTCATTCTCGCTTCCATGACCTTGTATGGAAATCTATACGAGGCACCCGCAAGTCACTTTCCACTTGTTCAACAACCAGTGAATAGAATCTCGGTAGAGCTTGATATTGACTGAGCAGTAATCATATCATATTGATCCATCACACCACTTCAGGTTAGGAGAGCATTATTTTCCTTAGATTCATAATGTAGGATCTTGGGAAATAGTTCTCTTAATAGCTTCAAAACTCTCTTTTCCTTCTTTAGTCTAGCTAAAGGGTGTATTCTTTTTCAACATGGTCATTAATGGTTTGGATAAGGTCATGAACTAAGGTATAAACCTCCTTACAAAGTTAATGGTTCCTAAGAAACTTTGAAGGCATTTCTTATGGCTTGGCAGGGATAGAGCCAATATGGAACAAATCCTTTTTGGGTAAATAAAGATTCCTTCCACGGAAATAATATTCCCTAATAATTTTCCTTCATGAACCACAAAAATGCACTTCTTGGGATTTAGTAAGACCCTGAATTCCTTGCACCTCTTAAAAACCTTTTTCCAAATGGGCTATGTAGTATTCTAAGTGCTTGGAGTACACCATTATATCATCAAGATAAACAAGGATCATGTCATTTATTTTTCCTTTGAAGGCCATAGCCATAGCTCATTAGAAAGTAGTCCCGGCATTAGATAACCCAAATGACATATTATTGTAGGCATATGTGCCCCATTTGGCAGTAAAGGTTGTTTTGATTTGATATGATTCCTTAAACAAAATTTTACTATAGCCTGAGTAACCATCAAGTACTAAAAACATTTCTTCTCATGTCATTGTTTTGAGAATCTTCTCCATAAAAGGAAGAGGGTAATGATCCTTTAGGGACTGTTCATGTCTCTAAAGTCCACACAGTCTTATCTCTCCATTTTTCTTCCTGACTAGAACTAGATTAGCCACCCATGAAGAATGTTTGATTAGGAAGATGATACTAGCTTCAATGAGCTTTGAAAGCTCTTTCTTCATAATTGGTTCAATTTTAGGGTTAACTGGTCTCTGATTTTTCCAAATTGGCTTAGCATTCGAGTCAAGTTTAATAGTGTGTTGCACCAATCCTGGATCAAAACCATGAATATCCTCATAGCTCCATGCAAATATATCACTATACTCTTGAAAAAGACCAACAAAAGCCTATTTTTCTTCTGGTAAGCACACTTTCCCAATCTTTAAAAACCTATCTTCTGTAACCTAAACTTGTTCAAAATTATCTTCTTTGAATATTTAATTGGCACTTTTTCTTTTAACTTGATCATCAAATTCAAGATTAATTCAAGCGTGACCAGACCCTTTGGTAATTTATTGGTTTTCAACTGTATAATTTGATCTTTATATACTTCTTGAACCTTAGATTCATTCTTTGAAGAGAATTTAGCTTCCTCCTATAGAAAAAGATTAATTTGTTTATCGCTATCGAAAACTTGCCAACTACCTGCATTATCCAGTATTTCTGATCTAACAACCATTTTAACGGAGTGCCATTCATTCTTCATAATATCAATAGGAACATTGTACTATGAACCCACTATTGCAAGCCTATCTGCATCTTGATTTTGATTCCTGGGAACCGCATGGATTCCAAAGGCTTCAAATTCCTCGATCAAATCCCACACCCTGTTTTTGTATCACCTTAAGAGATCATTTTTTAACACACTTTGGGCTCTCACCTAATTCATGACAAGTTCATTGTCTCCAAATACAGCTAATATTTTGATTCCATTTTTCTGAGCCAACTGGATTCCTTGCACTAGTGCTTTGTAGTCAACCACATTGTTAGTTTATCTGAACTCAAGTTGAAAGGACGAGAAATATTTATCACCTTGTGGAGAAATTAGCATAACACCAGTGCCTACTCTATTTTTTCTCCTTGAGCCATCAAAGATGAGTTTCCATAATCCTTCATGATCGTCCTGAGTCTTGAAAAGGTGAGGAATAATTGTTCCTTCTTCATGGATACAATAAGTTCCTAAACTAATTTCTTCTAATGTCAATAAACCAGCTTCTTCTACAAGCAATGCTTCATCGTAGGGTCAAATTTATGTCTCATGCTTACATCATTAAGCAAAATATCCTATACTTCTTCCACATGAGTTTTGGATTTGTAATCTACAACTTCTTCTTCTTGGTCACATATGGTATAGTTCACATTAATGGTGTTGGCAGTATAAGGCTCATAATGATTTTGACAAATTAGTTCTTCCCTCATAGTTAATTTAGTCCCATACCTGGTTCTAAGGAGCATGTGAGACCAATCAATAGATAAATATCAACCTAATTTTGAAAGTCTTTGGATAGACATATGGCAAAGAAGGGTAAAAGATTAATGACTAATATGTCCTATGTAAATGAAAAGCTTGGATAGACATGAATAGTAATATTGAGAACTTTGATAACTCTAATAGTATAAGCCGTTGTGCCATCCAACTGAACAACTCCCATGGATATTGATGTATATTGAACACCCAACACATATGTAATCTATTTAGGCATTACGGAGTTGCTAGCACCGAATTCGATCATACATTTTTATACCAAGTGCTTACTAATGATCAAATAAATGTAGAATGGTGATGGTTTATTAGTTTTAGCAACATTTTTTCCTTTTGGTTGACACAATCTAGTAGTAGTTGATGCCCCCTTCTTGACTGATTCATTAGGTGTACCAAAACTTTTTAGAACTTCATGCGGCAGATTTCTCTAAGAAGGAATTGATAGTGCTTCCTACACAGTGACATTTAAGTTGGTCTTCTTCATTTTTTCAACGATACTAAAAGGGATACTTCCTACCCTGCTAATATTCCTTTTAGCATTGGCATCTTCTATCATAAAATGGGCATTTGGTACTGTAACATTATAAAAAAATTATTTTCTTGCAGCTTGACTAGCCTACATTTCTAGTTATTTCTTTCTTATGTCTTTATTTACAACCACTTATGAACGAGGTTGAGAGGTAGATGCCTAGTTGGCCTTTGGTGGTTTGAATTTTATTGCTCTCTTTTTTGACCGAGTATTAGCACCTATTGATGTATATTCTATATTGAATCCACAAAAATCCTCCTCTTTCCAATTCAGCAATGTGGCTTCTTTTGATGTTTGAGATTGACCAGCCTCTTCTTGTTAAGGGGCTTCTACTAGTTTTTTGGAAGTTTGGATATGCTCTAAACAATAAGAGCTTGACTAAGTACTTTTTTAGGGTGTGTGTTCTCGTTGTGTGGCTAAGAGCAAGGGTAACACCATTCATAATCCTAGACCAAGCTATTTTGTACAGGGACAAGGGCTCTAGAGGAACTAGTAGCAAGGGGATCCTTAACATTCAAGGGTTTAACATTTGAAACTTGGTTTTGAGCTTGGTCATTATTATGAAAGAGCTTCCAATTGGAGTGATATTTCCAATTTTAAGGTTGATAAGGATGATCATGTTGGGAGTGTTGCCTCTTAAGTGCTACCAATTCGCTTCTAAAAGTTTGAAGCAATGATTTAACCTCATGAAGATCATTTTATGGGGTAAATATAGATGGATCTAGTTAACTAGGCACAGAAGGAAGAGGAGTGATAGTTGGTTGATTATTGGGGAACTCAGGATACATAGGCATTGGTGGCCTTAGGGCTATTTTCCCAGCCTAGATCAAGCAATTTTCATATCTTATGGCAATATCGTAGGCATCGGGCAACATTGCTTCACCCATCGATCGAATCATGACCGCAACATCACTGCTTAAAGCCCTTAAATAATACAAAAATGCATGATTTTGGGAAGGCTTTATCAATATTGGGATGTTATTCCAATTTTTCTGGAATAATAAATATAAATCTTCCATGAACTCTTGAGGATCTCTCTTTATGGTGGTTAATTGCTCCATGAGTGATAAGTAATCACTCTTATCCTTGAACTATTTTCATAGCTTCTCTCCAAAATCATCCCAGTTGCATACGGTGCCAGCCTCCAACCCATGAAACCATTGGATTTTTTTTCCCATAAAGGAAATAGCATTCATCCATGGTTTCTTATTCAGAGCCTTGTGTCTTTCCCAGAATTTGAGCATGTTAATATATCATAAGTTTGTATCCCTAATATTGTCTATATCGGATGAGATACTTGAAGGGGGTGCTACCCCTTGATAGCCATATTTCATTTTATCCTTCCCCTTGGATGATGATCAAGACATATGCCCTATTGAAAAAACCAAAAATAAGAAATCGGGGTGTAAATGTATCCTTGCAGAAAAACCTTCTAAATTCAACTTGTACTTCTGAAACCCCAAAGTCTGAAGTTCTGAAATCGAAACTTAAACCTTGTCAAACATCTTTCAAAATCTGAAATAGAAAAACCCCTGAAACTCCAAAATCTGAAGTCCCGAAATCGGAACCTCCGAAGTGTCGAAACCCAAAAATCTCGAAAACCCCAAAATCGTAGTTTCACACCTATGAGGTAGTCCCGAAACTCCAAAAGTCCCGAACTGAGAACTTGAAATCCTGTAAAAGCTTCTTGTCCTCTGAAACGCACTTTTCTCCCGATATGCAACCTTCTTCCTTGTTCGTGGAGTATTTTGAAGTTCAAACTTCAAAAACAATAAAAACAACAAGCAAAGAGAGGTCATGGTTTAAACTTAAAAAACAAAACCTAAAGGAGAATGTATCTAAAGGAAAATGGAAGACAAGAGAGAAGTAAAAATAATAGAATAAGAGTCCCAAAAATGAAAAGTAAAATAAAACTTGCAAACTTGCCCAAAATGATGAGAAAATAGGAAAATAATGCTCCAGAAATTGCCTAGGGGTACAGTCGAGATGCAGAGGTATGTCACCATGTCAGAGTATTGATTCGTCCGGTAAAAAAATGACAAGTAAAATTTACATATTTATAGAAGAGTGAAAAATTAATTACTCGGGCCTGAAACGTGCGGGTAGTTGAGCATTTATTGCCATCAAAAATCAGAATTCAGAGGTTGGTATGTAGGCTTCCTGTAGGCTACACTTTGGACTCCGAAGTCTGAAATTTCGAAGTTCTAAAATGGTAAATGGATCGGGTTTCGGGTTTCAGGAACCGGAGTGCAACTTGCGTACAACTTGCACTTTGGACTCTAATGTCTGAAATGATGGTGTGGAGTAAAACTTCGGAACTCAAGAGGAAAACTACATGTTAAACGCACTTGCAATTCTGACTTCTGGTTCTGAAATATGATTGGATCAGACTTCGGGTTTCAGAACTCAACAATTATTTTGCATGCAAAATACATATTGATTTCCGAAGTCTGAAATTCGGTGAAAAATGATACTAGGGCAATTTTTGAAACAAATTTCCCAAAAAAGCTAAGGAATGGGAAGGGTAGAAAATTGCATGAAAATTTTTTAAAAGTCTCCCTGGCAAGGGTAACTTGTGAAGTTAACAGTGTTCAACTTTTTGATGTTTCTAAGAACTTTAAGGTGAGTAGAATTTTTTTTTAAATTACAGTGTGGTAGTAAAGTGGAATATTTTATGAGATGTTATGTTATCTTTATAGTGGAGTGAGGTAATGACATGTTTACATTCATTAATTCTTGTTCTAATGAAATCTATATTGGTAAATGTTGTAGTCATTTGTATTCACTGAATAATTTCTGACTCTACTCTTTTTTACATTCTTCATATACTATTAAAGAAATAAGAATCAAAAATATATTTTTATGGAAGATATTTATTATTTTTCTATGTAGTTTACTTATTGTTATCCATTTCTACCCCTTGGCAAAAATGGACAACTTTGAAAAAATTGGACTTGGATAGCTTGATAAAGCTTCAACGGAGAATCTGGAAAATGTAGGTAATTTTCATGATCTTGGGCACTTGGAATTATTTTACGCACTTCACATCTTCTCCCTAGGCTTCAAAGTTCAATACTTGGCCAAGAAATTACAAAAATGGTTAAAATTGGGAAGTTTATGAGGTTTATATAATTGTACTTTACTTCTTAAAATTAACCAAGCTAAAGTTACTAGCAAAATTTTGATTTATACTACTGCCTTCATTGCAGAAAATTGCAATGTCTCTCTATTGCTCAAAGCAACTCAAGTAAATCTTGACTGAGAAATCCCGTAACAAAGGGACAAGAGGAGTTATGTGAAGATCAGGCATTTCTTTACTTCATAAGTAGCGAAGCAAAGCACATTCTAAGACCTGAGTCAAGAACTTCCACAAACCCGTGAAGCAAAGAGGAAAGCACGAAGTAATGCGGGGATACTTAGGTACCACTACTTCAAAGTAATGCACTCAAACAAAAATGTGAGTAAAGAATCAGTTACCTCACAAACCCACAGAAGTAGGGCAAGGGTAAAGAGTAATGTGGAGTTTATGAAGTTTGGCATTTACTTGCTTTAAAGTAAATAAGATAACCACTTCGAAAAATGTGAGCAAAGTAAAGTAGGGGTTTATAGACCCATATGCAAAGGAAAAAGGAAAGAAGCTTTACAGTAAGTTCGATAGTGTTATTACTGTGAAGTAATGCACTTTTAAAGGAGCAAAGCTAAAGTACTTATACAAATCCTATAGCAAGGTTAAAGTAGAAGTGTAAAATCCCATGGAAATGCGATGGGCCATGAACCTGAGAAGAAATATGGGGGTTCAGAAACCCGCAGAGTAAAGAAATGAAGTAAAGGCACTTTATGAACTATAGAATGGCCATATCTTTCTCCCAGGTGCTAGCAATTCTCCACAAAATTCCCACTTTTTGTAAAGGTCTTCATCAAGTAATTCCCCATGGAACCATAAAATAAGAGAAGTAGGTGGAGTAGATACGAAAAAACAAGGAAAAAACTCCCAACATCCAAAAGAACTCTGTCCCGGAAGTTGAGCAGGATGCATCTTAATGGATGAAGTACATGGGAATTTTCTTTTCCAGCATAAGCAAAGAGACATGGGAGGGACAAGTAATTGCAAACGTCGTCCACACCTCTTTTCAGTGCATTAATTATTATTTTTAGTGGGTGAAGGGGTAATTTTGAGTTTCTACATTTCTCTCTCTCTTCTCTCATCTTTCTTCTATATATATTGTAGTCACTTCTCATTTGAGAAGAAAGGGGGGATATTTTGGGATATGGGGAGAACTCTGTAAAAAAAATTTCTCACCATGTCCATGAGCTGCAAGCCTTTCTCATGGGCCTATAAAGTGTATCCAATGCCTCTATTCTGTCAAATGTAATGGACTTATGCAACAATTGTGAGAGCAATAAACTTTGTGTTTTGTGGTGTTTCTTTCAACACTGCCATTCTGTTTTATTGCATTTTCCTTGCCTCTCCATTCTTGCTAGCTGGATTATGTGTATGTTTTTCTCATTTACAGGTTTATCTCATTGTGTTTTATGGAGATGCAGAAGGTGAATGTAGATTCTATGGTCTATGTCACAATTGTTTGGCCTCTCCCTACTCTATTCTCCTCCTCCCTTTTCTCCCTTAAGTAGGATATTTCCACCCCCTTTTTCTAGTGCTATCACCTACTTTTAGTGTAGGATTTCCCTTTCTATACATATCTCTAACCCTCTCTCTCTCTCCCTGAGTCCCTTGAAATGGTTAGTTTAGGATTAGTTAGTTGCATTTTCCCTTCATAGGAGTAGCTTTTAGCATTAGATTTAGGTAGAGGAAGCCGACCTTCTCCGAAGGTCCATCTCAAGTCGCAAGTCCCACAACTTGAGAGATAGACTCCATGTTTCCCAAAAACAGTACAATTTCCCATTTCATTCACATGCAAGAAAATCATCAGGGTGCTACTTTTTTGTGATAACATTTTTGGCATGCCCGATGGGACAAGCATTGAAAGCTTAAATTTCATCATTTTCCAAGTTGATGTGTTTGTTGTTAAAAATTTCAGCCTTTGGAGGCTTTCTACAGCAAGGAAGCAAAGGTGAGCTTAAAGCGAGTGAAGGGGTTATGACTCAGTAAATACTACCCGATGGAGTAAAACTCAGAGGAGCTTGACTCAACACTACTAAGAAGGTAGTGAGGGGAGTTAACTCCCAAGATTCCTAAATCTGCAGAAGCCAAAGAACCCAAAGGCAAGGTGATGGATTGTGTGTGATTTGAGCATAACGATGCTAGCTTCGAAGTAATAGTTATGGGTTAAAAGCCTGGGCACAAGTTAAGTAGCTCCGCAAACCTCATAGCTGAAGAGTAACAGCTCTAGGGATGCGACCCAACATTACTTCCAAGCAAAGTCGAGCACTCACATAGGTCTGAGATCAAGTATTTGCATCCCAGAAACCCACAAGGAAGGAGTGAATTAATGCAGGGATTCGACCCCCGCCAATTGTAAAGTAAGTGGGGTTCGTAAACCCACAAGTCAAGCAAACCAAAAGGCACTCATAAAGCAATGAAGCAGAGTAGTCCCAAAACTCCACAAATAGGCATGTTCAAGCACATTTGGAAACTCCATTGATCTAACCAACCCATTTTCTGAAGTTGCAGACCTTCCCTTTCCATCCATTTCCATCCATTTTTCTTTCCATATATTTCCATTTTCTTCATTCATGAAGTTGTGTAATCATGACTTCATTTCCATCATGGGATTCCCATTTGCAGCAATAGCAATGCCATTCAAATTCATCTCCAAGATTGTTATAACACACCTCCAAGATCAATCTCTATGATCAAAATCAAATTGAGTATGCATACCCATATGAGCAAAATAAAAATCAAGTTTGGTCATTCACTAAACTATGGAGTTGTTCAAGGGCAAGGGTATGTAGATTTTAGAGGCCATCCTACACCTAGAGATGTTTATTTGTAGAGAAAGATTCAAGAGATAGAGTTGAACATGATGCATATGAGGATTGAGAAGACTAGGAAGGAATCCAATATTGGTTTTAGGATTCCTTACCTATGGACTAGCCCTATACCAAGTAAGTTCAACCCTTAGCAAAAGTTGCAGATTATAATTGAAATGAATGACTCAACTTGCAAAGTGGGTTAAAAGGATGGAAGCTCATGAATCTAGTGTTAGGTAGCCCTGTCAATGGGGAATTCCTACACTACCATCTCACAGCCCTCACATTCCTCTTTCCCAACCTACACCATCTCAGCCTACTTGTCATATTCCTAGATTTCTTTCTGCTGCCCCCATTGAGGATTCCACTTCTCCATCTTCTTGCCTTCCACCCCACCTTCAATTTCTCTTCCCTCTTTCCTTCCAAACCTTCTTCCCCTCCACAGAAAGAATAAATTAAACCAATCCCATTCCACCTAAAAATTTACAAAAACTAGTTACAATCCCAACCCACCCCTCCTCTTGTAGTCCTAAACTCATTTTGGGAGGAACAAAATTAGAAAATCATGTCAAGGAGGGAAGAAAGTTGAAGATCCTAATAGAGATGAACTTGAAAGAAATATGAGAGAGTGGGCTGCAAAGTTCAACTTCAATCAAATGCCACAGTTGGTTAAGCCTTCAAAAAAGGTTGGGATTTTGGGAAAAAAAAGGTGAGATGTTGATTTTGCAGAAGGACAAGAACAATAAGTAGATGATCAAAAATCCTTGTATGCTCTGAGTGTAGTGTACCTGATTGGCACCATATTCTCAGAATTTTCTGATTTATCTCAGTTTGCAAAGTCAGGAGAGGAGGAAGAAATCAACTCCAAATCTAAAAGAAGAGGAGCACAAGGAAGATAACTAAATCTAAGAGGATGCATGACATCATTGAAAGCTTCTTGCTAGTGATTTATGGAGGTTGATTTTGTTGATGAGACTTGGAATGATCAAATTGGTGAGGAAGATCCCATTGAACTTACCACTTGTGTTGTTCCACCACATATATTCCAACACCAAGATCCTCTTTTCATGGAAGAAATCATTCTAGAAGAGACTAGCTTCCCACAGTCAATCCTCATGAAGATCCATATAGATGAGTTTTATCTTTCAATCTTGAGGAGTTTCATGTTGAGGAGAAGGAAGAAATAGATGATGACACCATGTCCCAAATCAGTCATCAAGGCATAGGAAGAGTTGTTTGTGGAAGCAAAACAGATTTCAAATCAACTCATAGACATGTTCAATCACAAGGAAAAGGAAGAGAATGCTGCTTATAACTCCATTCATGGAGTTGAGCTTGCAAATAGGAATGGGAAAATTTCAAGGATCAAGCCTTTCCCAATCAAATATATGGCTTCTTTAGAGCCAAGGAAGGAGTCACAACTAGTCATGCGTGTTTCAGAGCATGAGGAAGAGCTTCAATATGTACCAAAGGTCATCTGCAATACCTCTCAAATCCAAATGCAGAGTACAAAAGGAGGTATTTTCTTTTCTTCCAGTTGATACTTTGATAAGAATAGGGTGAAAAACCAACTCCTAGTCAGTTTTTCACTCTTATCCATGACCATGTTTAGTGCCAAATCAATTGCATGGTCTCAATTTGTGAGGAAGGGAAGCTACTTTTCCTTGTTAGTTACAGGATTTGTTTGAGTTTCCCATTTCTCTAGTTAGAGTATAGTAGGTAGGTTTGTTTTCAGTAGAAGAAGTGTTTGTGCACACTCTACATGTTTCCACTTGGAGCATATATGATTTCCCCTTTTGTACATAGTTTTTGTGGTGTTTGTTGCTCTTGCACATGGTACATTTCAGTAAAATTCATTGTTTGGGAAATCAAGGTTTTAACAGTTCCAATTACACTCCATTAAATCAGCATGTGTTTTAGAGCTTTTGCAATGCTTCATTGTTTGTCATGATTCAGTTCATTTTTCTTCAAAACTTGGCAAAAATCAAATTTGGGATAGTTTTAGATGTTCATTCATTTCAGTCTCAATAGATCATTTGCAGAGGAAAGAGAAGAATTTCATATTCAAAACAATTTTCCACTCACATAAAACCATGTTTAGAAGATTTTTATGATGTGAGATGGTTAATTCAAGCAAAAAATAGATCAGCTCCAAGTTCAAATAGCAGTGCTTCAAGTGGATTTAGGGGAAAAATTTCAAGTTTCAAATCAGATTTCATATTTACCAGGCTGACTCCATGCCAAATGGATGCTTCAAGGCCACTGATCAACTTCAATCCAGTAGGAAAATTTCCCCATGAGTCACCAAATTATTATCCATTTTTACCCCTAGTAAAAATGGACAAGCTTAAAAAAATTGGACTTGGGCAGCTTGATGGAGCTTCAATGGAGAATCTGGAAAAGGTGGGTAATTTTCATGATCTTGGGCACTTGGAATTATTTTAGGCACTTCACATCTTCTCCCTAGGCTTCAGAGTTCAGCACTTAGCCAAAAATTTACAAAATGGTTAAAATTGGGAGGTTGGCGGGTTTATATAGTTGCTCTATTGCTAAAATTAACCAAGTAAAGTTACTCCAAAATTCTTATTTATACTACTTCCTTCTTTACTCAAATGCGATGTCACTCTACTGTTAAAGGAAACTAAGTAAAAATTACTCAGTTCCACGAGTAAAGCAATTTAAAAATCTAGCAGCAAAGAAAAGAAAGCAATGAGTAATGCACAAAAATAGTGTTTCTTTACTTAGAAAAGCAGTGAAGCAAATCACTCCAAAAAACATGAGAAATGTAGTTGTGAAAACCCGCAGAGAAGGGGCAATTTTAAGAGTAATGCAGAGATGTGATGTGGTATTACTGCAAAGTAATGCTCACTCACAAATCTGAAGTAAAGCATAAGATAAAATCCATAAAACAAGGGCAAATGTAGAGTGTGTTGTGAGGTTTTGATGCGGGAAAACTTTGAAGCTAAGTTCGCAATAAATACAAATAAAGCTATACTTAAAACCCACAGAAAAGGGAAAAGTTGAGAAGTAATGTGGGTTTGAAAACCTGTGAGTCAAGCAGTCCAAAAAAAACCCGCAAAAGGTTATGGAGGTAGAGTTTTGTGGGAAAGAGACCCCTACTAACTGCAAAGTAACAGCTCCCGAAACCCGCAGATCAAAGCAATGAATTTAAGCACATCCAAAATCCCATAAGGTGAAGCAAAAGTGAAGGCAGCAAGTAACTTAGGTTTTGGACTCGGTGAAGCTGTGAAGTCACAAGGGCTCGGAAATCCACAAGAAAAGAAGTCCAAAATTCCCACAACGAAGGAGAAAATCAAAGGGAGTGGTGTGGGGTTTGAGATTGATCGATATAGGTAGTAACATGGTCTTGGTTTCCCAAGTAAAGTAAAGTCACCTCAGATTTCCACAACAAAGGAGAAAAAATGAAAGGTGAGTTATGTGGGTTTTGAGCTCGATGGAGCTTAAAGTAATGGGATCTTGGTTGTCTGAGAAAATATACTCCATAAACCTACATTGACATAACTCACTCCCCTATGCACCAAATTCATCAAAACTGTCCTCCTTAGAATTGCATTTTCGAGTACTTCACCATGGAATCATAAAATAAGAGAAGCAGGTGGAGTGGATGGGGAATAAACAAGGAAAGCACTTCCAGCATTCAATGAACTCTTCCATGCACTTGAAATTAGATTAAATGAAGACATGGGCATTTTCTTTTCCAGCAAGCAAAGAGACACAAGAAAATGAGTTTTGCAGGCCGCCCACACCTTTTTCAGTGCATTAATTATTTTTTTTGGTGGGTGAATGGGAATTTTAGGATTCCATCTATCTCTCTTTTATCCATCTTATTCTATATATTGCAATCACTTCTCATTTGAGAAAAAAGAGGGATATTCTGGTATATAGGGGACTCTATCAAAATGGTTTCTCAATTTCCATGAGCTGCAAGCCTTCACATGGGCCTGGAAAGTGTAGTTTTACCTCTAGTTTGTAGATGTAATAGACTGTCCATATTGTAAGAGAAATAAAATTTGTGTTTTGTGGTGTTCTTTCAACTCTAGCATTCATTTTTATTGTATCTCCTTGCCTCTCTATCCTTGTTGTTTTTGTTTTGTGCATGTATCTCTCATTTGCAGGTTTGTGTTGTTGTGTTTCATGGAGGATAAGATGGTGAATGGAGCCTTGGTTTGTGTCACAGCTGTCTGGTCTTCCCTTACTACATTCTTCTCCTCCCTTATCCCTCAAACAGGATATTTCCACATCACTTTTTCTGGTGCTAGCACCGTCTTTTAACTGTAGGATTTTCCCTTCTATGCATCTTTCTAACCCCCTTTCTGTCTCTCACTGGTCCCATAGAATGGTTAGTTTAGGATTAGTTCAGCTGCATTTTCCCTTCATAGGAGTAGTTTTAGCATTAGGATTTAGGTAGAGGAAGTCGGCCTTCTCCGAAGGTCCATCTCAAGTATGCAAGTCCCACAACTTGAGAGATGTTCTCATGTTAGCAAAACGTAGAGATCTGCATACGTCATAATCTCAGGGTGTTACTTTTTTGTGATAACACTTACCTTAAGATATGCATTAAAATTAGAATTTTTTGGTTTACCCTATCATTTCATTAGGTTTTTTATGTCATTTGCACTATTAGATATAGTAGATTTGTTTTTTTATAAATGGAAATACATATTAATATATGTATGAAAGTTTCATTTTTGTATTTGTATATAAAAGGAGTTTTTTTTGTTTTGTGTTAATTGTGTCCATTTTGATCTTACACCACCTTTGCTGTAATTTTCTTTTCACTCTGCATTTCCTGAAACATTTTATATAGTTTTAATGGGTAAAATGAACTTGTTGCCTCTGTTCCCATGCCTTAATCCATTTGAAAATCATTTGACATGCCCCATTTTACAAGAATACTCAAGTTTTGCCCTAATTTTTTCCCTAAATTCTTCAAATCTGTGGGCTATGTCATTTTTTCCATTTTCCCAATCGTGGAAGCTTAAAAATGATCGATTTTATACCTATATGCCTATGAAAATTTATCCCCATGGTCGATAAATGCTCAGAATCATGTTTCATCTGATTCTATTTCAAAAAACAAATTCCATCCTTGGTGAAAAAATTGGATTTGGGCACAACTGGAAATATTTTGTGTTTTTGACGGTCAGACGGGCATATTTTAGCCATCAAATTATTGCTGAGAAGTCAGAGGGTACATGGCGGCATCTAATTAGCTGTAGGAGAAGTGGGGAAGTGTTATAACTTATCATTTTTTTCCTTTCTTAGCAAATGGGGCATTTTCGGGCCCAGGGCTCCGTTTTTTCCAAATTGCCTACGTGGTATGTTTTGATTGGTCTGAGGAGAAGTGGGGGAGTCAGATTTCCTTGGAGAATTTTGAACTTTTATTTTGTAAAAATTTTTAAAATCACAAAACTGGCCTGAAAACCCACAGCCAATTAGGGAGTGGACACGTGTCCTAAAAGACCAAAAAGGGAAGTGGGCCGATGGCGGACTTAGAAGAATTTTTAGTTCTTTTTTTGGAAAAAAGGGAAAAAGATTGCCCCACTCTAATCAAGGATTTCCATGTGGGAAATCAAGGTTAATGGAGCAAGGGGTGGACACATGGTAGGGCAAAAAGGAAATCTGTGGGTGATCAATCACAGGTGGACAGCGGGGGTCAAAGGGGAAATTTCTTTCCCTTTTTTTAACTGTCAAAAGGACTAAGAGTTAAAAAAATTAAGCCGTAGGTCCTGTGAATGAGCCACAGGGAGACACATGGCTTCTAAACCAAAAGCAGGGTCAGCGGGTCAGCGGAGGAAAAGGGAAATTTTCTCCCTTTTGTACAAAAAGACTTAGAGGTGAAATTTGAAGTGTGGCCTACATGTGGAACCATGTGACCGACATGTGTCAAGGACAGGAATCAGAGGTTGCGGGCCCGTGCAGAAGGCAAAAGTTGAAAATTTTTCCCTTATGAAAAAAAAGGGTTAAAACATGGAAATAAGCATCCCACATATTTGTAGCGATAGAGAGGCTGACACATGTCAAGGGAGAAAGGTGGAGGTGCAGGCCCATGGGGAAAAAAGTGAAAATTTTCCAAATTCCAAAAAAGGGTCAAAATGCACAGAATTGAGCCGCGATTCCAATGGGACCCACCATATGCCACGTGTCATCACCAAAATTCAAGGGTGGAGGGGCAGAGAAAAAAGTCAATTTTTTCCATTTTTCCAAAAATGTTAAAAAGTCAAAAAGTGATCCCGAATTCATTCCCAATCGTATTTTGACACGTGGAGGGCCCAGATTGAAGGAGAAAGAGCAGATCAAGGGTAACTGTACATTTTCATTTTGGCCTGCCATTTTTGCTCCAGGAAGTGTGGAAATGTGAATTTTGCATCATTTTTCATCAATTTTTTGGTGAATTTGTGTCCTTTGTGCCTGCAAAGATCAATGCAAGTGGTTTTAGGGATTAATTTGCAGATTTGAGGTGTTTTTGAAATAAATTTTTACTCAGGCCCGTGTAAAACGTGAAATATCAAATTATAAAGTTGCAAAATCAAATTTTGGAATGATAAGGATGAAATGATGAAATGAAAGGGGTCTACATGCTTGGAGAATGAAAAACGTGCCTCCACAATGGATAATGATGAAGGATTTGTAATGATTCACCATTTTTGAAACACCTGGAAAATTTGGTTGCAAATTTGTTAAATGTCCCTATCTGTGAATCATGTTGGAATTTTGTAACAAACTTGATGTTGGGCATATTCTTTTCTTGGGAAAGAAGGATCAAATGTAATTGAAAGTTATATAATGCATGTTTTGAGACATGCAAAAGGTCAGAGAAACTTATAATTTCACGGGAAAATCTTGGGAAGAAGCTCATTCTCTGAGAAACCACCTGAGAATCATTTCTAATTCCTTTTTGCATCAGATTTGTATCATGTTGAGTTGGTTTCAGTTGTAAAGCCATCAACAAGCTCTGAAGATTGTTCTTATAACATTCCCCTACTGATAAATTTGGTCATTCTGGATTATTCTGTGTTTTCTCTTAGCAAATTTTGTATGCACTTATGTTTCAGAATGTTTTCAATTTGTGTTTCTTGCTCCTGTTGCAGTCTTGTGTTTAAAATCTCTCTTGATCATACATGGTCTCATTTCTTATTGATAGTTTAGTGGCATCTACAGTCTCACATTCAGAAGAGCTTTCATCTGATAAAGAGATAAACAGATTTAAAATCACTTTACCTTCCTTGAATTCTTGAGATTGTTTGTAAACCTTTGGGTGCACCTTAGGTCATGATAAAATAGAGATTTCTGGATACTTTGTTGGTTCATCTGCTTCAAGATTTTGTGGCAGGTTGTCAAAGATTGTGTGGAAGAGTGCTGATCTAGGCCTCCATTTGGTGCACATATCTGGTTGAAGGAGTACCTTAACCCCTTTGAAGCATTTCTGTTGTTTAGGTGTTACAAATTTCTTGCAAAGGTCCTCAAAGAATTCTGGCAAATTCTGGTTGGTCTTGTCTAAAATATCCCACCAAAAATTTCATTCAGAATAACTAATCCTACCCCATACTACCCCTGCATTGCATTGTGTGTCAACAAAAGAACACAATCCATTTACAAAAATGCACAAAGCAAATCAGGATCATACCATGTCTCTAGTAGCCTCAGCCTTGTCTTGAAAGCATTTCCATCATTTAGTAGTGACAGCTCTATTGAGTTTGAATAATGGAAAATTGATCATGTTTTCCCAAGGCCATCTCCATACAATATGCACAGTATAAGGATATCTCCACCTCCTTCACAAAATAGAGGCTGCAATATAGGTTCTCTTACCTTGGTTGAAAGGCACAACCTAAAATAGTGAGGATTAGATCAAAATCCTTTCAAGGTGCTACCCACTTCTTCAAAGCCTGAGTGCTAACAAGTCAAATAAATTGCTTCCCCGGCTACAAAATGACATATAAATCATTTATCTACCTCTGAGTGTCTTGTAAAATCCATGATGCTACTCAAGTTGTGAAGGAGATTAAATCTGGGTACCAACACCCAAATGGCGCCATTGCTGGGGACATTATGTATTTGAGATTCCTGGGAAATAATTCATTGCTGAGATTGATTTGTTGATTACAAATTGTATCAGTCTTCATGTCTATTTATCCCGTCAACAAGAGTACATTTCTGGCACCTTAGTTCAATGGGGATACATTATTCAGTATTTCAATATTTCAAATCCCTGGTAATACTTCCTTCTATGATTTATGTGCAATTACAAATCTGAGTATCATTTTCTGATCAGATTTGTAAGGATTGAGTGAAGATATAAGTTCTTCCTACAAATTTTATTAGTTTCCAGCAGTAGTTGCACTTCATTTGCATTTGTGATTGATAAATTCAAAGAAAGGAAGGTCTGATCTATAAAGTTTGGTAAGATTTTGAGTGCTGATAGATATTTGACAGAGTATTTTAGTGCATTTGCACAACTAGGGTGAAAGTCCTTAGTGGCGACTCCATGTTGTTCTGATCTTGATAAGTACCAGTGTCTTAACCTTTCTGTCATTTACTTTGGTGTTGCTAATCTTTGCAAAACTAGAAGGAAGAAGATCTCTCTTCATTAGAGACTTTGCTAAGAAGTTGTTTACAGATTCAAGAAACTCAGAGTTGGAAGGGAGAAAAGTTTGGAAGGTTGTTAAAGGTCAGACATCAGGAAAAGATATATCCATTGGTGAGAGAGATCATCCTTTGGTAGAGGATTATCACTCTTCTTCAAGTGATTCTGATTCAAGAAATCCTCTCATAAATTTGTTTTCCTCAGCTAGTGAAGGTCCTTCTGTTGTACCAGGTAAGTTCCTTCTCTAATCTGCACCTCTATGTTTCAATTCAAATAAAACTTTCCAAGAAAATCAGCACTTAGAGAATACCAGTCTTGTGAATCACATTCTTGAGCCCCAAAGACCTTGCACTCCTCATCAGCTTGTGTCACCCCCAAGATCACCTCCACCAAATAATATGGCTCAGTCCTAGACCTCAATTTTTTGTTAACACCTTTGATCCTATAGACTTTAGAGGAATGGATGGTTACCCAAATGTTGTCCCACAAGATGTCAGAAATAGATTGCCAAAATTCCAAGGTAACAATGCAATAACTGGTGATCAACATCTCAAACATTTTGTTAACATGATGGAAGATTTTGAGATAGAGTTTGAAGATGTGTATATTAAATTGTTCATTCATACACTAGAAGAGGATGCTAGGGATTGGTACAAGGATCTGCCTGATAATTCAATTGATTCTTGGACTGAAATGAAGAATGCATTTAGGTTGCAATATGGTGACAAGACTGATCCTATATTTCTCTTGTCTAAGTTTGAGAATATCAAGAAGAACCCTAATGAATCAGTCCATGACTTTAACACAAGATTTAACAAAACTTTGAGAAGGTTTCCTGTTTGTCTGAGGCCTTGTGATGAGTCTTGTTTAATCAAATATGTAGATGCATTTGATAAAAAGGAAGCCTATTACCTAAGAGACAAGAACCCTACCAATCTAAGACAAAATTTCACCATGGCACTTCAAATTGAAAACAATATCAAAGCAATTGGGAAACCTCTCAAGAGAGATGGTGTAAAGTTGATAAACCCTAAAAAACCTCAAGTTAGCAAGGGTGCCGATTTAGAGGAGGTTGTGAAAACTTTGGCAGGGGTAATCAAAGAAATCTCATATAAGTTGGCAAGAGCTGAGAAAGGAATTGGGAAAACTTCACAAGGTCAGCCAAGGGAGCACAAAACCATGACAAATTTTCCAATCATCCTCAGAGGTGATCAAAGGGCAGATGATAGAGGAAAATGACCCATGGGGTCTACAAATAGACATCCTCAAGCACGTGAAGGAAGAAGGTCTGTGTTACTTGATCCCCTAACTATTAGGGTTGTTGTTGTTGAGGAAGTTACTGATATTGATTGGTGTGATAGGTGTTTTCTGCCCCATCCTCCATGTGAAGTGGACCAGCAAGATGGTGAAGCTAATAATGGTGATGGTACTGATGATGATATTTGCATGGTGGGATGTTCTTCAAGCTCACAAGGAGGAGCAACATCTACTGAAGTGATAAGTGCAAGGACAACTGTAACCTTTTGGGATTGCATCAAATGGGTACAAGTTTTCCTTCCCCCTCATACTCTTGAAGTTGATGTAGTGCAAGCTTTTGAAATTCCTAACAATGATTGTATGAATAAGTATGATGGCGGTATAAGAGCTTTGATGATTAAGAAGTATCATGGTGGTATTCCTTCAAAGGAAGAGAGAATTTGTTTGGAAAAGATATTATCCAAACATCAAGCATTGGCAAGTGTGAAAACTCAAGACCATTCCTAGTTTGGAAAAGATATTCTCCAATGTTGAAAACTAACACCATTCCTTGTTGCTCTTGAGTCAAATTTTAGCAATGTTGATTGCATCATCGATAAAAACATATCTACCTCAAGAGATGTGGAAGATAATGACTTGGGAATAAAGGAAAAACCAAGAAAATTTTGGTTGGGTAGAAGTTTAAACAAAGAAGAAAAATAGTCCTACATCCAATTGTTGAAACAATATCAAGACAGCCTTGCCTGGTCATATTCAAAGCTGAAAGCATATAGAGAAGACTTATTTCAGCATGATCATCCCTCTTGAAACAAATGCCAAACCATTCAGAAAGAAGTTTAAGGCCAATTAATCCACTCCTCTCCATGAAAATGCAAGATGAATTGAAGAAACTATCAAGGAGGGAGGGATCATTCAGCCCATAAGATATTCATCTTGGGTTACAAACCTTGTGCCAATCAGAAAGAAGAATGGAGATATCAGGTGTTTGTGTAGACTTCAAAAATCTGAATAGAGCTTCATTGAAAAGACAATTATCCTTTTCCAAACATGGAGAACATGCTGCAGTTAGTGACTGGATCTGAATTGTTGTCCACCTTGGATGGTTTCTTTGGCTACAATCAGGTTGTTGTCAAGGAGTCTGGAAAGATTTAAAATTTCCTTTAGCACTCCTTGAGATAGGAACATATATTTATGTGAGAATTCCTTTTGTTGTCATGAATGTTGGAGCTACTTTCCAAAGAGTAATGGATGTTTCTTTTGAACTGGTTATATAAATGAATTCATTGCAGTTTATCAGGATGATGTGACTGTATTTTCAAGGAGAAGAAAAGATCACTTGCAAACTTGGAAAGAATGTTGATCAAATGTTGATAATTTGGAATCCCTCTCAATCTAAAAAAGTGTCACTTTGGAATGCAAAATTCCAAGCTGCTTGGTCATATTGTTTCAAAGGCTAGTGTCATGATTGACCCTGAGAGAGTAGAAGCAATCAGTAAGGTGCAAATTCCAAGAACGAAGAAGGGCATCCAATCCTTCTTTGGGAGATCAATTTCATTAGAAGGTTTGTGTCCAATTTTGCTAAGTTGACTCTTCCTATCACATGCATGTTAAAGAAAGATCAAGTTATCAAATGGGAGGAGGCTGCTATTATGGATTTTGAAGGAATCAAAGAGGCACTTAAACATGCTACCTATCTTGGCAAGCCCCAAATTACAAGAAGCTTTTCCAAATCTTCTCCTTTGAGTTCTAAAAATATTATTGCATCTGTTTTGCTCCAAAAGGATGAAGATGGGGCCAAGAGGCCTATTTCCTTCTTTAGCAAGGCTTTACAAGCTGCTGAGTTGAAGTACACAATCATAGAAAAACAAGCATTTTCCTTGGTGAAAGCAACAAAGGTTTTCAGGCCTTATATCCTAAGTTAAAAGTTGTTGATTATGTTCCCCACACCATGGTAAAAGACATCTTATCAGAGATGGAGGTCTTCAAGTAAAAGATGTAGATGGGTGAAAATACTACATGAGTATGATATGGACATCCAAACCACAAAGTTGGTAAGAGGTTTGGGTCTTGCTAAGCTCATGGCTGAGAGCAACTTGCAGACTGTGGAAGTGAATGAAGTAGAGGAAGAAAGGGTAGATGTTCTTGGGAAATTGGTAAGTTCTGAGTGGTACAAGGATATAATATTTTACCTTAGACACCTATGTTGTCTTGATCATTTAAATAAAAATCAGAAAAGAGCCCTCAAGCTGGCTTCTCAAAAATACATCATCACTGACTTTGGGCTTAGCTTGGAAGAACCCTGAAGGTGTCCTCTTGAAGTGTGTATTGAAGATGAAGCTCCTAAAGTAGTTTCTAATTTCCATGGGGGAGTTTGTGGAGGACACTTTGCTAGAAGGGTTACATCACACAAGGTTTTGAGAGCTGGTTATTGGTGGCCTACTCTCTTCAAAGATGTAACCATGCTGATTAGAAAATGTGAAAGTTGCCAGAATTTACTCTGGAAGAATGAAAACTTCATGCTCCCTTCCTTTGCAGCCTATATCAACACATTGAAGACTCCTTTCAAATAGTGGGGGATGGACTTCATTGGTGAGATTTCAAACCCTTCTAGTGCTGGACATAAATGGATCCTTGTAGCCATTGAGATTACTTCACTAAGTGGGTAGAGGCAATCCCCACCAAGAAAGCAACACACCAAGTTGTTATGGACTTCTTGTTGAACAATATCATATGTAATTTGGTGTGCCAGTCAAAATTGTGGCTGATAATGCCATGTGTTTCAGAGCTAAACCTTTGATGGCAATGTGCAAGGAGTATGGAACCAATCTGACTTATGCTTCAAACTATAACCCCCAAGGGAATGGACAGGATGAGTCCAGCAATAAGAAATTATTGAAGATCATTAGGAGGACCTTGGAGTTGAACAAGAGAAAATGGGATGAAAATTGAAATTTGTAGTTTGGGTTGATAGAATCACTACCAAGAGAGCTACTGGTAAGATCCCATTTGAGTTGGTATATGGAACTCAAGCTCTACTACCCTTACATCTGGGATGAGTTATCTTCATTTCAGTTTGTTCAACAACTTGAGGATCAAGAGGTCAGTCCATATGAAGCAAGGATTAATCAGATATAGATCTAATGAAGAGAGAAGGATCCCACCAGAGGCATGTCAGATTTAGAGAGAAGTTGAAAATATTGTTTGACATTAAGGTCACTCCTAGGGCCTTCAATATTGGAGATCTGAGCCTTTTGTTATGGGATAGCAAAAATGAAGATAAATGCAAACATGGAAAATTTGATGCATTATGGATGGGCCCTTACTCCATTGATATCAAAATTGGTCAGAATACCTTTTTTCTCAAAGATTTAGATGGGGAATTTCTTGAATTGCCTCTTAATGGTAGGCATTTGAAGCATTTCTTGGATTAATCCCCAAATTTGAGGTATGCATCACTTGTACAGTGTATAGTGTTTGGTTTTTCACTCTGTTTTTGGTGTTTTGTTAGTTTGTGGTTTCCTTGGTGTGTGGTACCATTTTTGTCAGGTTCTTAGTTGGTTTTTGGTGATTTTGGCTCATGAATCCTTTTCCTAATGGATTATTTTCAGAGCACTTGGTCTACTTATTGTTCTTGTGGCACTCACTAGGAGTGCCCATCCCCGAGCAGGAGCCTATGTTGGTGCCCATTTTGATCCTCTGTTATTTTCCCATCTTTCCCCTTTGTTCTATGTGCTTCAAAAACCTTTTTCTTCAGTTTGAGCTGGTGGTCTGCAAGTTTTCCTCGTTCCCAGTTTGAATGCTTTGAAATGGCTCATAAACCTTTTTTTTGCCCCAACTTGAAAGAAAAATACATGTAGGCCTCTGTTTTATGCCCTAAATTCCAAATCCATGGGCCTCTGTCATTTTTTCCATTTTCTTGGCATGTGGAGCTCGAATTTGCTTGTTTTGTACTTATGTGCCCTAAAAAATCCTTCCCCATGGTCAAAAATTGCTTCCCAAAATGTTTTCTGATAAAAAACTCCTTTACCCACGAGAAAAAATCAAATTCGGGTGTCATCTTAGCAAATTCTATGTTTTTTTGACAATCGTACGGGTGTCATTTGACTGTCAAAATTAAGCTCAAATGACATCTCCTATGCATGGCCATGCTAATTGGTTGGACAAGATTGGTGGGTTTTTTAAAAAAAAACTTATCATTTTTTGGCTTTTTGAAAAAATTCAACATTACCCCCAGGGCTCCGCATAACTCCAGCAGGAGGACACGTGTCATGTTCTTATTAAGCCAAGGGAATGGAAGGCGAGTGGGTAACTTAGGAAGATTTTTTACTTTTTTTGTGAAAGGGAAAAGTGTGAAAAGGCCCGCTGGTCTGCCAATGGATCAAGGGGTGTACACGTGGTAGTGCGGTGGCAGAGCAGGGAAAGTGCGGGCCGCAGAGGAAAAGGGGAACTTTTTTTTCTTTTAGCAAAAATTATTTAGAGAAAGAGTGCAAATTAAGAACCGGGTTCACAATGGTGATGAAGGGGGAGACACGTGGTGGGCAATCTTGAGAAGGAAAGTGTGGGTGGCAGTGATCAAGGGTAAAGGGGAAATTGTTCCCCTTTTTTGCAAAAATACTTAGAGCAAAAACTTAAGCCACGGGTCTGCAAATGAAGCAGAGGAAGACACGTGGCGCGGTAGAGCGGGTCGGCGGGCCACGGAGGTAAAAAGGGAAATTTTCTCCCTTTTGAAAAAAGACTTAGTATGGAAATTTGAAGCTCAAGCTCTATGTGAACGAAATAGACCATGGGACACGTGGCAGGAAAGAAATCAGAGGCGCGGGCCCACGGAGGCAAAGTTGAAAATTTTCCCTTGGCAAAAAAAAGGGTTAAAAAATGAAATAAGCCTGGATTTTTAGCGATAGAGAGGATGACACATGTCAAGGACAGAGGCAGAGGTGCGGGCCCACGGGGGAAAAAAGTGAAATTTTTCCAAACTCCAAAAAAAGGGTCAAAATGCACAGAATTGAGCCGTGATCCCAATGGGACCCACCATATGCCACGTGTCATCACCAAATTTCAAGGGTGGAGAGGGGCAGAGAAAAAGGTCAATTTTTTCCATTTTTTCAAAAATGTTAAAAAGTCAAAAAGTGAGCCCAAATTCATTCCCAATCATATTTTGACAAGTGGAGGGCCCAGATTGAAGGAGAAAGAGCAAAATCAAGGGTAACTGTACATTTTCATTTTGGCCACCATTTTTGCTCCAGGAAGTGTGGAAATGCAAATTTTGCATCAATTTTGATCAATTTTTTGGTGAATTCATGTTGTTTGTGCCTGCAAGGACCAATGCAAGTGGTTTTAGGGATAATTTGTAGATTTGAGGTGTTTTTGAAATAAATTTTTACTCAGGCCCGTGTAAAACGTGAAATATCAAATTATAAAGTTGCAGAATCAAATTTTGAAATGATAAGGATGAAATGATGAAATGAAAGGGGTCTTGCATGCTTAGAGAATGAAAAATGTGCCTCCACAATGGATAATGATGAAGGATTTGTAATGATTCACCATTTTAGAAACACCTGGAAACTTTTGTTGCAAATTTGTTAAATGTCCCTATCTGCGAATCATGTTGGAATTTTGTAACAAACTTGATGTTGGGCATATTCTTTTCTTGGGAAAGAAGGATCAAATGTAATTGAAAATTATATAATGCATGTTTTAGACATGTAAAAGGTCGGAGAAACTTAGAATTTCACAAGAAAATCTAGGAAGAAGCCCATTCTCTGAGAAACCACCTAAGAACCATTTCTAATTCCTTTTTGCATCAGATTTGTATCATGTTGAGTTGGTTTCAGTTGTAAAGCCATCAACAAGCTCTGAGATTGTTCTTATAACATTCCCCTGCTGATAAATTTGGTCATTCTGGATTATTCTGTGTTGTCTCTTGGCAAAGTTTGCATGCACTTATGTTTCAGAATGTTTTCAATTTGTGTTTCTTGCTCCTATTGTAGTCTTGTGTTTGATCATACATGGTCTCATTTCTTGTTGATAGTTTAGTGGCATCTGCAGTCTCACATTCAGAAGAGCTTTCATCTAATAAAGAGATAAAGAAATTTAAAATCACTTTACCTTCCTTGAATTCTGAGATTGTTTGTAAACCTTTGGGTGCACCTTAGGTCATGATAAAATAGAGATTTCTGGATACTTTGTTGGTTCATCTGCTTCAAGCATTTGTGGTAGGTTGTCAAAGATTGTGTGGAAGAGTGCAGATCTAGGCCTCCATTTGGTGCACATATCCTAGTTGAAGGAGTACCTTAACCCCTTTGAAGCATCTTGTTGTTTAGGTGTTACAAATTTCTTGCAAAGGTCCTCAAAGAATTTGGCAAATTCTGGTTGGTCTTGTCTAAAATCTCCCACCAAAAATTTCATTCAAAATAACTAATCTTGCACCATACTACCCCTGCATTGCATTGTGTGTCAACAAAATAACACAATCCATTTACAAAAATTCACAAATCAAATCAGGATCATACCATGTCTCTAGCAGCCTCAACCTTGTCTTGAAAGCATTTCCATCATTTAGTAGTGATAACTCTGTTGAGTTTGAATAATGAAAAATTGACCATGTTTTCCCAAGGCCATCTCCATACAATATGCACAGTATAAGAATATCTCCACCTCCTTCACAAAACAAAGGCTGCAATATAGGTTCTCTTACCTTGGTTGAAAGGCACAACCTAAAATAGTGAGGATTAGATCAAAATCCTTTCAAGGTGCTACCCACTTCTTCAAATCCTGAGTGCTAACAAGTCAGATAAATTGCTTCCCTAGCTACAAAATGACATATAAATCATTTATCTAACCTCTGAGTGTCTTTTAAAATCCATGATGCTACTCAAGTTGTGAAGGAGATTAAATCTGGGTACCAACATGTGTTATTCAAAATGTTGTATTTTAGTTTTATATTTTGGTACATAACTCATTACCCATAACTTTTAGTAACACTTTTTTTAGACTCCATATCAAGGTATGTAATAGTGTTTTTGTGCAGGATCCATATTAAGATATGTAATATTCTTGTGATGATATATGTGTTATTTTATATTTCCTCCATTAAAATAATATTTAAATATTCTTGATGTGTAATGTTGTAGAGGCACTAGCTAGCAGTTTTAAATGGAGGAAATAAGAAAAAAAATCCATTCTTTAACATGTGATCTACAAAAAAATTGAATAGCAATTTTGTGATGGTATCAATTTGAAAATACATTTTCCTTTCATGAGGTGGTGGGTCCCTGTGTAAGTAATGTTCCCTCAATAATCACATTTGACCCCTTGAGAAATGTGTTTCATTATTGGGTAGTGATAGGGTCCTTGGTAAATTGTTTCCTCAATAATCACATTAGACCAATGATAAATGTATTGCATCATTGGTTAGTAATATGGATCTGAGTGAATTTTTCCCTCACTCAAAAATCACATTATACCCCATGAGAAATGTGTTTCATCATCGGATAACATCTTAGTCAAGAACTAGGGGAGAATATTCAAACAATAGATAAAACTTTTATAAATGTGTGTGTACATAATATTGACAATCATAAGACACTAACTAATCATCATGTTTATATCATAATCTATACCATGTCAAAGAAAGTGTTAAAAATTCATGTCTAGTGATGGATAATGTTTATGTAAATTGATGACTAAAGTATACATGGCTGATACTAACTGTCATCACCCTCATTAGTATTATGTGGATCTATACCTTAGTCACTAGAATTCTCAGTAACCATATGCTCTTGGTTTCAATGAGAGTGCATTGATATCTCGTGAGATTAATTCACATGTGGTTGTTATTGAGCTATTGTGTATCATGTATGATTAGATAACATATAATTTTTAAAAGGAGAATTAAGGTTCATAATGTGTTGATGTTGATGCTTTATATCATGTTGTTATGTGTCAAGGTAAATGATCAATGCTTGGTACAGTATGTTGTAATGTTCATGTCTCGGTATGAGGCATTTTTGGTATAGAAGGTATCACGTGAGGTGCCAAAGTAGTGTGCATATGATAATCATGTGGTATGCTAAGGATATTCGCTACCATGTTATTATGTACGAACTTCAAGCATCGATGTTAATTTAAGAGAATAGTGTGCATGTCATAGATCAAAGGGAATCCAAGTAACATATTGACTATTCCATTGGAAGAAACTACAAGGAACTAAGTGGTTGTCCTCTTAGACTTTGCCAACCTCTATCGAAAAAACTATGCCCCCAAGTGTTTTATGTAATTTTCCATAAAATGCCTAAATTTTATAATTGATTTATATGAGGACTCGTGTAGTATATCTAATAGATGTAAGAAGTAACAGTATGAAAATATCATGAATAGATCTATTGTCTACCATAACAGTTTTGAATTATTTTTAATCGATGTATACATGAATGAAGATAGGACTATATGATTCATCCTCTTTATGATGAATCTCTGAATTGGATAATTTAGTAGGTGGTATATCTAATTGCATATTGTGTGAAACATTAATGGTACTATAATCTAGATGAGTATCAGATGCATAGGTTGGTGGAGGATAAACTATATGATAATCCATAACGAACATTTTCAGCCTTGTTTGGTTTAGCATGATTAGGTAATGGATCAGTAAATAAGAATATGCATGAAGGTTTAGAATGCATTTTATTGGAAAGTTTTGTAATATATTTTATATAAATGGTGTTATTATTGAGAATATCTTGGATTTTATTTCATAGTTCAAAACATCAATTTGTACAATGTCCATGGCATTGATGGTAATAGCAAGCATAGTGGTCATCAAAACTAGATCCTTGTTTTTTAGTTATATCAATAATAATAGGTTATGGTAGTTGTATAAGATTAAATTTTATTAGATTTCATAACATTTTACAAGGATGTTTTGGTAAAAAATTGTAACATTTTTTAGTAGTCATAGTAGGTCCTATAGAGTAGGTTATGCAACATTAACAATTTAAATCTTCTTAAACTCAATTGGCTTACCCTTGTATGTGGGTTTGACTAAAAAAAAATTCTAAAATTATTGTTTGGTTTAAGAAGTAAACATATTATCTACCATGATCTTGGTCTCATATAATTTTACTATTTGTAATATGTCCATAAAAGATGTACAATTAAGAGACATGATTTATTCATGAATCTTAAGAATATTACTAGTAGTGAATACTTATATCAATTTGTTTTCATTTATGTGCTTAGGTCCACATAAAACTAAGGTATTATATCCTACTACATAATCTTCTACTCTTTCCTATCCTTTTTTCTTATCTTCTATGATTTGTTTAAATGATAGGAGCACAATCCTATCAAACATAATTTTAGAAGTTTAAGTTTCCGACTAGCTGAATTTGTATAGATGTTAAATGCTAGGTGGATAACTATATGTGGTTTGATGCCTCTTATGATTAGTTTTATAGGTAGTGCACAGGGTGCACCAAAATCCAAACATTAACCTTATTGAAGGGTATTCTAACTCATGGTTAGGGTTTTAGTGATTCAGCTTATTACATATGATATCGAGACTGCACAACAAATAGGGTTTGACAACAAAGTACATTGAAGGAAATTGAAGGACCCAAAAATAAACTAACTCAATTTTTCAGGCATATAATTTCATATATAATTGGCTCTAGTGGATTATAAATCCTCACCAGACCGTACAATCTTGCACCAAGAGATTTTCATATTACAGTTTCAGCAGTGAATTTTTTCCAGGCTCTGCACTTCCAAATTCTCCAATTTTTATTCCCAAATTCCTCGTGTACATCTATATATAGATAACTCCCTCTCTCTTTTGTATTTTGAGCTCATACATGCATTGAAAAAATTAATATGTTTTGTTGATTTCATGTTATTAATTTTGGAAGTTAATCTATCAGAATAACTCCTAGTTTCCTAACCTCGCATACCTTTTTATTATTGTGTATTGCATAGAAAAATCTAATCAATCTTTAAAATTGTGTAAACATCCTCTACAAATATAACCTCCTCTTCCTCTTGCATTACACTTTTTTTTTTAGAGTTAATTTTATCCCCATCATGAGTTTGTTTTCCTCTTCTGCTAAATTTTTATCCTTGTCCTCTTCAAAACCATCCCTCTACCTACAAATTTCATGTGTTGCTTTCTTGAAAACTTTTCTTCCATCTTGAATGCACATATTCACAATATTTTCATGGGATAAATTGAAGATACTACATCATTTTTTATAAGAATCGTATACGATATAGTAAATTCTTTGTTAAACTTTAGATTGTTCCCTCAAGCTTTTAAATCATATTTACATCATACAAAATACTTTCTTCTAGAACCCAATGGGACCAAATAACTTATATGTGACTCACTAATAATTACTAACACACTAACACTATTAACTTTATTAACATGATAATTACGTTAAAATTTAATTACTAAAAATATATTCTAAAGGGGGTGTCTCTCATAAGATGCATGTCCCTATACAACAATAAAAAATAATTAAAAACACATTAATTACTTTGGATCAAAATACCCAACAAAGCCCTTTGATCCAAAGGGGGGACTAGAAGATGATCTAGAGTGTATCATTGTGAACTCATCTAATAGTCTTTTATGCACTTACAAATTAGCACTTCGTTCATCATGGTATTGATGAAAAATGTTTCCTCACACCGAAAAATTCTACCCCATAAGTTTTGGCATGAATTATGAGCATTCTATTGGCATTTTCATCCACTATGACCATTATGTTCCCATACTTTAGTATAAGAACACTAAAGGTTTTCTCACCTACATCTATCCAGATAAGGATTCACATAGAGGTTGTCTCAACGACTATTTAGTACTACATGTAGCACATCTTCATGACTCCCAATGGCATTGACCATGTTGAGTTGTGGAGCTCAATTACTTTAGATTAGCATGCACTGTGAAACTTGCTGGAAAACACAGTAACCATCATCGGTTATGGAGAGACCGGCATCGGTCACCTGATGACCGGCATCGGTCAAGCAATGAAGAACCAGCGTCAGTTAGGGATAACCGGTGTCGGTTACCTCCGTATGATTTTTTTAATTAAATCATGGGAATTAGATATATTTTTAGCATAAAAGCATATCTATTTATTGTAATTGCATGTCTAAGTGCCCTAAGTTTGTATGAGCCTATATAAGCATGAAAGCTAGGGTTTATAAGTAATAATTAAGAAGAACTTGTAAAAGTTGATGATTATTGTGAGAATAATTTTGAAAGAGAGAACTCTTGGAGAGAAATCAAAAGCTTGAAAGAAATAAAGTATTGTACATCTGAGAGGTGTGGAAGATTTTAAATCTTCATTGTATATCTTGTCAAAGCTTTGGATAATAGATTGCCTTGTTTCTTGGTGGGACGTAGCCCCACACTGGGTGAACCACGTTAAATCTGGTGTTGATTTATATCTCTTGTTTTGTGTATTTCTTTTGGTATAATATCCACTTTTATTTACATGTATGCTTAGATATGATATATTATCTATACAACCGGTGTGCTAACCCCAACAGACCACCCTTTTTATCAACAACATCCATGTTGTCAACTAATATAATCACCTATCATTACTCTAAGGTCGAGACAATTATCTTCCCCTTAGTATACGAGAGGTGAGATGTCTTTATAGAAAAAAACATCATCAAAATAACTCGGTTTGTTCCTCATTAATGATATCAAAGAAATGAAAACATAAATTCAATAGAAAACAACACATACTTGTCTATCTAAAGATCACTATAGCATAAACTGATCTTAGACCTAGCATATCATTTATAAGATGGGTGCATTGTTGGATTTTTCATTATATTATATTATTCATAAGGATCTATAAACCTCAAAGTGAAAACTTCTCATCTCCGATAGCACAAGTGACTAGAAAGTGTGTTACAATATATGGTTTTGAAGCACATCGACCTAAGAAAAAAATTAGGGTGTCAGTTTCCATAAAAAAATGCATCCATTATACATGAAAACACTTTGTTTACCCAAAAATATATGGAAAATACATCTGCAAAAACCAAAAAAAAAAAGTTATATAGTGAAGCACTCAAAATTTGCATTACATGAAAAATAAGTGGTCAAAATTCAAATTTGACTAGCATATGCAAAAGTAATGTTATTTTGAATTTTCTCTCTAGTTTCGAGATAGATATACCCCTTAAAAATATAATTTCAACTAACTTGTCCTAGCTTTGGGGGATAAAACTGTACTAGACTCACAACTTGAACCCCATGGAATTCTACTTTTGGGAATTTCAAGTTATGCAAAATTAAAGTCCATGGGACTTTAATTACACCCCTCACCTTTTAATAAAGCCTTCACTTAAGCTTTCAATACTAACTCACCTAAGTTAATAGATGAAAAACAAAATAAATTGTAGGTGTTAAAATAAGTATTTGCAAAAATGGAGTAACTCACACTCTTTTTTTCAAGGTTGAAATAGAACAAAATTTTCTGTTTTTAATTTTCATACTTGGTTTTTCAACGCCACTTTGAACATCATTATGATATGTAAAGTATAATTTTAACATTTATATGTCATTTATGTGGTTCAAAATATTCCAATAGGAGTTTTTTTTACAACAAAAAAAAAAGTAGTTTATGTTATTTTCAACACATTTCAAGAATATTTAAGGATTGTAGTGTATTTTAGTACCATATATGCATATTATAATGCTTTAAACGTCTTTGTCACACAATATAAACAATCATGCCCACCAGACAAATGTTTTTGGTATTTTTAAACAAATTATAAACTATAAAGGAAGTGCATTGTTTCCTCCTCCAACACTCCAGAGAGTTTTCCAACACTTTTATCAAGATAATATACTAACAATAAAGGATCCTTAGAAAATATTAACACTTCCAAGAATATATTTAGGCTAATAAAATTCAAAAATCTTCAAAAAAATCCACTAAAAAAACTTCTTTACGGCTCTTCTTTATTTTCAACATCAAGGCTCTTCCATGTATATGGATACCTTAAGAATCCATTGCAACAATCGTGCTCAAATACCACTACTCACAATATTTGCACAAGATAAATGGAAGAGACTACATTTTTATTCATGAAAACTTTTGTACAATGTATTAAATGTTTCATTAAAATTTAAATTTCTACCTCAAAATTAAAAAAAAAATTACATCATATGGAATAGTTTCATGTGGGATTCAACTGGCTCAACTAACTTACCCATGACTCACTAAAAATTAATAACACTCTAACACTATTAAATTTATTACTATGGTAGTTAATGTTAAACATAAATTTCTAAAAATATATTATAAGGAGGTGTCTCTCACGATAAACACAATAAAAAAACATATTAATTAATTTGGATTAAATGACCTAACAGCACATGTATAGGATTTTTTACACTTCTCAGGTTTAGAAAACTAATTTCATCTTGAAAATTTTTTTGAATGGGGATGGGTGGGAAAACTCCCCTGTAGGATCCCAAAACCCTAGATCAATCCATATTTCTCATGGTATTTGTATACAGAGGACCACGTGGGTTGATGCGGTTAAAGGAAAAAGCCCAAAATTTGCAGCATCGTTAGCAGGACAAAAGAGTACCGGAATCAAGAAAGAAAAAGAGGTGGTCACTTGTTTCTTGGAAAATGACGGTGATCTAAAATTCAATATTCCTAACATTGTCATCAAATAATCGATTGAAAAGCATGTGGTCTCCCTTATTGGTAAGTTCCTTAGTGTTCATCCTAATATCGATACTATCAGAAGATGGGCCCAGTAGAAATGGGTCCCTAAAGGCCACATGGAAATTTCTCTGAAAACTAGAGGGTTTTTTCTAATTAACTTAAATTTAAAATAAGATTGGGCTAAGGTGTATCTAGGAAGACCTTAGCTCCTTGGGAACATGGGTCTGTACCTCAAAAAATGGTATCATGTTTTTGACCTTGAGAAGGAAAATATGAAATATATGCCCATTTGGGCTAGGTTTCATGAGTTCCCTCTAGAGTTTTGGAATGAGGAGGTCCTTACTAGCATTACAAAATCAATAGAAACTCTCATTGAGTTCGATGGTGCCACAAAGGCTAGATCTAGGCTAAATGCGGCTAGATTCTGCATCACTATTAATGACACCTAGCCACTACCAAGATACATTAATCTACCTTCTTTGGTTGGTATTAGGAAACAAAAGGTTGAATTCGAGGATTTCATTGTGAAATGAAAAGACTTCTCTAAGTTGGGTCATAAATCTTGCAAAACCACAAAAGAAATGAAGCACAAACACTCTACCAAAGGAAAGATAATGATCCCAACTCCAGAGAAACATGGTGGAAGTTCAAGAGGATGCAAGGAGACTTTAGATAGAAAACAACTCATATGGTAGCCAAAAACCCCTCTTAAAGGAATTCAAGAATAGGAAAACCAGAAATTTGAACTGGTCAAGCAATCGGTTTCTACTCCAGAAAAGGTCCTTAAACCAATTATAGAGTTGCTTAATCTAGAAAAAAAGAACGAGGCTCTGAATACTCAAAGGAATGTTATCCAGATCAATGATTAGGAGAAACCCAAGGAGATGGGAACTATGGAAGACCTAAAGGTTTCACTATCCTTGCATGTGGTCTTTGAATCACAGAAGAAGTCAAACAAATACTTCTAGAAAGGAAGATCCCTCTGAACCTTCAAGAAAATAGTAAGGAAAGTAATATCTCTTCCACTCCTATTACAAATATTGAGGATCAAAAGGAGCCTGAATCTATACTTGATGATGGGGAAATATCTCAAGATGGAGAGGGAAGCATAGAAAAATCTCATCATAGTGAAAATCAACTGCTTACCCCCCAGACTACGAGAAAGTTGGGATTTAGTCCCTCACTAGATAAGGTCCGTAAAGAAGAAGATGAGCCCCCAACTTCAATACAAGGAAAGGAGAATGTTGATCTCAACATAGAATTTAAATCTCCTAAACCTCTTTTCATAAATCCTAAGATTTCTACTAATAAATACAAAGAAAAAAAGGATCTAGGGGTTTCCTCTAAAAGGAACAGTAACCAGACCGTACCAAGCCAAGAACACAGATGCTAATCAAACACCATGATGAATAAGATGAAAGTAATTCACTAGAATAAATTTACATAAAACCTCTACAAAAAAAAATGAACAGCAATATCATATATTATTATGGAACTCAATGAAATACAATGAGAATGGGACTTGCTTATATAGGAAAGGAATAACAATCTAAGAACCAATCAAGGTCATAGATTAAGCCATAAATCAAGGAAATAACTAGTCATCAAAGAACTAGTCAAGACCATAGATTTAGGAGAGGACTAGACATCAAGGATCTAGTCAATACCATAGATCAAGGAAAGAACTAGTCAATCCCATAGATCAAGGAAAGAACTATACTTAACAACTAGATAATATCTCCTAATATCTAAATAAGACAAAATAAATATCCACACACATAAGTGGGTGAGCATAAATACAATAAAGGTAAATAAAGTACCTAGGTGAACATGAGCTAAGGTAAATACCTACTCTAACATCCTCTTCTCGTATCAAAACTCATAGAGTGACTATTGATGTAGGAGATAACAAACAAAAAGGTAGAACCACTATGGGAGAGCAAAGAAAAAGAGCAACTGAAAAATAATTTTCTCAAGGAACTCATATTACCTTAGATCCTAAGGTTTCAAGGAAGCCACTATCCAAATCTAAATGAAATTTATTTCCTAGAATGTTAGAGGCCTAAATGGAGCTCATAAGCAAAGGAATTTGAATAATTTAAGAAAAACCAACAAGCCTTGAGTGTTAGCTATCCAAGAAACCAAGCTTCAGCATGAGTCAATGAAGAATGTCAAAAATTACTTCTCGAAATTGTCTAAATTCCATTGTGTCAATTTTGATGGTGCTTCGGGAGGAATAAATATTTTTCTAGGATAATAAGTGCTTAGAGGGAATGATCATCCTCAAATCCAAGAATAACTTGTCTCTCCTCTTCTCTTCAATAAGTAATCCTAGTGATATCTAGGATTTTTTCTAACATATATGCCCCTAATAACATTAATGGCAGAAAGAAGATTTGGTCTGAGCTTAAATATTTTAGAAGTAATTGCTATGAATATAAGTGGTTGATAATGGGTGATTTTAAAACTCATCTGTCATCTCATGAAAAGAAAGGAGGAAGGTAGGAATTTAACAATGGTATGGATGATCTTGATAATCTTCTAAGTGAAAATAATCTTATGGGCATTAAACTGGAAGGATCCAAGTACACTTGGAGTAACATATGCATGGGGGATGATTTGATTTAGGTTAAGTTAGATATAGTTGTAATTTCCATTGATTGGACTCTCTGACAGGAATTTAGAGTCTTTACTCTACCTAAAATAGGATCAGACCACAACCCCATTACCCTTCATTTCTTAGAGAGAGAAAAATGGCCATTACCCTTTCCACTTGGAGAATATGTGGATGGATCATCCTAACCTTTTTGAGAAGATAAAAGAGTAGTGAAATATATAGTTTTCTAGATCTTCTATGTTCATGATAGTTCAAAAAAAAAAAAATATTAAAAATCAAATCAAAATCTAGAATAAGATTTTTTTTGGCAAAACCTTTGAGAAAAAAACAAAATTCAAGAAGAATTTGCCACACTAGAAAAAAGAATAATATTATAAGGAATGGATGTCAATGACTATTATTTGGAAAATAATCTTCTAGTTAAATACCATTCTAAAACGGCTCAAGAGGAGACCCTCTAGAGACAAAAAACTAGAGCCTTATGGCTAAAAGAAGGTGATCGCAACACCAATTATTTTCACTTGACTACTATACATTATAAAAATCATAACAAAATCAATGAAATCGCTACTAGGGATGGAAAAACCAGAAAATACTCTGTTACCATTAATGAAATAGTTATGCTATTTTACAAAATCCTCCTTAACAGAGATCAAAATCAATGGGTGAGATAAACATAGATGATTTCATTAAATGCATTCCCAACAATCTTGTAGATACTAACTCCTTAAAGAATCTTGCCCAAAAAGTCACTATGGAGGACATGTAAACTAATATTTTTCCCATGGAAGGGGATAAATCCCCTAGGCCTAATGGCTTCACATCAATATTTTACCAAATATACTAGAAAATTTGTAAACATGATCTTCTCAAATAAATAAATGAGTTCTTTAGAACTGGAAGATTACTCAAAGAGATAAATATCACATTCAATGTTTTTATTCTAAAGAAGAAAGGATCCTCAAACTTCAAATACTTTAGGCCAATTAGCTTAGCAAAAAAATTTACAGAGACTTCACCAAAACTGTCTCCTCTAGGTTACAGCCTCTTCTTTTGAGGATCATATCCCAGCAACAAGGTGGCTTCATCCAAGGTAGACTAATTTAAGATGGTATTATTATTGTTCACGAATCCATACACTCTATGGAGAAAGAAAAGGATGCATATTATTTAAGTTTGATATAAACAAATATTTTGAAAGAGTTTCATGGGACTTCCTTGAAAATATTCTTGAAAAAAAATGCTTTTCCAATCATTTCAGGAAAATCATTTCCAGTTGCATCTCCTCTCCTATGTTTTTAGTCCTTATCAATAGTTCTCCTACCGGTTTCTTCAAGAGTAGCAAAGGGTTATGGAAAGGAGATCCAATGTCTCCTCTTCTCTTTAATATTGGTGGCTGGATTTTTGAGTAGGAGATTTTTTAATGTTTTTTAGTTGAGAGATATAAAAGAATTCAAATTATCCTCTTTGGACCTCATAGTGGCCAATAAACACTTTTCCGACGACATGATTTTTTCTCTCATGGAATCAGTGGTGGAAGCTAAGAATATGAGAGCTATTCTCGTGGAATATGAAGATTTTTCTATCCAATTAATAAATTTTGACAAGAGTTCCCTCTATTTTCTTCACAATCATGTCTCTATGAAAATAGAATATCTCATATCCATGGGTGCAGCATTATCTCTCTACCCTCTATACACCTTAGCATGCCTCTTTTCTAGGGAAAAATCTCGAATGAGGTATGTAGCAATCTTATTTATAGGTTTCAAAGAAAATTAGCTACTTGGAAAGGATTTATCCTTTCCTAGGCTATAAAATGCATCCTCATCAACAGAACATTCCAAAACCTCCCCCATATATTTAATGTCTCTATTCGAATTCCTCAGGGATGTGATTGAAAGAATTGAGAAAATCCAAAAACATTTTTTATGGAGCGGTGTTGAAGAACAAGATATATTTCACCTTGTTGCATGGGAAAATGTCTATCAGCCCAAGAGATATGGGGGTCTCGGCATAAAAAAATTATTGTAGATGAATAAAGCTATGGTGACCAAAATGGGATAGAGATTATTGAAACAAGACCTTCCATGGACCATACTTGTTGGAGAAAAATATCTGAAAAATAATAGAAGAATTGATTGGCTTCACCGGGAGGATCTTCTAGTGGGGTCTCAATTTTGGAATGCTCTTGTTAATTCTAGAAATCTTCTTATCAAAGGAAGATAATGGAACTTTGGAGATGGAAAGGAATCTCTTTTTGGGCATATAAATGGATATCTACTTTCCCACTCAAGAATAGGGAAGAATGATCTCAGGTGATTGTTCCTTACTCCAACTTGATTGACACAAAGGTTAAGGATTTTATTAGAGTCACTAATGAAGGCATAAGATGGGTGAAATTTCCTTTTATAGATTATAATCTCATAGAGCTCACCAAGAATATGTAATTTACCCTTAATGTTCATCACCTTGATGCTTGTGAAACTGTTGATGAACTCATTTGGGAAGATTATATAGATGGTTCCTATTCTATCAAAAGTGGTTATAACTTTCTCTCTATCAACATTCCCTCCTATATTGAAGGGAATAAGGTTTGGGTCAAATATTTTACTCCTAAAATCAATATCTTTCTTTACATTTGCATCCGAAAAAAATCTTAACCATAAACAACTGGATTAAAAGAGAACATATTTTGAATAGGTGTAGCATTTGTAAGAACTCTCAGGAAATGGTCAATCACTTATTCCTTCATTACAACTATGTTTTTGATGTTTGGAAGGATTTATTCAAGTTCATGGGAGTTAATTAGATCCTTTCGGATAATTTTCTCTCGTCCTAGAAACAATGTTATCCTCCCTTCAAGCACATAATCATTAAAAAGATTTAGTTTTTATCCTTCTCTCACATCAGTTGGCTTATTTGGAAAGATAGGGACAATAGCATCTTCAACAAAAAAATTCCTCCATTTATATTTTATTTAATCAACTCCTTAAAGGAATCAAATAGGACATTTCCAAGTTCACACCCAAGAAGAATTTTAATTAGAATGAAAGGAAGGTTGAAATCCTTAAGAAATGGAAAATTTCTAGTCCTCTCAGTCCTTGGCCCCTCCCAAGTTTGGAAGGTCTCATTTTTCTTAGATACCCCCTATTACTATTTTTCCAAACTTAATTTTGATGGTGCTTCTAAGGAAAATATTGGGAACTCTGGTAGTGGTGGTTATATCAAAGGTGAAGGAGTTCAATTTATTACTACATATGCAGTGCCAATGGGAATTAATACTAATCACTATTCAGAAGCATGGTTAGCTCTTTGGGGTATCAGACTTGCTTGTTCCCTCAAGTTGTAGAACATCATCATTGAGGGTGGCTCAATGAACATAATCAAATGTCTTAGTGGTTCATCTCAAGTTAGTTAAAGCTTTAAAAAATACATTGAAGAGGCTACTCATTTAGCTAACTCCTTCTCTAGATGTACCTTTAATCATACATATAGAGAGTGTAATCAACATGCAGAATATTTAGCCTATATGGGATTCATTGCTAATGATTTAAAATTTTTGAATCAAGTCACCTTGTTACCTCTTCATTTCTAATCAATCATTAATAAAGAGAAAATATAAAACTCATGGGGTGAACGTTGGAGTTTGGAGGTCCTATATTGCCATTTCCCATACCGCTTATCCTCACTTTACCGGTTGGACTTTGGCTCTCACTGCTTTTAGGGTTCTCATTTTAGCCATAGGGGGGATATTTGTAAAGTAGAGCCAATTAACAAAACCCAATAGAGGGATGATGCAGAGGTGTGGGATATCCTTAAGAAAGGTGGTTTTAACCACTTTATGAATGTTGTTAAGGGGAATGATTTCCATCTTTCATAGTATCTGATCTTGAATTGGAATGGGTGCAGGGTGAGGTATAAGAATAGGTAATTTCTCATCATGGAGGATATGATTTCATTAGTTACAGGTTTTCACCCTAAAGGAATGTGATTTTCCAAGAATAATTATGATCGAAAGGAAGAAGAATCCAAATTATTTGAAGGTGAATAAAGTCTCATTAAAGCCAAAATTGGTTTTCTTCAGGATTCACTTCCTTAACCCTATGATAAGGTCAGTTATGTGATTATGAGTTATCTGAATTTAGATGGCAAGTTTAAATTTAGTCCTTATGTTCACTTGGTTTTTCTAAACTACTTAAGAAGAAGTGTGGTAGTCAATTTTCCTTTTTTTCTTCTCCAATCCCTTGATCACTCAGTGAACCTAGTGACCCAGGGGAAACGAGCCCAGTCATCCCACCATACTATAATTTTACTCCTTTATAAGAAATTTTACCTCATAATTATGAACACCCTTATCACTCTTCCTCTTCATCCCCATGCTCCCTCGAAGATACCCCCTTATTTTGATCCCCCTCCACCTTTTCACCACACCCTTAATAGAAAAAAATCCAAACTTGACCCTACCACAACCCCCATACTCCCTTCTTCTACAATAGGTGAGGGAATTTCTTTCCTTATTCTTTTTTCTAAGGGAGACAAAGAGACTACCAGAAAATCCAAAACTAGGAGCACGAGAAATGAACTTGACTTCCACAATGACATAAATACATGGCTCAGGAAGGAGTGTAAATTCTTGAAAGGGAAATTTATAGGTTTAAATATTTCCATTGAAAGTGGAAACAAGGATGAGTAACTAATAAAGGCGATGGAAAAAATAATAAAAGATATAGAAGAGGAGAAAGAAAAGCTTAGAAACAAACAATGTGAAATCCTCTCTTTACTTAAGGGTGACATGGATATCCTATCCAACATCACTATTGTGTTGGAAAGCAATAAAGGAAAATAAAAATACAAGGATGGCACCTCAATCAAGGATATCAAATACAATTTGGAGAGACCTTCAAAAAGAATCTTTCAAAGACCACAAAACAATGGTTTGAGATGCTTTAGGATGAATTTCTCTAATCTGGTAGTAGCCATGTTTTTGTTGTTTTTTTGTGGTACTGTTGTGGTATTGTTGGGGTTTAGCTGTTGTTTTATTGTGGTGTTGGATTACCCCTTATTCATCCTTCATTGAGTGTCTCCTTTGTGGTGATCTTTGTTTTTGTATAGTATGTATTTGAATATATGGGCTTATGCCTCTTGTATCCTGGGTAGGATCCCAGTCAAAAAACCTTTTACCATTAATAAAAAATAGTCCACTTACATACATTATTACTTTTTCTTGACCATATTCCATGCATAAAACTCTTATAGATATTTTATAAAAACTCTTTGATCCACTCTTGACACCACTTCCTTTTGTCTCAAGTTGTACAAATTTCCTAAACAAACTCATATGATAATGAGAAGGGAAAATGTTTTACCTTTATCTTTGTCACCATTTTTCCCAAGACTTTATTTTCTCCTTACCTCTTTCTTATCTCTCAATTTTCACATGGTACTACCATAATGAAGCGTGGATTTTAACTATGTGAAATCCTTGAGCTTCTTTATTGACTCATAGTTAAATCACTTATTTGTCTCTATGATTCAATAAATGGGCTCCTCAACATCTAAAATCCCATTGTCGTAGGGTGTATCCAATATTAATTTACTACTAATTTTTTCCCTATCTATGATAAATCAAGTTTTAGCTTCATCATCTACTTCTTCCACTACCAAATCTTGAGCTCCTTAATCTCCCACTTCTTCAGTGTCACTCACATATTCAATATGAACTCCCCTTCCTTGTTTTTTCTCCATTATTTCCAATCTTTCTTGGATTTTATCCCATCATGTTTTCCAAGTCGGTAACTTTTAGTGCTCCCACTCTTGCATTCTCCAACAAAATTACCTTTATTTTCCATTTCTTCACCCACTTGCAAGATTATCTTTCACAAGTTGTCAATTGACTCAATAAAAGTATTCACACATAAAACTTAGTGATAAAATACCTTTCTCTAATACCAATTGGTGCAATAAGGAATCATGGGGTCAAGTTAATGGGTACCTCACTCCTCAACAATTATCCTCTCCCTCAAAATCTCTCTAAGAAACTAAACACACAAGGAGTCAACACAAAAAAAAATTAGTCACAAAATTACATTTATGGTCAAATGACTCAAGGTTATAATATAAAAATAGTATCTTGCAATCCTTTATCTTTATGTTTACGGCCCAATATTTCCCTTAGATTCAATATTATGCTCTATTTTTTTGTCCCCCTTGAATCTACTTACTCTATGTCTAATCATATCCATTTTGTCTCTTTAATCTAATTTATTATGTATCTTTACAAATCTTTGCACTCCTCTCCTTTTTTGGATTCATTAGACTCTATATTATAATGTCTTCCTTTTGTGTCCCTCATCTCCTTCCCTTTGTGATTCCATAACTAAATTGGTGTATGTGGAGATCATCAATCAATTTCCAACTAAATCATTTGGTCATGAGTCCATTAAATACCAAAATAGGAGAAATGTTCCCCAGAGTTTCAAGTACAAACTATGAGACGCACATGTAGTCTCGATCAATGCTAGCACTACCTAATGAAAATTATTCTTGAGATATTTCCATTAATGCCCATAACTGACTGTGTCATGTTGTTAAGAAGAACTTATAGGTGCTCAAAAAGTGTGTCATGGGCTCTATAAACATGATTTAATGTTAACAATGAATTTTGAGGCCCGATGTGATCACACCACATGTTGAGATGGTGTACACCCTTTTCCACAGAGTCATCAAACACTTTAAGACATGTGCACTATGGTCAAAAAAATTTGGTTCACAAAGATTCACGTATAAGGTTCTTTGTTAATCTCTTTGACTAATGTGGAATTGGGCCCTCCAAAATCCATGTAGAGAAATTCCAAGTGTGACACATGTCCACATTATGTGACATTGAATTCAAACATTCAAGGAGTCCCTTTCCCAAAAGAAAACACCATAAGATAAGTTTTAATGTGATACTTGTCAAAAATTTGGATTACCCAGGCTCTCACAATGTACATAGACTTTGTGGTCTTTCATTTTGAAATGTAAAGTGTTAAGTTCCTCAAAAAAGTGTTAAGTGATCCAATATCAAAACATTATGTGGGATCTTTACCTTAGTGAATAAAATGTAACCCGTGAACCCTAGGAAATAAAGAGACACAAGGATTATTAAATCCTTGATAAATATCATCTGAGTTCCACAACTCTTGTGATCTATAAATGAGACCCTCCATTATTGAAACCTTTCTATTATTGAGACCCTGTTATTATTGAGACCCTACAAAACTATGATAAAAATAAACTTCAGGAAAATAACCTAAACAATACCTATATTTTTTAAGGTGATGTGATATTTCTAAACCCTTAGATTCTTTTGCATCAACAGGGGTGTGTTGAGGTCATTTTGACTACTAGCTACTTTTCAAGTCTCAAGCATAAAGGCTAGGGTTTCAAACAAGGAGAGTCAATATCTTAATACAGCACAGTGATCACACCCAAAATAAACCCAAAAATCAAACATCTAGAGACAAGAAATCAAAATCCTATGATGAATTTTTAGTATCCAATTACACATGTTAATTTTATATCCCTAGAGATATGTGTACCAAAAAGATGTCCAAGAACCCACAAACTTATCCTATCTAGTTTTTTCAAATCTTGAGGTTTACAAAGTAGTTTGAAAACACCTTAATCCACATATATGTACCTTATGATATCTTTGTCACGCTTTTTGAACTTAGTAACATGAATCATTTCTCTAACCTTAACCCTAATATTTACTTTTATTGATTATCATTGGAAAATATGTTGGCATGTGCAAGAGTATAGCAGTTTAGGACTGTTGTCCCAAATAAATCCCCTAATTATTTGGAAAAATTGTATTTTCCTTATGAATCTGATGTTTCACATTTCAGGTAATGTGCACTCAAGTTTTCTTCCTTGGCATAATTTGTCCTGGGCGTAATTATTTTGCGTGCCTCGCACACCCTACTTCCTTGCTTCATGTTTCCTCTTCACCTTCATGCTCTCTATCTTCTCACATTCTTACTTTGTACCTTCCCTCTGTCACATCCTCATTCCTTCTATCTTCCAACATTGCATGCATTCTTTGCTGCATGCAACTCTAGCATACTTGCCTTCCCAAAATAAACTAAGTCTTTGACATCCTCGTGCCCGCTTACATACACTTAGCCCCTTCGTGTGCCCTATTTTCTTGTTTCCTTGACCATGCATCTTTCCCCATACTTACCTTTTGCAACCCATTTTTCTCACATGTATGTTTCATTTGACATGCGCCTTTCCTCGGTTTACTTCTCTTTCATGCCTTTTGTTTCTACGTCGTGTGTACCTTTTTTCCTTCCTTTGCGTCATTTTGTGCCACGTCATCGACTCTACTAGACTTGAGTGTGCCACACACAACATATCAAAGTGTGCCAACAAGGTGTTTGAAATCTTGAAAACCAACTGGTGCATGACACATGGAAGAAATGACAAAACAAATAAATAGTTGGCCGAATTCCTTCAGTAAATCAACACACTGCCACATGTCATTACGTGCCCAGAGTGACTCTGAAAAATTTTTGACAGCCATAACTTCTGTTGTAGTTCTCAAATTCCCACGTGCCTAGTCTCATCATGAAAGTTACTGACAGTAGGCTATATGTTCGAATTTTCAAAATTATATTTAGGTGGGATTTGGTAGGTGAAAAATAGGGAAACGTCATTTTTAATCATTAATGCACACATCTAATCGACTCTCAACCACCAGATTTCTTAGATCTTTCCTTCTTCCTTCTTCTACATGCCAAACAGACATGGGGAAGCACATCTGACAGTCCTTGCAGGTGGTTTACATAGGCATTTATCACTTGCTTATTGGTGGTTGAAGATTTGAATCCGAGTTTCCCTCTCTTTTCTCCTTCTCTTCTCTCCTTCTTCTTCTATAAATAGTAAGAGTTCCATTCTTTCATAAAAAGGATCCCTCTCTTGTTGTAATGACACCATGCCAAAATGGTGGCTGAACTTCCCATGGGTTTCAAACCTTGGCACGTGGTCTCTGCAATGTATTCTCACCTCCTTCCAATGAATTGTAAATGATTGTGTGTATTCCTTAAGCAATAAAATCATGTTTTGTGGAACTCTTTTCTTCCCTTTCTCTCATTTTCATTACATCTCACCTCTTTGTTTGTGTTTTCTGGCATGTTGTGTGTATTCCCTTTACTTACAGTCCCCATGTTCATGTGTTGCACACACTAGAATGTTGAGCCCACGTGTTGATCTGTGGCACGCATCCACCCTCTTCTCTCATGCCCTCTTTGTTTCCTTCGTCTGCTCATGGAGAGTGATCGAACCCTTTCCCTGGCGCTATCACCTTCCTTAGCTTAGGATTTCCCCTTTCTACACATCCTTCTATCCCTAGTCCCTTGGCATGTTTAGTCTAGGATTTTCTTTCAGCATTAGGAGTAGCAGTAGTGTTAGAGGTAGGTAGAGGAACCAGCCTTCTCCAAAGATCCGTCTCAAGCGTAAGGTCCCACAACTTGGAGAAGGTTCCATTGTTATCTCAAACGAAGCTCGGTTCTTCCAGATCTGAGTTTATGTGGGTGCAAGTTTGAAAACCTGACCAACAGTTTTTCCTCATCTGTGTATGGCACTTGTTGTTTTTGGATGGGACAAGGGACCATTTGAAGAGCTATACATCTTCATCTCAGCAAGTTTGATGTGTATTGTTGAGATCCAGCCTTTGGAGGCATATTTCAACACATCTTGACTCCACTAATCCAAACGCACCCATTATTTCATTCGCAACCAGTCTCCCCTCCTTTCATTCATTTCTCCTTTTTCCATCATTTCACCTTCTTCTTTTAAATTTGTGCAATCATGACTTCTTTCCCTTCCTTGGAATTCCCATTTGCAGTAGCAAGAACTATTTTTCTCCATTCACCACAGTTTCACAATCCTCCTCCAAATCAGTTTTATAAGACCCATTATCAAAAATATGCATATAACCCACCTCCCACTGATTTGTATGATTACTTTTAGCCTAACCGTGATGTTTATGAAGAACAGGTTTATGCACTAATGATGGTGGTGACTCCATGGAAGATGATGATTTTGAGAAGGAAGGTGCAAAATATGGAGATGGACATGATGTAGCTCAGGAAGATTCAAGTGCTCAATAAAGGAAACTAGAGTTGGCTTACAAGGTCCCTTGTCCATGGGTTGGCCCTATACCAAGTTGATTTATATGCACCCAACAGAAGCTACATTTATTGTTGAGATGTTGCCTCAAATTACAAAGTGAGTGCAGAGCTAATAGAGGCTCAAAAATCTAGCGTGTGGATAACCCTGTCAATGGGGAAACCCTGTACTACCATCCTACATCCCTCCCATTCCTCCAGCCAACTATACATACATCTCAGCCTGTAATGCACATGTTCCCAGCTTTCTACATGCTGCCCCCAACTGAAAATTCCATCCTTCTCCATTCTTCCCTTCCATCCCACCTTCATATTTCCATTTTCCCATGAGCCTTTATTCCTTCATAACTTGCAGTGCCATTTGCATTTCTTCTCACGCCCATCCTCCCATAATTCCTTCTGAGTCCCCTCTATCTAACTATGCACTAGAAACAAACAACCCTTGCCTACCTGCGTCCATCTCTAGCCAATGTCAACAGGTTCGACAACTACAAGAAAAGTTGAAGAATGGTATGATTTTCATGTAACTCCGACTATGGAAGAGGAAATCATGTGGGCACCGTGTTCATAGAAGAAATTCTATATTAGTTCCTGACGAGGCATTTCTGTCTGAAAGGAAATTGAGTTACGTTGAGGCATCATATGTGCCTCATCTTGCGCGACCTAGCCTACAAGTAGTCCCCTTCAAAAGGAGAATCTGCAAGGAATTCCCATCTGTGGGATTGATCTTCAAAATCAATGGGAAAATCACAAGGATTAGACCATTCTAATGCGGATATTTGGCTAGTCAAGAGCCAAAGATAAAGTTTCCACCCAGTCATGCTCAATCTTCAGAGCATGAGGTAGAGCTTTAGCTTTTCTGAAAGGTTAGTCAGCACTGCCTCCCAAATCCAAGCGCAGATCAACTTTAGGAGGTATATTTTTTTTGTTGATACTTTGAGGAGAAGGGTGAGAAACCAACTGCATATCCAGTTTCTCACTCTTGAAGACAAATCATATCCAGTATCTTGAATCAATTACAATGGTTGATAATTTGTGAGGAAGGGAAGCTACTTTCTCCCTGTTTGTTAACAGGTTTTACTTGAGCACCCTTTTCCTCTTGATTAGTGTAGGATTTAGTTTAGGTTTTTTCAGTAACACAAGTGCTTGCACACACTCAAATATGTTCCCCTTTAGATCATGTATGATTTCAACATTTGTACATATCTATGTTCTGGCGCACTCCCTCTGGATGTTGAAAGCTTCTATTGTCTTCCAAAAGATCCTGCGTACCTTTGTTGCTCTTTGAGTATAGACAGTTCAATTTTAGGCTAGGTAAGTTCCAACAATCCGTGTAGCTTTCACACTCTCACTATCCAAGTCATCCAATATCTTCATGAGAGTTCAGTGGTTCAGTTCAGAGTTTAATACTATGCTTCAGGTGACTCCAAGGGTTATGTTCTTCAAATTGTAGATCAAATTATGTCCAAGGCACCAACTCCATACCTAATGGATGCTTCTAAGGCTACTGTTCTCTCATCTAGCAGGAAGATGGCCCTTGAAAGTTTTCAAAATTTTGTCCCAAATAACTCCCCTAGTTATTTGGATAACTTTTATTTTCATTCTAGGCTATGGGTGTTTCACATTTCAAGTTGCGCGTAAACTCAAGTATGCTTCCTTTGGCAGCATTTCATTGGCTGCAGTCTACTGATTGAATCCTTGCGCACCATGCTTCCTTCTTCCTTCTTCCATTTCCCCTTCATTTTTTCTAGTCTCCTCAACATCCCTAAATGCTTTGCACCTACTCTCTTTCACTACATGCTTTCCACATGATCTTTGAGTGCAAAAAACAGACATACGGGAGCTCTACAGACTTTCCTTCTAAAATGGTTAAGTCCCTGGCTTCCTCCCGCATACTTATATATACTTAGCTCCTTCGACACTGCCCGCTTTTCTTTCTGTCATTGTGTTCCCTTCCCCATACTTGTCTCTTGTAATTACTTCTCCTATTCCTCATGTACATAGATACCTTGTATGCGCACCTTCCACTTTGATTCGCCTTTCTATGCCTTACACAATCCACGCTGTCATGCCTTGTGTACCTGCCATTGTGGACTATGTGCACATGTCATCGATTTGTCAACTTGAGTGTGCTCCACGTAACCTATCAAAGCGCATGCCAACTAGAGTGCCAAATTTGGACAATCGAACAGGTGCGTGACACATGGGTAGAAAAAAAAATATACTATTGAATGAGTTGGTTGATTTTCAGTCCACATCACATGCGCTCGCCATGAGTCATTGTGTGTCATAGCGACCTGTATACTTCTGACATATATAAATTTTGTTTATACATTCTCAGATTCCTAAATGCTCCTAGTCTCATTTGAAAGCTGTTGAAATCCTTTGCTAAAGCGGTTGGACTAGTTGAATCTTCCACATGGAAGTGAAGAAGGTTCTAAGTGTAAAATAGGTAAATGTCTATGCAGCTCATCAAGTACACACTTCCAATGAACCCTAACTTCACCAGATTTCATGGGAAGGCTATCTTAAAGCCTCCTTCATTATCCCACACACCAAACAAACATGGGGATAGTACCCATCTTACCTTAGCCACTGCAATGGGGATTTTAACCCATTTAAAATGCTAAGCACCCTGGTGGTTATAATTTTGAATCCCAGTTAAACTCTGCAATCTGATCCTAATCTCTCATTCTTCTTCTATAAATTACAGAGTTCTACTTTGTAAAAAGGATCCCTATTATGGTGTAGCGGCACCAGGATAAAAAGGTGGTTGACTTCATATGGGTTTAAGGGCCCTGACGTGGTGTATGCAATTTATTCTCACCTACCTACTGGGATTGTAATGAGAGTGTGCATCGCTTACACCAATAAGCTTATTATTTTGTGGATCTTATTGTGGGGACACTTTCACAAAAATACAAAGAAGCTCACCTCCTAGAGTACGTTTTTTGGCATGCTGTGTGTATTCTCGCTTGCAATCCCCATGTTCATGTGTTATGAGCGCTGAGAAATTGTTGTATGAAGACCTTGCATGTTGATATGTGGTGCATTATTATCCACCCTAATTATTATTGATCTATTATCTCTGTTAGGCAATAATAAATTAAATATTTGTGGCTAGGAGAGATTCGAACTACCTAGTCGGGCCCATAGCGCGTTATCGCCAATTACTTGCAAATCCTAGGATTGTCGACCGGAGTGCTGCACGTTGCATTGATAGCATTGGTCCCTTGGCCGATGTTTAGTCAAAGGAGATTATATGCCAGTATTAGGAGTGGTAGTAGCATTAGGAGTAAGTAGAGGAACCAACCTTGTCATCTAGAGGTCCATGGTTCATTCTTCCAAGGTCCCACAAGTTACAAATGGTTCCATTAGGTTTTCTTGTGAAAGTAGCTCGGTATAACTTACAAGTTTTGACTAGTGGAACAGTTCGACCATGAACCCGAAGACGTAGGCAATTGCTGAACTCCGTAATCAATTTGTGTGCAATTGTCATTATTGTCTTGCATTATTTTTAAATTGATTACTTAAAAGGAGTAAATTATTGGTGAATAATTAAAGCCTACAAGGGTCCAAGATCAGGTAGTAATAATATGATTATTTTCGGATCATGTTTGGTATCAGAGTTGGTTTAGCTCCATATTTGTTTTTCAGTAAATCTGATTAACAGAGTGATTGCTTCAAGATTAGTGCAGTTGTTTTAATTTGCGTGAATAGGGTACAAGTTCACTATGGGCAAGATGTCTAAATAGGCGAAGCTCGATGAAATTGAAGATTATAATCACCAGATCCATGAAGAGAACTCACTCATATAATCAATGTATTACTCCTTAAAAGAGGAGAATGCTCGCTTAAAATCAAAATTACAAACCAAGGATGATCTCTTGGTAAGGTTGCAATGTGGTGACCAGGATAAGGAAATACCTTCAACTTCAGATGCAGAGACCATGGAAAATGATTGTACTATAAGTTGTTCAACGCAGGAATCTTCTTCTTCCTCCCATTCGGTTTCAAATTTAGGTATTGAAGTCTTTGGTTTATTTGAAAAGTATAGTAGAGGCATTGGATCCAAATTATTATCTAAAATGGGATTTGATGGAAGAGGCCTTGGTAAAAATGGCTAAGGAAATGCTAACCCAATACAGGTCAAGGATTGTCCTCATTTTACAGGTTTGGGTTTTCCTAGTGTGGGAATGGATATTGGAGAATGCTCCAAGAAAGCTGACAGGAGACAAGCTTCCAAAATCAAAGAGAATACCCCCCTAGTCCTATAAGAAGATTTTGAGAAGGAAACTTGTGATTCGTGATCACAGGTAGGATGTGGTAAGAAAAATCAGCAAAGAGGTAATGAGATTCCACCTCCAGTTTCTTACCATAATCATAAGCACAATAAAACTTCTGATCCACTTTTTCAGCTTAAGAAGTAAGGTTATAATTTTTAGAAGATGTGGAATTCCTTTCCATGTACTTTTTTGTGGATTACATAATCATTTTGTGGCCAAATGCTGGAAGAGAAGGACACTAACGAAGAAGTTGATGTCGTTCATCAGGAACAAGGCAAATCGGAAAGACCAATCTCATCATGCAGAGGTGAGAAATGGCAGAAAGAGTTCCTCATCCTAGAAGAAGGAAATTAAGAGGAATTTTTGTGCTCATTTCCAGAGGAATGGGCATCAGGTAGAAAATTGTTGGAAAATGCATCCATCTCACCATCAGAGTAATGGAAAGACAAAGATGGAATGGAGGCCTATTACAAAGGCAAAATAGGTTTCTACTCCACCACTAATTGACAATTCAACCCAAGACTAGGTAATACCTGAAAGTGAAAGTCCTTTAAAATGGGTAAGTCAACAATTTTTCAATTATATATTGCATAATTCAGATTGATGAATAGTGTGTAGTATTTGTTTGGAGATCAGAATTTGTGAGAAATTTTTGAGAGAAAGGTTTACCATACTCGATGGATTTTCTTAGAAATTTTGATTAATACTCCAAACATATCTTCTAATCAGCTTGTGACTACCTGTTACAGCTTGGATGCAGGATTTAACTCATATTTATAATCTCAAAGATTTGTCAGTGATTTTTGTAGACAAGAAGAGCTCACTAGTGTCATCTCAGAACTTCATTCTGTGCAGAGGCATTGTGACCATGCAACAGAATGGTAGTTAAACACTATTAGCATCTGACAACAGGTCAGAACTTCATTCTGTGTAGAGGCATTGTGATCGTGCAGTAGAGTGGTACCTGATAGTCATCATCAACAAGAGCCTTTATATTGTGTAGAGGTAGTAGTCATGCAGCAAGGTTGGAGTCACCATTTTTGAGCTCGGGAGAAATCAGCTCAGATCATCATTCTGTGTAGAGACATTGTGACCGTGCAGCAGAATGGTAGTTGAATCACCATTGGCATTGATGTCGGATCAGAACCTCATTCTGTGAAGAAGACATCATGGTCATCTAGTAGAATTGTACCTGATATTGTTTTTCAACAAAAGGAGCTCTCAAAAGATTAGCTCGGAATGTCATTCAGTGTCAAGGCATTGCGACCGCACATTCGAATGGTAGTTGATCATTAGACTTAGCATCATGCATTGGAGGCTTGAGGTCTTAAAAGAGGCTTAGCATCATTCATTGGAGGCATTGAGGTCTGAAAAGGGACAATTCATTGTTTATCATCGACATTGGATCAATCATAGCTCTACGTAACATGAAATTCCTTCAAACCAGTTTAGAATCTGCGGAATCAACTAGGAGTCGAGAATTATGTTATAGAGTCAAAGAAGATCCTTATTGTCAGATATCTGGAAGCTTAGCACCGCACAATAGGAGCGTTGAGGTTTCATTTTGGAAACTTAGCACCATACAGCGGAGGCGTGGAGGTCTTCTTCGGATATCAGAGTAGCGCAGCGGAAGTGTGGTGGGACCATAACCCACAGGTCTCAGGATCAAAACCAAGTTGTCGAAGTGAGGAGGTTACAGAGGAGAAGACCCAAGGTCCTACTACAACAGCACTTCTGAGGTGGCAACAGAGTTTCCATATTCAGGACAGGATGGAAAAATGTTCCAATATAAGCTTTTTGGGACAAAAAGCCTTTCTCATTGGGGAGGTGTGATCAGGGGATCATTTTTAATATCAAAATTTCCCTAAACATCCCTAAATTGTGTCAATGCCGAATATATTTTCAAGAGCTTTCTGATGACTATGAGAATGCAAAAAACGGACATTAGGAGCTCTAGTTATGCCCGGTCAAAGTTCAGTCAACGAGAAAGTCAACTTTGGTCAACGTGTCAATATTGGACCAATCGCATTACAACGCATGGAAAAAGGGCATTGGAAAAAATTAGATAGGTTTTCACCACCGGTCTTCGACAATCATAAAATGGAATAGCCCAGCGGAACAAGAGGCTCAACTTTTGTTACGGAGGGGAGCCTGGATGCCGTGAGGACGATTATATTAGTGCCGATGTGGTGGGTCCTCAAACCACCACGTGGCTTGCCACCACGAGTTTGATTTTCCAATCGCGGGTTGATAGGTGGTCTTATTCGTCATACTTCATTTGGGTCAAATTTCATATTACTTTGTAATTATTTGTTAAGCATTATACCAAAGACCACACATTATGCCAATTTCAACGATATATATATATATCCGAACCTCCACATATCAATATCCATGCATTAATATCCAAAAATTAATGCAGCCACCCGATACATAATCCGCCAACCCTTAATATGCAAGCATCCAAGTGGAAAGGTGAAGGAGGTGGGGCAAAGGCCCATGCATAGAAGGTTCCACATGAATGGTGGGCGGCTAAGATTTATTAAAACCTTATCAAAATTTATATATCGCCCCACGTGGGATATAACCCACTCAATTATACATGTCATCCCCTATGGGATTAATATCCCATCCATATGCCACAGTTAGGGTTTTTATAGCCTTGGGATAAAATTTAAGGCATTATTTAAGGGCCCTATTTTAATCTAAATAGGGGACCCCTTTCATTGTAAAACACACAACTTGGAAGCTCAAAACAAAATCTTGAGGAATATTGCCCGAGCGAGTGGAGGAGAGTTGTTTTGATAAGACCTATTTATTAGGCTTATTATAAAGTTGTGAAGACCTATTTATTTAAATAGACATTATTGTGACTAGGACTTTTAATACTACCTAGTTGGCCCATAGTGTCACACTAAATTATTATGAAGCCTGGAGTATCGACTGGAGTGTCATAGGGTGTTACGAAACGTCTAGAAGGCCGATCGAGATCCGGAGGATTTCAAACAGTGGAACTAGTGCCATAGAGCTTGCCAAATTCACCAGGAAAGGGGAATTCGGGTGTTATTTATTTTCACCCTTGTCATCTGAAGGTCTGGATATTCTTCTAAGCAAGTTCTTAATAGTTTCCATTAGGTTTTCTTGTGAAAGTACTATTGTAACTTACAAGTTTTGACTAGTGGAGTGGTTCAAAAGAACCCGGAGACATAGGCAGTTGCCGAACTCCGTAATCAACCCTTTTGCAAAGTGTCATACGTATTGCATTATTTTAAGTTGATTTTAACGGGGCAAAAATTGAATGGTAATTTGATAAGCCTAGAAGGGTCCGAAGATCGAGTAGATAAAAATTTCGGTCTATTTTCGGATCACTGGATTTTCTCCTTTTCTCCACTTTATGAGAGATTTGCATTGTACATGGTTACCTCACCAAGCCTTGTTGTCGGGACCCACCTTTCTTTTCAACCCACCTAAGCTATGCTTAAGGGGGGGTGTTGGTGTAGGATTTTACCCACCTTCTGGTTTTACCTACACTATCTAATTAGCTTGCTTAGGTTAATCATAGGTTATTAAGGGAATGTACTTTGAGTCATTTTCTAATTGTGAGTTGAGTTAGTTACCTTTTTGGGTGACCTAATTTCTCACTATATAATGTAACCTCCTATGCATTTTTTTGGCTAATTCGCTTATGCATGAATGAATGAAGATTTTTTTCTTCTCTTGAGTGTTTTTGGATCTCACCTCTCCACATAGGTGCAGTTGATCCTATCTAATATCAATCCTCGATCATGGCCCACTCCGACATCCTCTTCCTCCATATTTCTTTAGATTGTATATAGCTAACATCATCATCCATGTTAACGATGTCTTATAAATCCTATGTTTCAATTGATATGATGATGTCAGATGAAAATGAGTTATGATTTATATGGTGTAAGTCTATATATAAGGTTCTCATTTGTCATTTCTCGATATATATCATCAAATAATTCACTCTATTTTTGCTTGTTGTAAACACTAAAATCTGGTAAATTATCCTTTTGAAATGCCAAGTTTGTTATGTTTCCTTATTAAGATAAATGTTCACATTCAAAATCCAATCAACTCATTTCTCTAGATCTTCTATGACATGTTTATCTTTACACTTTTCTTTGTCATAAATTTGAGAAATATTATTAAATAAAAGGATTAAAAAATCCTTGTACATCATGTCACAACTTTCTATTTTACATCACAGTCCTATGGGAAAAAACTTTACACTTTGGTTGGGATGTGAGGTATGGTCCTGGATGACTTATACAATCCTGCCCCTTTTCATTCTTCAATTTTGTTTTCAATTTAAATATCTTTATTGGATCATTTCATCTTCTTAGGATTTTCCTTATTAGAATATTTCACCTACATAAGGCTATATAAGCTAGTCATTATCACTTTATAGCTCACTTGGCACTCTTACAACCTCCTTTTGCAAATATCATTCCAAAAACACTCAAGTGTCTCCTAAATCTTCACAAATTAGTTGCATGTCAATTAGAGTAGTCTCTACTACAAATTTAAATCACTCAACCAAGTCAAAGAGACTATCTTCCTCAATTTCTAAGCATGTAAAAATCATAGATCCATGTCTTATCAAGAGCAAAGTAACTACAAGTATTTTCAAAGGGTTTCAAGGAACAAAGGGTTAGGTCACATAGCTAAGGCACAACATATCACACTACGATCGTGTTGGGTACATTTTATATTATATAGTTAGCTTGTTATCTTTGTGTTAAGATATATGAGGGCACCCCTAGACGTTGCCTTAGATTGCACTCACACTTGCACAAGCACCTAAGAGAACTATATGAGGCTTGATTTCATTTAAGGGCATAAAGTGCAGCACTTAGATTGGTTCAGTAATTGAGGTTTACTGCCAAGGGTATTCTAGGCTCTCCACAGACAAAATTTTTCCTTTTGGTTTGTTATTGCTTTGACAAAGGTTATTGCAGGTTTTTTAGGGTTTCCACTTTACTACAGGTGATTATTATTTACACCCTAATGATATCGTGTGAAATCTAAGATTAGTGAAATGAATACACTAAAGGATGTAAGGGTTAGCAACATGAGGTTATTATTATTAATTAACTTCCAACACTAATTACCAATATCAAAACAATAGATTATTAATCGTAATTGATGTACTAAACAAGAAACAAACGAAAACACGAGGAGATGAGTTAGCTTACCTGATTACATATGGTTGGTGGAATTTCTTGGTGTGCATAGTGTTAAAATAGGAGGATTTGAACATGATGATGCTCTGTTCTGGAAACTATGAATAGAGACTGACCTGAGGCATGACCATACACTTTTTTCATGACCATTTGTACGATCTTAGACTTGCTTGGTTTCTGACTCTATAACTTTCTGACACCGCCGCTTTCTTGGAACTATATGTCATTTTCAAACCCTAATTTACGATCATGCTACGAAGATCTCTTAACATCTTGAATGAGTTCACAAACCCTAAACATGGGTAGGAGACCCTACAAAACAAACATTAGTTAGGCTATGGGCACCCCTATGCACCATCGACATTGGCACTACTCCGAAGATGCCTCAAATTACACGTAATTCTCCACCTAACATGTGATATATGAATGAATGCAACTATATTTGAAAACCCTCTTTGAAAATGCTTGAGTTGAGTTGGCTTTTGCTAAAATAATTGGGGAAGGAATGTTTGAGTGTTTGTAGATGAGATGGGATGACTCCTTGACCTGGTAAGAATCTCCATACATGTAGTGATTTCTTCCCTAATTGATTATAGATGTGTTATTGTGAGGTTTAGGGAGTCTTGGGTGCCTTTTGCCAGTTTTGAAAGTGAGTGTATCAATGTAGTGCCATAGGATTTCTATGTTAGCAAATGAGGTAGTTTTTACTTGGTTATATAGGGTTTCGTAGATAATTTTTCAAGGAAAGGCTGAGCCCAGAGGGATTAGAAGACCCAATAAAGAATATGAAATTGAAAGAAAAGTTAGACAACATGTCGGTCCAAGACCATATAAGTCGGTCAGGACCAGATATAACATCCTAACCAAACTGTACGGCCCTACCCAAGGATGGAAAATATGCAATATGAAGTTTGCAACTTGTCACTTGATATTTTTCTATGGATTTTATGCATTGTACTCTCATAATTTGATGACATGTCAGTGTGTAAGGATAAACAAGCTAAACAAGAGAGCTTGGAATTTTCTCAATGGGAATGGGAAGGTTGTATTTGTCTTAGCAAGAGTGCATTGTCAAAACTAGTAGTGTCATAGAATAAATTGTCAATTTTGAGTGTTTACAATTACACTTCATTTTGAAGTTGTGCGAGCGAGAGAGACATATAGTGAAGGACATTTCTAGGAAGAAAAGTACTCAAGAAGTTTCAAATCCCAACTATTGAAGGGTCCAAGACCATACAACCCAAGTCATGACCATGGATTGTGCATCTTTCCTAGGGTCCTATCCCTACTCAATTTCTAGTTTCAGAACTCGCAATGAAGCATCTCTAGTCTCTAATATACCTTTTCCACCTATCTCCACACCTATATTTTCTATGCTCTGACACTGTACAACTAAGTATTATTTTCCCCTTATGTATTTGAGCCATCTTTTATCATTTATCAATCATTGCAAGCATTGATGCATTATTTTGGATTTGAATGCTTAATTTGTAAATTTATTAAATCATAATAGTCCACTATTACAAACCCTTACATCATATGTATTGTTGTGCACATCTATTACATAAATTTACTTAGGGTGTAAACACTCACAAATCTACCTTATAAGGAGAATATGTCTTATATTTTAGTGGATCCTACATTGAGGAAGACAAATTGAAGCACTAAGCCATTAAAGAATACAAAGAATATGAGATGAAGCAACTAGGTCTACCTTAGAATTTAGAGTCCCCAACTTGAGGTTTACTTAGGTCTTTTGCCTATCTATCTTAGATTTCACTTATCTAACAATCTCTCACAAGGTGTTACAAACCAAGGAGGTAGATTGATATGTTAACAAGTCAACCCAAGGTAAGTATCCCTAACACTAATCTTTTCCCCTCACTTTTGTTGATTTTTGTTTGTGTCGTGTATTAGATAAGATAACGTAGCATATCTTTATCTTTTACATTATATACATTCACTTTACAGCTCTTACTTCATAGAGGCACCCTTACAAACTTTGATTATATAGCTCTTTTTGGCCACCTGATGGAACTTTCTTACCCCTTAGCTATTGTTTTTTCCTAGAGACATCCACATATTTAGTAAGGTCCTACATCTCTTTTCATTTGTGATTGAGGTCTACCGAAGTCTTTGGAGTCCCCAACTTGAGGTTTACTTAGGTCTTCTGCATATCTATCTTAGACTTAACCTATATAACAATCTTTCAAAAGTGTTACAAGCCAAAGAGGAAGATTGATGCGCCGACAAGTCAACTCAAGGTAAGTATCCCTAACCCTAATCCCTTTTCCTTCATTATGTTGATAGCATTTGTTTCTGTCATGTACTAGATAGGATAGTGTAGCATATCTTTATCTTTTACGTTATACGCAAGTACTTTAAAGCTCTTACTTCATAGAGGCACCCTTATAAACTTTGATTAGATAACTTTTGTTGTCCACCTAATGGCACTTTTTTACCCTTAGCTCTTATTTTTTCCTAGAGGCATCCATGAATCTAGTAAGATCCTACATTTCTTTTCATTGGTGGTTGGTGATTGTATGGCTCTTATACAACTTCATATACACAAGACTATTGTTTTATAGCATTAGGCCATTTTGTTGACTGGAAATTTATGTGTGTCCGCCTTAAAATGGTCTTCTAACTTAGCTTATTTTCGAGGATCCCCATAGATCATTCTTGGATCACGTACAACATTCACATGTTTAAGAATGGAAAGGAAATTACATAATTGCTAGCAATTATAGTTACTTATCTACAAGACTAGGTAACAAGGTAATAATAATGTTTTTCTAATAAGGTGTGCTCAACCAAAAAGGCATTGTGGACCAAGAACATCCGCAAATTATGTGGTGTCTGTAATGGAGTCGTATATCCATTTAATCTCTTGGTTGGACCTGCTTAATGCGCAATCATTGCACCCATCAATATGTCCACCACAAATGTACATATAATCAAAATAAGTAGTATAAAATAGTACAACAATATATCATACAATTACCAAAAATGTTCTTCCATAGAACTATCTCGATCTCATATATGATCGAACGGCCCCACAAACAACACATCAACATGGCATATCAAGCATGTAAACAATATGAATATCTCATCCAAATACTTACTCTCAAAGGTATAATTTCATCATATTCAAATAGTCATAGATCCAAACATCTTAAGTATTATTACAAATGTATATAAATTGGCAGGAACATCTTAAATAAGACTATCTAAAAAATGTCCCTAGATATCAACCTAAATCCATAAATTTCTTCATAAATTTATTATTGATTGGTTATAGATATCCTTAATCAAGTTACATCACTATGTTGTGCTCGAAAAAATATTTTCATGACAAAATAAATGGGCTCCAAACTCCACCATGTGTCCATAATATCACAATATTTCGATTGCATTCTCCTAGCAAAAAGGAAAAAAAATCCCTTATGGTAGTCAAATGAACCTCATATTTAAGATCGCCAATTAAGTATTTATCCACACACATTACAGCACCCCACAACCCCTCGGTTGCCAATATAAGAAGCCCATCAGAATAAATATACTCGACGAGAACATGTGATGCCATCAATCTGTAATAACATCATAATCCATAAGATCCATTTTTATGATCATGATAAAAACAAAAAAAAATCCATGTCAATTGATAATGAAAATATGCATATCTAGTATCCAAGAATCATAATAATCATAAGGGAAATATAGTGCAAAAATTGAATGTTACATTTTGTTCCTTTGATTGTAGGCATCCAAACTAGACTCACACTACCATATAAAGTGCAAATAGCATAATTTTTAGGATCAAATTTGCGTCGCATTTGTGCCACTTTTGCGCCAATTTAACACCATCTAGAAAATAATGTTGTGTCATGTTTGTGCCACTCTAATGATTAAAAAATGAATAAATAAATTATATTAATAATAAAAATAAATGGTTTGTGTTAGGTTTGCATTATCTAGGTGAAGTCCACTAGCCCTATATAGAACAAGAAAAATAGGGCTAATGGGGCCAAAATTTCTCATGATGTTTTGGTATTGATAAGTAGCTAACAAGGAATGAACTGGATCATATAGGTAAGGTAGGTCTTGGGGTTAAGCATGAATAGGAAGTGTAGAGGAGGAAGATGACGCAAATCTAGACATGTTTGGTGGGTGAGACACCCAATAAACAATGAGGAAAGAGAAGATAGATGGAAAGAAAAATGAAAAGGAAAAACAAGGCGATAGACCTTGTTGAGCTAGCTAGAATTTGTATGCCAAGAATACCACGTTTTATCTCTCACACTTTATTTCAAAGAGTTGAGTTGAGATTATCGAAAGCAATATAAAATAGGATTTAATGATTTGGTTAATAAGATTAATTATCTTGTTGAGTCTATTGTAATCTTTGTCTCCACTCGTGAACACATTGTTCCCAAAAGTCTCAATTGCCTCACAATGAAAGTAGAGGGGTTGGGATTGTTAGAAGATGTGGACATGGCATAGATCGCATGACAAGTTGATAGAGTTGTTGGTCAACGTTGTTTTTTGTAGGTTACAAATTATGATTGTTTAACATGGGGGATATTGACTAGGGAACATCATCAAATGACAATGATTCCATAAAATGACACACTACAATCCAACCTTACTAAAAACAAGCTAGAAAGGGGTGGTCTAGAAATAAGCAAAGAATAAGAATAGTTTGTGATCAAATAAGTTTGTCGATGGGAGAAGAGGTTAGAGGGTGTGAAGCCCAAATCGAGGGATTACATTCACCATTCCTCCCCTACTGTTAACAAATGCTTACAGTGCTTGTGTGTTAAGTGGTTCCCCTTGCCTTGTGATTATTACTAAAAATATAAGAGGAAATATTGTCAATATGTTAGCAACTACTCATATTGGTCATCTTGAGATGACTCAAACACACGAGTAAAAATCCCACCAGTATTAATAATCTAACACTCAATATGGCAAGAAATTAATATTGTGTCAAAATTGTCAGAAGTGACTAAATCATTGCCAATGTTGTTTAAATGTAAAATGAATGAACAATGTGAAAGTAATGATAGAAGGATGAAACAAGATACAAATGTTGTAGAATGTTTTGTAAGAACGGAAAAAAAAATCCTTAATGAATAGCAAACAAGATGGATAAAAACAAGCAAACAAAGATGTTGTCAAACTTGTTAGATAACAAGAAACGAGAAATTAGAGGTATGTGGACTAACTAAAATCAATACGATAAAAATGGAATATGAACCTAGAAAAAAGAGAAGACTTGAAATAGCAAAGTTCATGTAGAATGAGCAATCAAACAAGAATGGAGTGGAGGAATTTTGTCAAATAGTTAGTAAGCAAGCTACCTAAGACTAACACTCACCCAAACAAGAAGCAAGACACTTAAAAGGAAGTGATAAAGGTCTGCTAATATGTGATTAAAGAGCCTAAGGTAGTAACTATGGATAAGTGACACGTGAATCCCTAATAATCTTATAAGACCCACAAAGCACACTCAAAATAAGAAAGAAGATAAGTCGAAACATGTTATAACAAGCAATGCAAATAGCATAAATAGCAACATGAAGAATATAAACAAGCGCGTTTGAAGTCACTCTAAGGAAGCTTAAGTTGAATCTTGCAATATCCTAATTAAACAAAAAAGAATCGACTAAAACAAAATTGGAAATGAAAATAAAATAAATTAAGCAATTAAACTAATCTACTACTACATTAAAAACTGAAAATAAATAAAATCACACCATAATTTGTCAAACTTCAGATGAAAAACCAAAAAAAGTGCAATAAATGAACCAAAGCATCCTCATCCTCAGATCATGATTTCTGAGGGGGATATGTCACGTATCCATCTTTTGAAACTCGCTAAGCCAAGAAATCCAAGCTCTAAGAAACTATTTAACCCATAAAACCGAGTCTAAGGTATGGAAACATTAAAGCTAAGGTTGTATATCAAGAGTACATAAAACAGGGTCCTATGACTTTCGATGGGGATATGTCACGTATCCATTTTTTGAAACTCACTAAGCTTAGAAATCCAAGCTCTAAGTAACTATCTAACCCATAAAACCGAGTCTACGGTATGGAAACATTAAAGCTAAGGTTGTATATCAAGAGTACATAGAACAGGGTCCAATGATTTTCTAATCAGTCAAAACATAAAACTTGTATGTATAAATAGGCTAAGGAGCTTCGACCTAGAATGAAAAACTAAGTGCCAAGGGTGAGGAAAACACCTCATGGTTGTGCTCAACCAGAATTGAACTTTAGTGAGCTCTCTCAAATCCAAACAACTTCACCAATAGACCTAGAGTTGCTTGGCATATATGTGCAACAAACAAATCATCTGATGATGGTACAATATTATATGCTTTCCTCCATTTACTAGATTTATTGTATAATCCTTATTTGGTACTTATCTTTACTTTGCCCTTCAAAGTCTAAGTTTGCAATAATTTAAAATGCAATTTCACATTGGTGATTTTTCCAATATTAATTGAAAATGTGGTGGATAGCACACTGATTTGTAAAAATTAATATGATAAAAAATAATGAGCCAAATCAAAGAAATAGACACATAATGTAGGAAAATTTTCATTAAACGCAAGAGAAATATACAAGAAGTGTAGCAATCTTTTACAAGAGACGTGAAGCTACAACATTCTGTTTTTTACATATTCCAATGTCAATGCATGTCTATTTTTTTGATGAAACAAACAATCCAAATATATATATATTTGTGTGTGTGCACGTGCGTGCTTGGTGTGTGTGCCCGTTGTGCGTGTTAAAAATGTTCGTGCCAAAAAAATTAAGTGGTGTTCGTTCTTGAAACTCTAAAATTATAGTTTTCAAGCAATTTTGGTATTTTCTATTGTGTGCATTGATTCTACTCTACATGTGAAAAATGTGTTAAAAATGTTCTAAAAGTTAAGAGGTTTCATTCTTGAAACTCTAAAAAAATTTAAAATTATACTTTTCAAGCAATTTTGGTATTTTCTACATTTTATGAATTTTGAACGCTAGAGCCCTTCAAAATGAATTTTGGATATAAACTTTCCGCAACAAAGTCCTACACAGCTTGACAATGTTGTATGTGTTTTAAGCTTTCCAACAGATTTGTTTCAAGCTACGCCCATGGAATTAAGCCCCACTGAGTTGATGCTAGTTTTTCCATATTCTATCCAAAAATTGCCCCGCGATACAACCTAGATCAATTTCTTAATATTTTGGATGGAATGATTTCCCTCTACTTTATTTCCTAATGAACATCAAGTTTGATTCAATTTAGAAATGAGATACTCTTTTGAATATATTAATGTATGAGCCAAAACCAAAACATAGTGAGTTTTTCACCCATAATAAGTATACATTCTCAATTACTGACCGCATATGATGAATGAAATAATCGATTTTTCCCTTAAATTATAAGACCAGTGATTGCCTGCACATAGATACAACCTAAGATAACAGCACAAGTCCAAATCAATGTTTTAAAAATCGGAACCGTTCGACGGTTGGACCGGTTCAAACTTTATGAACCGGTTTACTAAAAAACACAGAAAAATTTACATTTTTGATGTAAACAATATATTTGAAAGATTAGAAACCATGATTCCAACAATTACACATAAAATATACAAAGTTTGCTCATGTATATACTATATAACATGTAAGAAAGGTGTTTATAGCAAAATAGCAAAAAAATTAAGCTTTAGATCAGCTAAAACGCTAAAGTTTTAATTAAAATTTTGTATTTTTCAACTTTAGCACCATATAATGCAATTTTTTTCCCGACTCAACTGGTTCAAATCAAAACCAAACCGGTTGGACCGGTTTGGTACCGAACCGGTCCCCACCGGTCCGGTTTTTATAACTACTTGTGCCAAAAAATAATGAACTGGTCGAACCGGCCGGTTCCAGTTCGACCAGTTTTAAAACCACTGGTCCAAATACAAGCAACCACATTTAAGACAATTACATCACGACAACTGTGGTTGACAGATACAACATGGGTAACTTGAACCATCCTTTAGCTAACTAGTAAGATTTTAATCCTTCTAAGAGGACAAACAAAATTCTTTAGATCGCGTAGTTGAACTGAAAGGGAAGATGGCAATTCAAATTGAAATTTGATTCATATCTATATCATAAGACAGCTCTCTTTTGATTAATACCATCACACGCAACATATTATGTTTTTCTTAATTGAACAGTAAATATGTTCATCAAATCAGGTTGTATGATGATCAATCTAATACCAGCCCCAGCATACAATGCCATATATATGATGCAAACTGTTCTTGATGTTATATGTTAAATCTTTACCATGACATTTCAAGGCATTAATTGTTAAATTTTGCATTTCCACACTAACAATTACAATTTGAACTCGCATCTTTGTTGACGTATGCTATCATAATAAACTAAACACTTTCTCATGCATGTGAAGTCACCCTCAACAATTACAAGGCCAAACCAATCTCCCTGATTCCGTGTTCTTTTCTTAGTCAGCATAAATATTAAGTTGAAATGTCTTGTAAAATGTGTTTTACATGACCAATTTCTTTGTTGGTAATTTTTTATCATCGTCACCAATTTCAGATTGTTAGTATTTTTTCCTTAAAACACTAATCAGAATTGCACCTCTGCGTGATTCTTGGCAATTAGGTCCTTAAAATGACTAATCTAGAATTGCACCTCTGCGTGAGTTTGGCAATCTCCTTTTCCTGACTTTCTATTTATCAGATACATGGAATTTCTTTCTATCTGAAAATCAAAAAGCTGATAATGCTATTTAAAAACAGCAATACAAATCTATTATGTTAAGATGCGTCTAGACACAAGTTAAATACTAAAATTATTCTCTGTTCCATATGTGTGAGAAACACACCTCCCAAGAATTAAGCATTTTACTGGAATAGATAAAAGTGCAGAACCTGTCAGTTTTTATCCAAGTCCCTCTAAAAACAACTCAGCAATGCTGCAAGGCAAAGCATAAGCTCACCGCTCTGCAAAAACACAGCCAAAAACTCAGCATATTCTTTAATAAATAATGTTTAATGTGCCTTCAAGTATTTGTCAAGTCTTCCCAAGATAACATATTGAATTTAATTTGACAACTCTCATCAACTAGTACCATACAATGCCAAGCCAGGCCAACTCAACAAGTTTTGACAAGTGTTGTTACATTCTAATTTCTTTCTTTGATGTGGACTTATTAAGCAATATATAATGAACTTGTGCAAACTGAGGCATACTGGCTTTTGAAGTTCTTCCATCTATTGTGAGGCATAAAATGTCTATTCACACTTTTAAAAATCAAGCTTCCTTCCCTAAGAATTTCCATTGTCAGGTCAACACAGCAAGTTTTGACGAGTGCTGTTACAGTCCTTTCTCTGCTTTTGACTTATTTAAGCAATGTACTATAAACTTGTGCAGACTGAAGCATGCCGGTTTTTGAGGTTGTTTCATCTATTGTGAGGCATAAATGTTCATTCACGCTTTTTAAAATCTGAATCAAGCTTCTTTCCCTGAGAGTTTATAACCATTGCAGGAAATCACATTTGACAAATGATTTTCATGAACCCCTCTGACAAGAAGGCCAGCCAGCTAATTTGGTACCCTCAATCATCCTCTATTCTCCCAAACCATCCATTCAGATGAGCAACAAGACTAGGCTACCATTCCATAACACACTATAACAGCACATCAAAATCCCAGAGTATGTATATTCCATCCATTTCTCGTTGACTACAAAATCAACTTTGCGTATAGAGCCCGTGAAGGTGACAATACGGCTTTCACCAATGAGATTTATTGATAAAAGCAAATGAATATTGTACATGTCATGATAATTTGTATTTCCTCGTCAAGAAGACTATTGAATTTTAATATCCAAAATCTCAGTCAATCGAGGCGCGTCTATACCTTCGTAGTAGCAAAGATGAGCAAACAACACTAACCGAGGAAAGGGCCATCGCAGCTCCTGCCACCCATGGAGGTAACCTGATCTTAAAATAAGGAAAGAAGACTCCAGCTGCCAGTGGAATTGCAATTAAATTGTAGCCCATTGCAAACACATAATTCAGCTTGATTCTTGCAAAAGTTTTCCTGGACAAATCAATCGCAGTAATAACATCTTCTAAATTATTTCTCATCAACACATAATCTGCAGCTTCAATTGCAATGTCTGTTCCAGCTCCAATTGCCATCCCGACATCTGCAGCTGCCAAAGCAGGTGAATCATTTATCCCATCCCCAACCATGGCAACCATAGTGCCATCCTTCTGAAGAGAGCGAACTGCCTCAGCTTTGCCAGCTGGCATCACTTCAGCCTTGACATCTTCTATACCCAACTGCCAATGTTAAAAAGAGTTCAGTGAGAACTAAATCAATTAACTCTTTGTTTCTAAATTGACATATTCCTTATGCTAAAAGCCCTTTCATTTTAAATATGTTTTATGTTGGTAAATCGCCAGAATAGGCTAAAATCTAAACAAGACTAGTCATTACAGAAAATCGCCATCCATCTATCATTTGATAATCCCACAAGTTGAACCAGCCAAAGAGCATGAACTTAATACTATGAATGATTGGGAAATATTGACAACTCAATAGGCTATAGAATAGAAAACATTGGATAGCTTGTTTAATGTGGGACATATTCGTACAGCATGATTATGTAATTAATTTATTGTGGAAAACAAAGCAGTATGACAAAGTTTAAGAAAATAATGTTTCAGATCAATAAGAAGTTTTTAATTGCTAAATAGTAAATACAATATCTTTCACAGATCTTAACAAAAGGATATATTACTGAATAAATGCAGGGGAAATTTCCTACCTCTTTTGCAACAGCTCGAGCTGTTGTCCAGTTATCTCCTGTAACCATAATAGGAGAAATACCCATTTTCTTTAGGCCTTCTATAACAACAGCGGCCTCTCGCTTGAGTGGATCTGAAACAGCCAAGATCCCTACCAATGTCTTATCAAAGGCCACCAATATTCCCGTTCGGAGCATTTTTTTCCATGCCCAGTAAGTACTCCTCTGCAATTGAAGGTATAGACACCCCATCCTCAGACATCAACTTCCTGTTGCCAACCTATTCACATGAATTTGGTTAGATATATAAAAAGTAAAAGCAAAAAACAAAGTATAAAAAATAGAAAGTTTTAATTTTAATTATCTTACCAAAATTTCTTTCCCATCTATTGAGCATTTCACACCTTTGCCAGGTACAGATGAGAAATTTAAGACAGGTAGTAACCAACTAGTATTTTTGATCTTCAGTGCTTGCATATCATTATCTTTAGGAGGTTCACCAAAGAAATGAAAATGGTATGCATAGTTAACCACTGCTCTTGCCAATGGGTGCTCACTGCTTGCCTGGTTCATACAAGCATTCCAGGAAGAATAATGTAAGTATATACGCCTCAAAATCTTTTGATGTAAAAGTTGAGCATTATCTTGGATCTCCAAGTCAGTTCATTAATTATACTTCATACCAACCTCTGCAGAAGCAACTATTCTCAGAAATTCTCCAAGTTGCATGTCTGATAGAACTCTAGCAGCAGTAACAGAGGGCTTACCCTCTGTAAGGGTACCTGTTTTGTCAAATATTACATATTTAACTTTTTGGGCACGTTCCAAAGCATCACCTCCTTTGATAAGCACTCCATTGGTGGCCCCAACACCTGTTGCCACCATAACAGCTGTTGGAGTAGCTAGCCCTAAAGCACATGGGCAGGCAATGACCAGAACAGAGATAGCAAACATGAGAGCAAAAACAAAGTGATCCGTAGTAGGAGGTAGCCATTCGTCCGGATAGGTACCAAGAGCTCCGGCAAGATACCTACAGAAAGCAGGTAATTCAATAAACCACCAATGGAGTATTTATTTTGCATCAAAAGAAAACCCTACATAACAACATGAAAGAATAGATAACCTTCCTTAGAAGTAAAGATACGTGTTAAGAACAGATATAGAAAGCCCTACCAGCACATCCATGTCACAAAGGCCAGTGTAACAACAACTGGAACAAAGACACTAGCAACCTGCAAAAATAAATTAGAATTACCTTTAGTACACGGTTAATATTAAAAACAACTATACGCTTGCTTAATGTTAATAAAAAACTACATGCTTAATGTTAATATAAACTGCCGAAAATTACTTGGCGGCCGAAAATTTTGACTCGGACTCGGGGCTTGGCATCATTATCGCGGTTTGAAAAATATATAAATTCATGATATAAACTTAAATAACATCTAAAACACTGTTAAATGACAATAGAATGGAAGTAGGGGACACAAAATAGCCAGAGCAAAAATGGCAGAAAAGCATGACTGTATGATAAAAATGAAGCTTTTTCCCCACAAGAGGTATTATTTTGCTAGTAGCCAAGTAACAGGCTGAGACTCACAAGTAATGGAGAGTAATCGTGAGTAATAATTACTCACAATTACTTGCGAGTCTGAGCCTATAACTCGGCTCACAATCAATGTGCCGATTTTTCAGGAGGGTAAATATTGCAGGTTAATCACGAGTTATAATTCAGAGAAATTAAAAAAAGTAAACTTGGAAATCTCTTTCCAAAAGGTTTTTCAGGATTCTATGCAAATATTCATAAAACAAATTTATTAAGTCACAATGTTCGAGTTCACGTTTATGTTCGACAAGGATAAACTTCGGTTCCAGTTTGCCAAGGGATAAAGTTCGGGAAAAAAAACATGTCTATAAGTACTGAACAAGTTTGTTTTACTATCATTTTTTATTTTTTGAAAAAAAATGCATAAGTATGTCAGAGGGACAGACTGGAGAGAGCTCTTTGTCCGCTACTTTCAGTTAGTATATATGTATATATACACACATTTGTAGAAATAATGCAAAAATCAAAAAAGTCAAAAAAACTTCCCATGCAATGGACAAAGTTCAAGTTCAAGTTTGACAAGAATATAAGTTCGGCAAAATTCAAACTTTTTCAATAAAATTCAGAGAACCTTGTGACATAGAAACAAAATATCAATATAGAGTCTCTGACTTGCGTATGGCAGAAGATAATGAGAATTCAAATAAATATGTTAAGAGAAACATCTTGCTATTTTATCGCTACTTAAAAAAGATATAAATTCATAAAATAAACTTCAATAACATGTCCAAGACACTGCTAAATGACATGAGAATAAAAGTAGACAACACAAATTCACCATAGCAGAGCAAAAACAGCAGAAAATTGTGACTGTATAAAGTAAAAATGCCTTAAACCCCTCCCCACAGGAGGTATTATTTTGCTGGTGGCCATGTAACAGGCTCAGACTTGCAAGTAATGGAAAGTAATCATGAGTAATCACTCGCCGTTGCTCACGAGTTCAAGCCTGTTACTCCCATGGTTACTCGGCTCAAGAATAATGTGCCGGTTTTTTGGGAGGGTAAATTTTGCAGGTTACTCGTGAGTTTTAATACAAACAAAACTACAAGCTTAATGTCAATAAAAAACTACACAGTTGCTTAAAGTTAATAAAAATATTATACTTGGAAATCCCTTTCCAAGGGTTTTATTATTTTATACTTGGGAATCCCTTTCCGAAGGGTTTCTCAGGATTCTGTGCAAATATTCATAAAACAAAATATCTATATAGAGTCTGACTTGAATATGGCAGAAAATGATGAGATTTCAAATAGGTATGTTAAGAAAACCTTACATAGTCAGCAAACTTCTGAATTGGGGCTTTAGTCATTTGAGCCGTCTCAACCAAACGGACAATCTGTGACAAGACAGCATCGGAACCTATTCTTGTTGCTTCAATGTGAAGGGCTCCATTTAAGTTCATTGTGCCTCCTATGACTGTTCCCCCTACCTCCTTTGACACTGGGGTAGATTCGCCAGTAATCATGCTCTCATTGACATGGCTGGAACCCCAAATGACTGTTCCATCAGCTGGGACCTTCGACCCTGGATGTACTTTCAGCATATCACTTCGTTGAATCAACTGCGCATCAATCTCTTTTTCTCCCACAATCTTGCCATCTATAATATAGATTCATATCATATATATTACTTTTCCAAACTCTATTATAAGATCCTTTGATAAAGTAAAGTGATAGGAAAATCCAACCCAATGAAATTCATGCTTAAAACACAGACAACCAGATAGAAAAGCATGTCATTCAAGAACATGATAAAGCAATGTTAACAATACAAACCTACCAAAGTCAGCCCATAAAGACTCGGTATCATTAAAGAAAGAGTCAATATAGCTCACGCATTTACAAGGCATTGTCACTGGGGTAAAAGACAAAAAACAAACCTGAATCTCTAATTAGTAGCAAAGCAGTTGTCGGTGCAAGTTCTAAGAGCTTCTTAATAGCATCTGATGTTTTTCCTTTAGCAACAACTTCCAAATACTTTCCCAACAAAACAAAAGTGATCAGCATAGCACTTGTTTCAAAGTAGGTTGCTGTCCAGTAGCCACTAATGGCACCATAAAGAAGGGCACAGACAGAGTAAAAGTACGCAGCTGATGTACCAAGTGCAACTAATACATCCATGTTTGCTGACCCATTTCTCAGTGCTCTGTAGGCCGCAACATAGAATCGTTTGCCAATGACAAATTGAACAGGGGTTACCAACGCCCACTTCAACCAATCTCCCATTAAAAAGGGACCACAACGTAGCAGTAGCAGACTATACATGAATGGTATATGAGGGCAGACTACCCCTATGAAAAGAACAGGAACCTGTAAAATACCAGTACATTCCCTTAGCAAGAACAGATCTATATTCAAAAACAAATGCCATGCAAGCAAGAGAGATCTACAATAGCAACAAACCGGCAATAATTCACTATCAACAAGACAGCAGCTTATCATAATAAACATGTAGAAATAGACTCACGCTAAAAGATATGCTGGAAGTAAACAGCCGCAACATTTGTGAAGATTCGTCTATACGACTTGGAGGGTAAGCTGTGTAAGAACTATGAAGTGTTACTTTGAAGCGATCACTATCTCCACTCTCAATGGCATCTACAATGGATCTCGGACCTGTCACTTCTGGATCAAAAAGAATGTCAGCTTTTGACAACAGTAGGTCAACCGCAAACTTCCTGACTCCTTTCATACTGCCAAGGATGCCTTTTACAGATTTGGCATCATGTTCAGTAATCATCCCAGCAATCCCAATTGACAATTTATCTTGCTGCCCACTGTGTACTAGCTCCGCTTCAAAACCAGCATCTTCAATTGCTGTGATTATCTCTGTCTTGTTTATCTGATTTGAATCATATTCAACCTCCCCCAATGAAGTGGCCAATGCAACAACTGCTCGTGTCACACCTGGTAAATTTCTCAATATCCCTTCAACTGAGTTAACACATGCCGCACAGGTCATTCCACCTATTCTGAACTGGCCTGTCACAGTTCCCTGATCTTTAGACTGAGTAGAAATCTTGGGTATAATCTCTGCTTCAAAACCTATATCTTCAATGGCCTCTTTAATGTCTTCTTCCTGCAAGGAAAAGATACTATTGTAGTCAAGATGCAGAAGACCAACAATGACATTTCAATGCATAAAGAACTGTTACCTTAGAAAATTAAATGGTTTAATAAAGCAGCTACAATTAAGTCGAGCAGCAAAGATGCAAAATATACCATGGATTATGTTTAATCAAAAACAGTGCAACTTAAAGAAGCACCATTGAAATCCTATAAACACAATAATGCATATAAGTCATGACCACGAAGAACATATGAAGTATTAAAGAACCACTCTAGAATGAAGGCAACTAAAGGCACGATCAACAGTGTAATATATGGATTTCAATTTTTCCAACTTTGAAAGCAGTTGTCACAATCGCACAGATTTTGCATTGATTCCACTTGAGCAGAATGTCACTGGTGAAAGGAAAATGTGGGAAAATGCCCATTTATATCAAATGGAACAAAATACGATTAGAAAGCAAAAAAAACTGCATCTTAGTCTAAAAAATTATTAGCTTATCATGTAAAATTATGTACCAACATGCAAAAAAAAGCGGGGAATCCACGGGAAAGTAAGTATGAAAAGGTCTCTAAGCCTTAGAGTGGGGCAAGTTTTAGAAGTTTTTATGCAGCTAACCTGTAACAGTCGGTCCATGATCAAATGCAGCATTCATAGTGCTCCTGCAGTCACCTAAGCCTGAGGTTGATGCCTAAATCGTATGGATACAAATGCAAGTATCAATATGGGTAGGTATCCGATACAGCAAAATAGAAACTGAACAGGCCCAAACTTAAGCCCATTTTGACAACAGTAAACAATGAGATTGCTCACCTAAGCTTTTCTAGGTTCAATACTTTATTGTACAAGTTGGATCCCAAACACATATTGTGGAAGGTTTTGTGTGTTCACCAAATAACTGTCCCATGGCAAGAGCACTCCTGGTGCAGGACATTTCAGCAGAGGCAAGATGCGCTCATGTAAGAATCGGGAGAGGAAAAAAAATGTGGATGTGCTTTTGTTTCATCCTCAAGCTTTATAATTTCCCCGAAGGATAAGGATATGTTTTGAGCCTACACACTATTTCATACAATTCAAGGAGCTACCATGTCCATAAGCTAATATTTATGTTATATTGAGTCATAATTTCCTAGGTAGGTAGTATGCTTAGCTAGATAATGCACCCGAAATTTTCTCGGTAGGATTAGGAGGCTTGTGTGTGTCATCTTTTGCTATAGTTAATCGTCCCTTCATTGCACTCTTTCTATCTTCTTATCAATACAATATTTTAGCGTCACCCTCAATGGGAGAAATCTTATTCTAAGCAAATTGTGCAATGAGCAGATGCTCCAACAGGTTCCTCCATTGTTGGCTAACCAGTTCGGTGCACAGGTTCCCCCCTGCCTTAGCTCTTGTAATTTTATTTTGTTCCATTTATCTATTTGGCTGTGGTTGTGTCTATTGTGGATGATGGGATGCAACAAGTTTGATGTTATTCTTATTTTACAACCTAATCTTAGCCCTATTCAAAAAAAATTAAAATTCATTTCCAGATCTAAGTATAAGCCTAAAGGGACAAAACAAGCCCTCACTTCCCCTCGCATTAAACATGGAGCAAACAAAGTGAAAAGTTTGGCAGCTAGAGGGTGGCCCTGCCTTCCATACATGAGTCCACAGAAAACATTTATATCAACCCTTATTGTTTGATGGTTAAAGATTGTCAACAGTGAGGGGTATAGGTTTTAATTCGTATCTCTTCCCTCCTAGATTATCATATCACCACCTTCCATTGGTGAAAGGGGAAATGATTTGGTGGTATGGTGCCTGACCTTTGGGCGACCCAATCCCCCCCTTCCCCTTATTTTACTCCTCTATCTCAACCAGTCTTCCGGAATTTCAGTAATTGAGAGCTGCACCTGCAAAGCTCAAGTGATCCACAAACAAGTAAAGCCTGATTTTGACTAATACATAAATTGGCACACTTTGATTATTGGTTGATTTTTATGCGAACAATTATAATCAGACCCTTTTACACTCAATTCAGGTCATCTGAATCTTTAAACAAAAACTATTAGAAAGTTATGGAATAGATGAGAAGGTCACACTAAGACCTGGCTTGTTCTTTTCTGCAAATCACTGTCTCGAGTTTTGCTTGTTGAAGATGAAATTTTATAGCTTTGTGTTGGCAATCTAAGTGAATGGAGATTGTGTCAGATTGGGCAGTAAATGCTCATCATTTTTTGTGGGTCTAGAGCCCCTTAGTTCCAGAAATCACCAGCCGTGTAAAAGAAAAAAAATAAGGTAAAGAAATTCAAATAAATAACATTTTTCATAGTTTTAATCCATATTTCAAATATTGAATAAGATTCCATTTGATTTTTCAAATTTCAGATGTCGGGTTTTAACTTCTAAGAAATAATAACACGTTTCCCTTTTAGCACGTTTCAAGGGTGCGTCTTCGGGACATCCCTGAAAATCAGGGACGTATATGGAACGTCCCCAAAACATCCCCTTTTATAGGGGATGTCCTAACATCCCCTATCCCCAAAAAACAATCATTTTTAAAAAATTTAAAAAAAAAACTTATTAAAGATTTAAATGCTAGTTCTTCAATATAACTATTTGAAAAATACCACCAATATGTATCAATCTCGAGGTGCTTATCTTGAATTTGTCACATAGTTTCACCCCTTGAAGGATTCCACATTGATTAACAACTTAATCACCTTCTCCCCAAATTTCCCAGAGTCTGGTAATGGACGGCCTCAATCTAGCTGCACCATAGCATTGGGCTCAAATAAACTTGAAAATGAAATAAGTTTGGGAAGGACCTTTGTACTCCTGAAGTGTAAGATTGTTTTTGGAAGCCACTCATTTCTATTTGAAAAAAAGCCTGTACGTATAAATCTAATTAAAATTCACTCTGGAAGCTCCCATCACTTAACAAAGCCTATACGTAAAATTTTATATGAATAGAAAGGTTGTGTAGATGATAAAAGCAGTAATTCATAGATCAAAACATTTACGCATAACCCAGTTGTATTGCATTACAACAACATAATAAGAATCAAGAGTGATACATGAATACAGAATTTTTTAGCACAGATGTGTATAGTGGACTGTCACAGATTGCTATTAATATTTAAAAACATATGTATTTGTATATTTTTAATATTAATAATTTTATATATTATTTTAATAGCTGTACCCCCGCCATCTCCAAAATCTGGTAAACTTTTTCCGTCCCGAAAACCCCGTCCCCACATCCCGGAGTCTTAGGTAACTATTATTTACTCATGAATTCCACTGTTTTAATGTTACAAGAGTTCACAGAAAAAAATGTAAGGGAAAAAAAGTGAAAGAATCGTGAGGGAAGGGCATGGTAGAAAGATTTAGACAATCATTGATTTGGGAGTATCTGTACCATGTATACAGATCAGTTCAGAGCCTCTGAATTGTATCGCCCAATTGGAAACATCAAAACCAGGCATACAGAATGGTTAGCAACACACAAATCAAACAAAATGGACAAGAAATTTACAATATTCCTTTTGTAGAAAATTAGAAATTATGCTGAAACAGCTAACACATAAAGTCCTGTTATTACACTAAGCACCTGATTTGAGCTTGAATTTGGAGAAAACGAAACTTAGAAAACATTCATCAGAGAAAAAAGTCCAATAGAATTTATTATTGTGGTCAGCACATAGAAATAGGCAATGTTTATAGCTTCAGATTTCTAAATTTAAAAAAATATACAGAACTTGAAATTTTCAATAGTTAGTTTCAATCATTTTCAACTCATATCAAATGTACCTTTGAGAATATCATAAATGTAAATGAATTTCTTTCAAAATGCCGGAATTTGAATTCTAACAATTTTGGTGACTAAGATATTGATCCAAAAAATTACATTGGCTTAAATGCACCTCCAGGAATTTATAAAAAATTGCCAGGATTTAAAATTCCAACAAACTTGGAGACTTGAAAACATAAAAAATCTAGTGGCTAGATAATTGGAACTATGTTCCCTGCATAAAGAGCAGAAAAAGAGAAAAAGAGAAAAAATATGTTTTCAATTATGCATGGTGAAAATTGGTTCAAATCAGGGTCATGCAAAACCCAAAAAAAGAAATATTGTAATGCAGTTTTACTGAAATTCTTGTAGTGCTCAATTGGAATCTATAAAGATAGGTGAAACTGGTGTTGCAAATCATTTAAGTAAAAGTCCCGATTCTTATGTCAAAATAACACCCTTTCTACAAAGATAAACAGATGACTTTTGAGATCCCTCACCCATATTCTGTAAATATATAAAATTCACCTACACCTATAAACATATTTGGACTAGCAAGTTTAATTAACCGTTTCACTAATTCATCAATTTAGCACATCAATGTTGGAAAGGTTGAGGACTTACTTTAACCCTGGAGGGATCGTAGGTAACCTCGGCCTTGTTCTGAAGAAGAGCTACAGAAGCCCTAAAAACCCCATCCACCTTCAGCAGAGCTTTCTCGACAGAACCAGAACAAGCAGCACATGTCATGCCGATTACATTCACTTCCAAATTCTCCAAGGCCCCCTCATGAGAAGAAGAAGATCCCAGAAGAGGAGCTGCTTCCAAATCTATCGACTCGTCCATTCCATTGTCTCTAAAAACACCTGTTAACTGCACACCCCTCACACCCGGCGCCATAATTATACAAGAAACGAAAACTGGTATAGGTAAAAAACACGAAAGTGGTATGCAACTTAAATGTTCAACGCTCCAATTTAGCACATATAATGGCCGAATTCAGCTGGGTGAAGGCCTTAATCCACGAGTTTCTGCGATCCCATCATGGATTTAAACTTAAAATCCACCTAAACAGGCGAAGTGGGTTTTATTTGCAGGGCTCCATTCTGCATTGGGTGCCCTTTATGTTTTTGTAATTTAGTGTGGATCGATCTGCTGATATTCGGTATCCTGTTTGACGCATCCCAGGTACATTGCCCTTGTTATATATACCGGATCAGCCGGTTTCACGATTTCCAATTTTTCGACTTTGTTGTAGTACGCGTACTAATACAAAACATGTACTGCAAGGAGCAGGTGATGTTGCATTTTGACTTTCAGTGGCCGGTAGAAGAGGGAAGTTGAAACTTGTAGTGCAAAACACGTTTTAGGTAGACCTGCGACCGTCGCCTTCTTCTTGTATTATTAGCGACCTTTGAATAGGTAAATTTTTTATTTTTCGGTACCTTTGAATAGGCAATTTTTTTATTTTTAGCTACCTTTGAATAGGCAAAAAAAATTATTATTAGCGACCTTCGAATAGGTAATTTTTTTATGTAAGTTGGTGGCTTTGTTGTGTTAAAATATGTGAAGTTGAACACGTAAATATTGTTTAAGAACTATAATATTTTTTATTATGATTTTTTTTTTTAAAACAGATAAGTACGTGTTCATATAAATTGTAATATATATAGTTTATTCATATTTAATTAATATTTGCCGTGCTCCATAGTTATAGTCTCAGAAATGATATTATGTTAGTATGTATGTGTTACTATTTTTTTTTTTTGAATTTAGGTTAACTAATGTCTTGCATTGTATTGTTGATAACTGAAATGAGGTTGATAAGATTCACAATTCACATTAAAATAAGAATCCATTATTATGTGCAGTGATTTAGAAAATAATTAAAATGAAATAGTCTTGATCTGATACCAAATGTAATGCCCTATAATTTTCTCAACCTAAAATGTACCAGTAAAACTAGTAAAGTTAAAATTTGTTATTGTTTGACAAACGCTTATTACAATCACACTAATCCCAAGACACGCAACACTAGGCCTGCATAACACTGACATTCACAATTTTCATCAACCATAGAACACGTAATTTACATGTTTTTGTTTCATATACATTATATTCCACTAAGAGATGTTAGACTGCGGAAGCAAAGCTAACGCCGCCACAATATATGATACCCGTCATCTCAACAAGGTTTATTTTCTTTTCTGGATCCCTTCATGAGATTGCATTAACTATTTACAAGTGTCACGTAGTGGCTTATCATTGTTTACACCCAAATTAAAGTGGAAATACCATAATTTGAATTAGAACTTATAATATATAGTTATACAAGCATATGTATAGTAATATATAGATATAGGAAACTAGGGTTACAATCTACAAGCACTCAAAACATTTGAGGAGATGGACAATTAAGGCTAGAGTGTTCGCTTCGCGTTTATATTGCTATGTGAGTTGACCTGGATCTAGAATTGTGCCAAACAAATAGTGACAGGGTTGAATATTCTTCATCTCTAAAAAGAAGCTTTGGATCCTCAATAGACACTAGTGTGTGTTACTTCTGTCCCATTTTGTACTTTAGTGTTTGTAATTACTTTGCACTTTTTCTCTATTTTGGGCCATCATCTATGTCCTTAGTTTCTTTCTACACTTTCGCTTATAACAAATCCCTCACACGTGCTTCTATAATGATCAAAACCCTAGTTTGTTCACCAACACTCAGATATACACTAAATGGCAAAAAAGGGTTAGTACAAACACCAACATCTGCACAAAATCATTATTACAACATGTTTTTGTTAGTTTGTTATGTACATGAGTTTTGAACAATGAAACAAGATTTTAGTGACATTAGGCGTTTGTTGATTTGTTCTTTTTTACTTGATTGAACTTAACCTTTTGCTCTTTTACTTCTTTGATTGGATTTTGAGCCTTTTTACACAAATCTCTAGTAGCTTATTGTTATTGTTTACTTTTATTTGAGCCTAGGGTAAATTTTAGTGGAAAATTTTTACTTATTCACGAATATTTACATTTTTGGAATTTACATTTGGCAATTTTGAGGAGTCGTACGGAGCAGCATTTCGCTTAAAATTTTGGGATGCAAGTTACTTTTGCAGGTCACCTCACCTAGTGTTTAAAATAAATTTCATACTTATGCATGTATATCGTTGTTGCCTCGAAACACAAATCAGGTACATTCACCAATATATACTAATAAAAAAACATCTTCCAAATTCAAATGTCATCAGTCACTTGCATAAAAGAATTCTAACGATCAACCACATAGTCCAGACACATGACTACATAGTCCAGACGCCCCCACATGATCCAAATGCCCAACAGTATCGGAGAAGCACCACAGATCTCTGGTTCGAAGAATACATAGGTGAATGATGCAAGACGTGAATTGTTCCAAGACAAAACAATGTAAGCATACAAGACTATAAATTATAAAAATACAAGAGAGATAATTGCAATAAATCAGAAATAGCTCCAACTCAATACGATCAAATAGAATAATGCAAGAGATGTACATATAGGAGGTGAATGTGTAACATCCTCCTAGAATCATGGCAATCTCCACCTAGGATAGTGGTAACCAACTCCTAGAATAATGTAGTCAAGTGTACACCTAAGCAAGCATATCCCATAAGTGTAGGGAAACTCCAAGTGAGGTGGAATATCCCAAGTAGGATAATACAAATAAAGAGAGGAAAATAAATCCTACACTAACAGACTGCATACTTCAGACACCCGCCAAAAGTATCCAGACGCCTGGACACATATCTTAGACACATGATTACAGAGTCTAGACGCTTGGCCATATAATCTAGACATTTTCCCACTAATCTAGACAGTCGTCAACACCTCACCTAGGTTAAGCTAATAATCAAAATTTGGTGGCCATGACAGGCCAATCATTAAAAAAGGGGGATATTTTATCTTATTTTAGTCATCCAGAAAAATGGGTCATGCAGATGCAACTGACATCCACACCAAATACAAGTACTATGTATTAACTAAATAATTAAGCCTTCTTAATATCATATTTATTTTCAAATTACAAATTACAATAATATACTTAATTAATACAAATTTCAAAAACCCTTTTTTATGTAGAACCCAGTGATAGTGATATTCTACATGAAAGAATTAATCACAATAACTTGTCACCACCTCAGAATATTATTGATGATGACATGCCTCCACTTGAGGACAATCCTTATTATGTGCCTATATTAGACGACATTCATGATTACGATATACAAGAAGCATAAGACATGCCTCCACTTGAGGACAAACATTATTTTGTGCCTACATTGGACGACAATCATATTCATGATTGTGATATGCAACAAGTAGAATATAGTTCCTATCATCAAACACCAACTTCCTCTAGAAATGATATTGTCAATTCTTTGAAAAGGAAGAGAATAAACGACATTCATTATGATGAAATCCAGTAAACAAAAGATATTTCTACACATATTGATTAAACATTTATTTCAATTGATAATACAACACTAAAATTTATGTGAAGAAAGAGAAGTAGATGGACCATTAAAAGGTATTTAAGTTCGACTAGGTAGCTAAGTATCCATTCATTGAACCAGTAGAGCCAGAAAAAGGTAATGATACTCCAACAGAATGTAAATGTACAATTTGTACTTCGAAACTTGGAAAAGATCACAAAATGCAACTCAAGTTGGACACAATTGAGAAACATTGTGGTAAATATGTATGTATCAGTTAAGCAAAAAGATGGTCAAATAAAGCAAACACGAAGATGGAAAAAATTGCAAAATAATGCATGCATGTAAGATATGCAGTAGAGTATGAAAATGAATAGAAACAACTACAAAATCTTGTTAAGAAAGGAGGAAAAATTACAACTCAAGTAGGAAAATTTGTTCAGTCTAATCTATGTGCCAAAAATATACAGTTATCAACTATTTACCACATTCTAAAAAAGAGTAGATCTATTTCTAATTTTATGGATTATAGAATTTTATTTCAACATAATGGATTTCCTAATATTCCATAATCACATTTGGCAGACAACAATGCTTGGGAAATGGAAAAATGTCTAGAGATGATTGAGAAGGAGGATTTGAAAGAAAAATTAAAAATGCACGATTTATCTCGATGCCTATTGATGAGATCATAGATGTTGATAACACATCATTGGTTTGCATTCATGTTTATACTTTTTAGAACCATCTAAGGCAACCTAATTTATTAGTAGTCCATAAAATGATATAAAATTGCAATGTCAAGAAACCTTTACAAGTTGGTTATTTTAAGTTTGAGGGATATAAATAGGATGGATGATTATAATGTCACTACTAAATTGGCGTGCTTTGGTACAAATGGTGCATTAGTAATACAGGGGCACAAAAAATGTTCTTTGCATTCGACTACAAACCATTGTTTCCCAACATATGATTCCAATGCATTGCATGGCTCATATAATGAATCTTGCATACAAAATAGTTAGCACATTTGAGAGTGTTTTTGGGCCCCTAATATAGCTTCCAAATCTTAAGGGTGCGTAGGCGCGCATGGCCAGAAAAAGCGTGCAAGTGAAGGCGCTCAAGGCAGAGTTCAAAAGACTTCTTGGAGAACCCAGGATGCACGTTCTGTGAAAAGAACAATTCGGGACTTAGCCATTTTTGGCCTTTGGGACAGAACACATGAAGAACTTAGCTATTTGGATAAGGTTCCAAGCCTGGCGACAGGGTATCCTGGAGGGAATATACCTTGCGATAGAAAGATCCAAAAGGTTAATCATGACATGGAGAGGCATGCGCCCGACGTGACCCATACCTTGACATTTGAGGTCATATCTGAGGCTGTATAGGAGTTTTTTAGAGATCAGAGGCCTATTTATATGTGCACCCTTAGCAAAGAAAAAAGGAGGCAAATGTGAGGTAGCGGAGCTCTGCAGAATTACTGCGAGAACTATGGCATGAAAATGGGTAAAGTTTCCAGCAAGGATGTAATGGGGAAATGGGAAATGCAATTATTTTGTTTTGTGTGAATACATGTATGGATCCACACATGGCACATGACTATGGTCTGCCTTTTGTAATATTTTATAAGTAGTACTATGAATGAATTTGATAAGGTTGCCCTGACAAATGATTAAGACTCTTTCTTTGAATTACCTGCATATTTCTATTGTACTTCTATTCTTGTATAATCATGAATCTTACTTGAATGCTATGAATAATGGTGGATTTACAAGTTCCTATTTCTATTACTTTTGTTGGGCACTTTTCTTTTATTATGAATGAAAGAGTATAGAAGCCGTTCTGAGCTCTATAGATTTTTCATGTCTTTTAAAACACCAAGTCAAGATCATGAGCATGCCTTCCACTAAACTCACATAAAAGAGAGACTCGACTCCCTCTTGCGTGCCTCAGGTGAGTGCCCAACGCCCACTGGGTGATAGGATGGCACGCATGAGGTTCCCTTGTTCTTAGTGGGGTGAAAAAACTGACTACATCTTGGTTCCGTTGCCGGGACCTCTTTTCGAAGTTGTAGTGGAACATGACATATATCATGATCTCTGTAAAAAAGTGATGGTGGAGTGATTAACACTTGAAGGTGTTGAAAATTGGTTTAAGAGCATGAAGGATGAATTCACCCAGAGATTTAGTACTGGATCTGGGTTTGATATGCGAAGGTGGGTGGAAGACACTCTTTATCATGAGTTGTACGAAACCTTCTTCTACTGTTTCCCAGTAGAGTTATTCAAATGGCTCTCGGCTTATACATCTAAATCAGGGTGGTGTTATAAATCACACCCTTAGACTCAGGAAACATATCAAAACTTGCAAGATGTTGATCTAACATGGACCTGTGCTATAGATCATTAGTGGAGGGGAGTATTGACTAGCTACACTCTGGAATATGCCATTTCCACGTATTCCTGTCTAGAAGTTACTGAGTTTGAGTTCTTGCGAGAGCCCAGGGGATCATTTCTATGTGCTATTCCCCTTGCAATCAAAATCTTGATGGTAACCATGGGTTTAGAGGCATTTCCTATGGCTGGCTAAACCACCATGAGTACTAGGTGAGGAAGTCGGGTTGGGGAAGGATGGTTGATCTGACGAATGAACAGGAAAGGGAGGAGAGATGACTCAAGTATAACAAAGCACATGAAAAGGAGATTGATAGACAACACAGGATTACAAGTGGGTTATGGAGCCAGACATGGTGGAAAGCAGTTGAGGTTCACACGGAGGATGTGGAACCTGAACAGTCTGTGGTACCCCATCTTGGTAAGCGTGGGAGAGAAAACTTTGTGGCTTTTGATGAGAGTCTGTCATGTAGAGAGATAAGAGTCGTTGGCACTCATCTGACCCCACCTAGCGATCGAACCTTGGCACTTGGTTTGTTTGAATGAGGGAAAAGTACAGTTGATCTATTTGATATTGGTGGAAGCAACTGATCGGCACCTAGAACATACAATTTCTCATTTGGGATTTCAATGGCTTCACACACTATTCCGGTATTTGGTGGAATGTTTGGGCAAGGCACGTATACAACTAGTTTTGGAAGCACGTTAGGAAGCGGCGGAGGAACTATGACTAGGAGTGGTACTAGTTCACAAAATGTTGATGTGTAATTTAGTGGAATGATGGGAGCACTCAGCATGATGAACACATGCCCTGTACCTAACACAAGAGGATCTAGAGGTAGAAGTGGTGGATCTGGTGGCTCAGGATCTAGTGGATCCGGTGGAGGAGGAAACATTGGGGGAAACCAAGGGAATATATTAGGAGGGCAAGGGCCTCAGCCACCTCCTCGAGTATTTTTCAAGATGTATTTACACTTACTAGATTACAGTGGGATAGAAGATGCCATGGAGCATGTGCATAAGTGCGAGCTGCTATGGCAGGTGAAAGGAATCAGGACCCAGGATCGAAAGGCCAGTCAATTTGTGACAACCTTGCAAGGACATGTGCATAGTTGGTATATAAAGTATGATCCTCATCAGATTGTTGTGGATTATACCATGATGAGAAATGCATTCTTGGAGAATTCCACATACTTGAGTTTAAACAGAAGAGCATTAGCTCTCTCAAAGAAATCCAATAGGGAATGGAAGAGAGCGTGTGAGAATATGATGCATGCTTTAAAACTCTATTGTCTAAGATGTCTTATGATATCCACCCTTCACAACATGCTCAGTGGTTTTTCGGAGGGTTAATCACACCCTTTAGGAGGACCTTATCTCATAAAACATTCACGGACCCGCGTGAAGCATTGTAAACTACTTTACATGCTGAAGCAGTTGGTAGTATTGACACTGGTGTTAGCCAATTTCTGGAAGCTTAGATTGCTGCCATGGCTAAGCAATTGGAGAAATTACCTACCAACATAGTTCTAAAGATTCACGGAGGGATGTGGTGCATGTATTGTAACATAGAAGGTCACACAAAGGATAATGGTGGGATATGTACTCGGAAGGTGGTCACGTTGTAGCGATAAACTACGAAATATGTCACAAGGACCATGATGCAAGTAGGTGACCCCTGTTGCAGTGTGTGATCTGTAAAAAATTATCTTGTTATTACAAGATATGTACCTCAACCACACATGACACTAAGGACTGTAGATTGATTAACTAGATTCATGAGGCAATTGATCTTGGTGTGTGCCAGATTGGCATTTCCAGCAGTTCCAAAGGGGATGGACATCGGTATGAGGAGCACAGAGATGGAGATGCACGTGGAAGAGGGTCTCGTGGAGGATTTTTTGGATGTGGTAACCGCGGAGGAAGAAGTGAGTTCCTGCATGGGACATGTTTTAATTATGGAGCCACAGACCATTATAAGCGTGAATGTTTGGATCTTCTATAATTCTCCTAGTGTGGAAAAAAACATAAGTACGAAGAGTGCCCAGAGTTATACAAACATATGAGTCACCAGTACCGGAAGGATAAGGGCGCTGCCATGGTGAGTATTAAGAAGGATAACACACAATGGATTCTACGAGTAATACGTGAATCATAACTAGAGCCTGTTATGGTAACAACAAGGGTGGAGTCCACGCGCGTAAAGGAATCACCTAGGCAGAGACCTCTAGTTTCGAGGGAAGAAGTAGCACATGGGAAGTATCCAAACCAAGCTCACCAGAAAGAAGTCTACTAGGAAACCATGGACCTAATTTGAAGTTTACAAGGGGAGATCCAATGCTTAAAAGAGCAGACTAGGAAGGATGAGAAAAGGAGACCAGTAGAAGCACCATGGGATGAATTGGAAGAGGTTAAGGAGGTGTGTAAACTATTGAAGCAGGAGAATATTATTCCCTTGCTAGGGGCATGGTTGAGAGAAAAGGTGCCGCACACCGGGGGAGAACATGAAAGGTAGATCCTACATGTAAACCTCCCACCTCACAGCCTTGATTATGACAAAGAGATTACCCTAAATGTAGTAGTGGATGGATGGTTTCTTAGCAACATCCTTATTGACACAGACACGGAGGTTAATGTTCTCACTCTGGATGCCTAACATCAAATGGGAAGACCTACATTATAGCCATCTTCAAATGTGTTGTATATGGCAAATAAGACAAAGGCAATGCCCATAGGTGTCTTAAAGGATGCGACCATTACCATTCAAGGGACTAGGTTCACTGGGGATTTTGAAGTCTTGGCGCTTGCCGAGGAAGATAATTTCCCAGCTCTACTTGGGTGCCCATGGTGTTATAAGAATAATGCAGATCTACAGTTTAACAAGGGGTACATAAGCTTTGAAAATAAGGAAGAGTGGGTAGTTATACCGCTGGTTGATGGGAAATCCACCCCCTATACTGAACCCCTTGGGGAGGAAGTCTTGGACAGAATATATGTGCACTCCATAAGAGATTTAGAGACCATCCACCCTATAGGAGGATTCATCCAGTTTGATGATGCTCAGTCTATCATGTGATACTAACAATATAGCATGTGATAATTGGGTTCATGGGACTTATGAATTGATTGGGAGACATTTAAAGGGGTCATTAACCAAGGTAATAATGGTGTGTGTAGTTCAGTGCCTGGGAGGGAAGGCAATAACCAAGTATTCTGGGGAATGCATACCTTGAGATATGTTTGTGAGAGAGATGGAAGCTCACTGGAGGGAGGATGAGCGGCGAGGTATGCTAGGTTATGTTCGAATAGGAACAAAAAGAAGGTGGTGGGCCATGCATAGTGAGAAATTGTTGGAATGGTGCGAAGTTTGAATTGCGCTCACTATCCATTTCTCGAAAAGTAACATACCCATCGCTATCAAGGATTACAATGGTAATGGACCCACCTCTTCCGACATCCAAACATGTGAGAGGGTCTGGGGAGAAGGCACGGAAGATTTACCACCCTCCCTTTGGGTGCACAAGCTGTATTCGACACTACAAGGTTGTGCGTGCACTTGGTATATCCATTCTGAAACATGCCACCAATCGGGAAGTTGGCAGGAATTAGCGGCTGACTTGGTCCACGCATTCGAGTACCAAAGTAACAAGCAACTAGTTGATGAGGTGTTGCAGACTATCAAGCACCTCACTCTGGGGGATTGCGCTATGGCAGAAGATAGGATAGTAAACTTACTTGGTGGGCCTAGCTTAGAAGCATGCTTCGAAGAAAAGGAACTAGAAGACATATAATTTGAGCACACGTGTGCTAAAAAGGAGAAAGGAAAGATGGTATACATTGTTGATGGGGAGGATATGGAAAGCTTGGATGTTGACCATTCAGTTGGGACGCATGAAGTACTTGACAGTATGGATGCATGTGCACGCGTGTATCATGAACCACTCAAAACCAAGAAAATTAACATCGGCTCGGAAGAGGAGCCAAAGGAAGCTATCATTGGGGACTACTGGTCGAACAAGGAATTATCAAAGATCATTGATCTCTTGTGCAAATTTGAGGATTTATTCTCGTGTAGATACCATGAGTTGAAAGGCATCCACCATTCATTATGGGAAATGAGGATAAATTTGAAAGATGGTGCACACCCGGTCAGGAAGGGGCCTTACACAATGAATCCCAACATGCGCGTGAGGGTTAAAGAAGAGCTAGACAAGATGATAGCATCCAGTATCATTGAGGCTGTGGAGGAATCAGAGTGGATAAGTGTAATGGTGATCAACATAAAGAAGGATGAGCGGATTAGGATATGTGTGGATTACATGGAATTGAATGCTGTTTGTATCATAGATCCTTTTCCCACCCCTTTTACTGAAGAAATTTTGGAAGGAGTTACTAAGCGCGAGGTCTATTCCTTTACGGATGGATTCTCGGGATATCACCAAGTAAGGATTGCTAAGGAAGACCAAGAAAAGACAACTTTCACCACCGAGTGGGGAAGCTTTGCATACACGGTCATGCCCTTTGGGTTGAAGAATGCGCCTGCTGTATTTTTGCGCATAGTGGTACAAGCATTTAAGGATTTCATCCACAAGTTCCTTCAGGTATATTTGGATGATTGGATAGTGTATGGATTAGTAAGGGACCATTGTGATAACTTGAGGTTGGTGTTTGAAAGATGTCGGCAGTTGAGGATCTCCCTCAACATCAAGAAATGTATCTTTGTAACTCCTTTTGGAACATTGTTGGGACATATCATATGCAAAGAGGGCTTACTAGTGGATCCTGCGAAAGTTGTAGTTATTATAGGGTTAGGGGAGCCTACCAGCCATAAGACAATAAGTAGATTTCTGGGACACACTGGGTACTACAGATAGTTCATTAAGGGATACGCCAAGATCGCCGCACCTTTTGAAATATTTCTCAGACACAAGAGTGCCTTTTAGTGGGGAGAGGCACAACAGAGGGAATTTGACACTCTAAAAGAAAGGCTTATCATCACATTGATTCTATGATTCCCATCCTAGGATAAACCTTTCCATGTCCACATGGATGCCTCTGGTACAGTAATGGGAGCCATTCTTGCTCAACTGGGAGAGGGGATTGTTGATCATCCCTTGTGTTTTGCAAGTAAAAAGTAGACACCAGTAGAATAGAATTATACAATGATCGAGCGCGAGGCATTGTCAATGATCTACGTGCTCCACAAATTCAGACAATATTTGATGGAAAATCCCTTCATAGTCTACACTGACCATATGGCCTTGAAGTATCTAGTAAAAAAAGTAGTGTTGCAAGGGCGCATATGCCGTTGGGTTCTTTTATTTTAGGAGTTTGAATTCAAAGTGGTGGTAAAATTGGAAAGAACAATTGTGGGCCAGATCATTTATCAAGGATTGATTCAGGAGAGGACGTGTAGAGTATTGAGGAATCCATGTCCAGATGCACAACTATTCAGGTTGCGACGCATGCCCTTAGAATTAGAAGACATTGCCATTTTTCTCAAGGAATGTGTGGTGCTCGAATGGATGAATGCTCTGGAGAGGAAAAGGTTAGCCATACGTGCCACACCCTTCATGTTGATCAATGGGGATTTGTATAAAATGGGCTGCAATGAGGTTTTTCGCTGGTGCGTATTAGAACATGAACGCGTAGCTATACTAGAATAAGCCCATGGTGGGATTTCTTGAGGACACTATGCAGGGAATGCAACCATGCACAAGATCCTTGTCGCTGGACTATGGTGGAAGACAATTCACCAGGATTATATTGAGTTTTGCAAGGCCTGTGACCACTACCAGTGCCTTGGAAAACCTAGAAAAAGGGACGAGATGCCCTTGCGCCCCATCGCCAGCATGGAAACCTTTTGAAAAATGGGCAATAGATTTTTTTAGACTAATCTCACCAGCTGCGCATGAAGGACTAACTCGCTGTATATTATTACCTGTACTGATTATCTAACAAGGTGGGTAGAGGCCACGCCCACTAAGGATTGCACCATAACCACGGCTACTAGATTTTTGTGGGAGAACATTATCAACAGGTATGGGTGCCCATTAAGTTTAACAAGTGATAGGGGCACTCACTTCTTAAATGAAACAATCAAGATTCTATTAGCAGAATTCATGGTAGCCCATCACAAGACTACCCCTTATCACCCTCAGGAAAATGGGACTGCAGAGGCATTTAACAAAATCCTTAGTCACACATTGACTAAGATATGTGATGTGGGTAGGCAGGATTGGGATGACAAGGTATCAACAGTTCTTTGGGCATACAGAACAACGTATAAAAGGTTGAACAAGGCCACACCATTTCAACTAGTGTTTGGTGTGGAGGCTATTTTTCCAGTTGAATTCATACTACCTTCACTATGTATAGCGTGCACAGGAGGGTTGGATGATGAACAAGCGTTGGAAGAAAGAATTGATGAATTGATAAAGTTAGATGAAAGGTGCTCACTAGCAAGATGGAGCCAAACAACTGAAAGAGCTAAGCAAAAGGCATGGCATGACCGCCACATTAAGAACAAATAGTTTGAGGTTGGCCAAATGGTATTGCTATATGATTCAAAATTTCTACACCATCCTGGAAAGTTGAAGGCGCATTGGTTGGGTCCTTATGTAATTTCATACATCCTTGATTTGGGCATGTGCCAATTACAAGCGTTGGATGGAACAAAATTACCTGGACACTTCAATGGGAGTAGGCTAAAGCCCTACTATAAATAATGCTTCTTGGTGTTTGTAAATAAGGTAGTTCTACCAGTTAGTTTAGAATTTCCTTTCATGCATTTTCCTTTCTTGTATTTCCCTTTCGCGTTGTTGTCTTGTTTCGCACCTTGGGCATTGGTAACCTTATTAATTTTTGACTTATGAATATGCATAGGACTGCACATCGTTTTAGTGTGGGGTGAGGAGATAAAGAGAAGCATGAAGTTATTCTGCAGGAGGATTGGGTTGGTAAACCGTTCGAATTGGCCCCGTTAAAAAAATACATTAGGAGAAAAGAAGGCAGATGGGTGGCAAAATAAGGTTACATGGGAAATCCACGTACAAGGAGAAAGCGCAAAAACACGAGGTAGGTGAAAGGAAGAATCATGAGGATGGAAGAGATACCTTTGGTGTTAGTAACACGTGCACAGGAGTCTTCTGTCAAGATGGATTGTTTGCACACTAGAAGGTTAGAAAAGTTTTCACGTAAGGATTAGGCACAGGTAGAAGCAGTTTCACGCAAGGATTGGGCGCGGGTGAAAAACTTGTCTCGCAAGGATTAGGCACGTAAGGAAAAGCACTGAAGTTGGGTTTGTTTGAAAATGTCACATTAAATATTGTCATACGGTGGTAGGTAGCCTAGCCTTTAATGCGTAAAAGCAGGAAAAGCTATAAATACAAGGATGGGAAATTCATTATTTTACTTTGCAAAAACAAGGAGAACAATTTTCTTTCAAGAGCTAGGGTTTCGAGAGCTAACTCATGTGAAGGAAAATCTCAAAAACTCACGTGCAATCAGTCTAATTGATCTACAAACCAGAGTAGAAGTCATTCACGGATGTGAGGAACATTGGGAAAGAGCGTCGTGATCAAAGGAGGAAAATCAGAAATTAGGGTTTGTACTCTAGGGCACAGGGCGCGAAAAAGAAAACTCTCAGACAACTCGAAAGTAACCAGGGAATGAAAGCAAAGGGTAAAATGACGGCCACAAAACCAATTGATAAGCCTACAATACAATCCAAGAAGGGAAAGGGTAAGGGAAAAGGAAAGAAGAGAGAAGATGAAATCCCCTTGGATACCAATGAGGAATGGTACTCAGAGATGCAATACCCGGATGGGGTATTGCTAGGGCAAGAGTGGGAGTCCCACATCAGACAAATGATCATAATCGATTATAATCACTGGTCGAGTATAATCGCAAAGGCAATGGCGCTGGAGTTGGTGCGCCCCACAAACAAATGAACACCTGATGGGATGTTGATCTACAACGACGTAGTCAATATGAAAATGGAGAAGGCAGGGCTTCTTCAGCTCTACAAATTACCATACTTCGGGAAGCCCGAGCACCTGTACTAGTGGTTAATGATGTGCGTACACGAATATTTCTTCTGTTTCAGAGGGCGCAAAATGCGCATAACTCCCCAGTTGATCCCACACTTTACAGGACTAAGCTGAAAAGGGGACGCGATCATAGATGACCTCCATGATGAGGAGGCAATTAAGGAAAATATTGCATCCCAGGATTATAAGAAGGGATCAAAGTACTACGACATCACGGATATCAATGATCTGGTGATGAAAATGGTCATGCACCTTGTTTCCAAGCTGAATGGGCAAGAGAGGTGGACCCAAGTGAGCAACCCCTGGTTGAATGTCTGCAGGAAGGTCATGGAAGGCACCATATACAATATCTCCCAGTACATAGCAGACAAGATCATAAGCAGCGCGGAGAATGAAGGAAAGATATTGTTTGGGAACATTCTATTAACCATTGTGTTCTCAGAAATCGGCGTGTTGGATGCATCTGATAAGTTCGTATGGGAGTACCCTGATGAAGACCCTTTACATGCGAACAGGTTCCAAAAGTATACATGTGAGTCAATGATAGGGGTGCACAAGGCGTGCTTGGATAAATAAAATACGCGCCTCAAGAACGCATTCGGGGCGGAATGGCGGATCCCAAAACAACGCCCCACGGTGACTGAGGGTGAATCAGAGTTCGTGGTATACCAGCAATTCTGCATTGACAGATTTATCTTGGTGGACGGCAGTTGGAGTCCCTTGTGTAAACTCCCCTTCTCATTCACTGCCCAATTCTTCCAAGCAGGGGTAAACAAATATAAGGAGTCGAAGAAGTTAAAACTCGACCTGTCTGCCCTTGACAGTGAACACAAAGAGATGAGAAAGAAGCTGGCCTACCTAGGGAAACATGCATATGTTGAAAGGTACGTATCGCAGGATGTGCACACCGTAAGGCCTTATGACCTTACCGATTGCTGAGAGCGCTGCTGCAAAAATTTACTTGTGCATAAGGCTGAAGTTTTAGAAGGGCACTATACGCCAGAAAAGTGACAAGCGAGCGTGGGAATCTATAGGTAATTCTTCCGCGTACCCGACCTCCCGAGGTCATGCCGAGACAGCCGGTGGGGATGGAATATGCGTGGGATGCATACAAACTAGTTAGGCAATCTAATGTCTTCAATACGCACTAGTGGAATTTGTGAATCTAAGGCAAAGAAGGCCCTTCTAACCTGAACTGGTGTGATAGATCGATCGGCAAGGATGACTGCTCGAAGGCTCCAATCAATATTGAGCTCTGGCGTGATTCGATCTATGGGTTGTGGAATATGTGGAAAATGACTTGGGATAGTTTCGTGTATGTCTCCAGATAAGGTCATATGGTGGGTAATGAATACAATCGACTCTATGGACGATTCTCTGGCCTAGTCCAGAAATCTCTAGCTTTGTTAGCCACTATATCTAGTAAGGATAACTGTTCGACGATGGTTGGTGGAAGTGGGGTAGATCTGAATACTAATGTGTGTAGGCTAGTGTCTATGTCTGATTGACTTACGAATTTGTTAGGTTGCGGGATTTGTGGATCACAACTGTAGACTCTTGGTTGTTGCGGTCCTGCTATGGTCATGTACGAAATCAAGTCTTAATCCCTAGTATCCAATAATCATATGCTTTCTCAGCTTCTATATTTAGGATCAATAACTGCGCGAACTTCTCAGAGTACCTCACAAGCGTTCTTGCAACCTAGATTCTTAGGCTGGTATCTATATCTAGAAGAGTGTCTCCTGCATCTGGCTGTGGGACCAAAGGATCACAACCAAAGGTTTGTTCTCTTTCGAACCCTTCTACAGTCATATGAATGTTTGCCTAGGGTAATCTGTAGTTCAGTTGATTTGACCAAAATGTGTGTGCTTGGTCGTCTTCTATATTTAATCCCCGCAACTGAGAGCTGATCTATCGTAAATCTGTTGTTGTTTGGAAGATTTGGATTCTAAGGTTCTGGTCTATGTCAACTATTTCCGTGACGAGATTGGGTTGAGGCACAATTGGCTCAAATACGTATTCCCCGGGCTCCCTAGGTCCCGTGATTGTCATATAAAAGTAATAATGTAAATCTAACTGCAACAAAGCAAATTTAACTACGTGGAATAAATCTAGAACATATATATTTTCTATTTTTATATTTTCTGAGAAACTTTAAGAATTAAGAAAGCAGCTATTTAAAATATCTAGAATTGACAACTAAGATAAAACTTAAAACAAACAAAATAACCGAGTATAGTTATTTGTCTGTGCAATTTGTAGATCTATTCTAAATAATGAAATAACTTGCCTAATCTATTTGCCAGACTCTCGATCCTACCTCAGAAGTGAGGAGTGAATCATAGTTTCTCAGAAACTATCAATCCCCACAGCTTCCCTGGCAATATCGAAAGTAAACTTGACTGAAAAGAAGTGATTATCTACTCTATTTGATATATTTCTAATTTAAAACTTTGAAAGTTAGAACCTGGATTCTGCAGAACAGTGGTGAATCCAATGGTGTGTGTGAACTTGTCCCCTCAGTGTGATCTCCTCGTTCCTTCGTGTTCACGTGAATCCAGAAAAGTGTGTAATGCTAGCATCAACAAAAGTAGATATTGGGACAAAGGCAGCTCAAAATACAAACTGAATATAATGCGAGTAGGAGAGGGATAGCGCAAGAGTACAGAGCTTGGCTTATGCAATTCCTAGTGGGATTTATTGCGAGTCATGCAACATAAAGCGTCCAGAACCTGAAACTATCCTATTTCGAGGAGAAAAACCTGCAACTTTAATGGCTTCCTAAGCTATTCTACTCCAATGGATTGGGTGAAATAACAACACTACCTGCACAAGCTGGATATGTGGCTTACTTACAGCTGAACAATGCTAGCTAAGCATGCAAAGAATTGAAACTATGACTTCTAAGCAAAATAACAGATTGAACTATTGAAAATGAGAGTATGAGAAGTGAATGAGGGGCAGACCTTTGTTTGTGCACAAGCCATTTATTTATAGCTTTTCATTCACCCCAAAGATCAAAACCAAATTGAACTCTAAAACTATAAACAATGGCCAAACACTATTCCAGGGGACCAAAAACATAAATGCAAGCCCAAGTCGGTAAAAAAAGCTGGTGAATCATTGATTTTTACGTGAGTCACATTAAAAATGCTTTCTAGAAAACGCGTAAAGGACCGCCGCTCTGAGCAGGGCGGCGGTTATAGGATCGCCGCCCATTCAGGGTGGCGGTTACAGGACCACCACCCATTCAGGGTGGCGGTTTCATAACTGAAGGGCAAAAGGTCCAGAAAAGAGGAAAAGAGATAAAACAAAGGACGCAGGGGCTAAGTGGGGCATGCGGGATGTTAACGCACACTTGGATATCTTTTCCGGATTCCGAACACTTTGCGAGGAGACTTGTATCATCATTGGGGCACTTGTTACGTTGTTCCGGTAGTACAATACCTTACAATTTTGGGTACGTACATATTGCCCCCCCTCGGAGAAGCATTTTAGCCATGAAGAGGCATAAAATGGTGGGTCCGAGTATGGCAATCCCTAAATGGGAAGTTAGAAGTTATACCTGATACGTCCGTGTGTTGAAATGACGCCATCCAAAATGCCCGCTACCTGTAAAACGAAAAGAGAACTCAAGTGTAGATAAATACAATAGTTTGAAAAATAAACGCTAAGATAACAGGGAATGAGAACGTACCATTTGTGCGGGGGTAGGAACTTACCTCCATCAGTGCTCCAAACCTGTAAAAAAAAGTCATTTCAAAATGAAACAGAGTGCTATATATATGAAAGTGGGCCCATTTTCCTATTCATTTGCGCGAGTCGATTTGATTGATTTTGAGCTCTGGGACCCATGGTGACGGTTTCTTGCGTGAGTAGAGTCAAAATGTCTACGACGAGATAGCAATCATGCCTCCACGTGCGGAACATCGACCCGCAAGATCACAGGTTAATTTTCTTCAGTTTTTCCTTTTTCCCCCCTTAATTTTGAAATGTTAAAATCTTTGTCATGGGGGGGCAATTTTCGAAAATGTTAGTGTCTAAAGGTTCAAATAGGGGGGGCGCCTACTGGGTAGGCTTTATTTTTACGTAAAATGGTCTTTTTAAACATTTTTTAGGCTTTTTGGGTTTAAAAACCCGCGTGGATTTTTGGACCACGACCGCCACCCTGCCCAGGGCGGCAGTTACATGACCATCGTCCTGCTCAGGGCGGCGGTTACACTAAGGGCGGCAGTTACGAAACTGCCCCCCTGCTCAGGGCTGTGGTTTTGCACAGAATGCAAAAGGGAACCTCTTTTTGAGATTGTGTTTGTATTTTTAGCATTTCTACGTGTTTTCATGACTTTCTCAGTATTAATTGGATGCTAACTTGCTTTGTTTTGTGTGTTTTTGGGTGTATGCAGGCGAGAGAGGAGTATATCCGTTGGAGTAGAGAGACGGAGTGTGATTGGCTCCCAGGAGTATTAGATGCCCTCTCACAGGATGAGGAGGATACACTTCAGCGGGCCGGGATACTACGCATCTCACGTGTGCCCCACGTTACACCATCCAGTCACATTCTTTGTGACATGTTCTCATACTGGGATGCAGATCGGAACGCCTTCCGATTGCTAGGGGTCCGCGTTCAGTGGACCATCACATTGGAGGATGTCTACCGTATTCTGGGGGTCCCGATCATCGGGAGACGACTTACCCTAGAGACAACAGGCTCACGGGCACAGATTGCACAGTGGGCCACATATATGGGAGATGTAGTCATCTCCACGGGGTCGAAGAAGGGGGTGAGATTTCGATCTATTCCTTTTTTTCCCATCCCCTTACTTCGCTAGGCCATCATGGGGATCCTTGCCTCGAGACTGATCGGGGACAAGGGAGGAGATACTTTGTTATACTGTTGGTCCCCTATTATTGCACAGATAGAGGGGCACGGATGGATATATGCCTAGGGAGCAGACATACTTGGGACTACCTACCATGACTTATACAGGGTAGTCCGTTTACAAGGGTAGTCATTGAGCCACCCGACTCTAGTCATGAGTTGGGTCTATGAGCATTTCATCCCTTATGGCAGGGGTGTGGAGGTGGCAGATCCTGGAGCTGTGAGGGCAGCCAGATGGACAGACATGTCGGTGCTTAGAGCACCTCATCAGCCAGTTGCCTCCCTGACCACTACCGACATGGAGGCCACACCATATCAGACTATGGCGGGCATATGGGGCGAGGAGACTCTTACCTTGATCTCCTGCTCCACGACAGGGCAGCTTATTGACAGAGTGGGACATGTGGAGATGCACCCCTTTGGCCGAGTTCCTCAGCAGTTTGGCCTACCCTACATGGGTATGCTTCCCCTGGTGGCGCCAGTATATAGATCAATTCGAGAGGCCAGAGGGGGGCCTAGAGGCCGGGGATGGACAGTGGTTACTCCTGGCATCCCTATTGCAGCCAGGAGGATACTTCGTGCCAGAGGGAGAGTAGGAGCACCTCAGGCACCTTTACTTTGGATTGCCGCGGGTCCTGCCCACAGTAGTGATGACCCTATAGAGGTAGACTCTGAGTCTGAGGAGTTTACGGGGGGGAGACAAAGGAGGAGACTGAGGACAGTGATCCTGAATGGCATGATACTCAGGATATCATGCAGGCAGAGAGGGCTGAGCAGAGTGCAGAGAGGGATACTCTAGTTTCAGAGGAGCCACTCTCCCAGGGCCATGGAGAGGATGAGTTTGTTGCGGGGCGTTATGTTGCTCCAGCTACAGGAGCAGCCCCTCTGTCGGTAGCGGCATCCGTGGTGAGTGTTGACCCCATAGATCCATCCTGGAGGCCGGGTGATCCGAGTAAGTTACCCTCTCTCCCTTCTAGTGTTTGTTTTTAGTTAAAAACTCCTTAGTTGCTATCTTGTGTCTTTTAATTCTTTGTTTGGTTTCTAACTTGTTTTCTCCTTTGTTTGCAGAGACCGCCGGTGGGTTGCGAGATTTGATTCGCAGGGTATGCACTGATTCCCTGATGATCCCCATGGATAGGACCCGTGCAGAGCTGTCCGTAGATGCTGGGGAGCCTTCAGCAGCCGGTAGGCATACCGACGTCTTTTCTCCAGTCTGGCATGTGGCCAGGATGGTATCGACCCTTCGCACCGAGCTAGCGGGGTACAGGACGGCTGAGCGTCTGATGATGAGCCATTCTCGTGGTGAGACTGCGACTGCCCCTCGGGATCCTGAGCCTTCCGTGCATTCAGAGCGCCGGCATAGCCGGAGTCCTAGGCACGGGCGTGCACCTTCAGATGGGTCCCGTAGAGATTGAGAAGCCGCTTGGCTCTTGTAGATTTTGTACTATAAATTCTTTTGTATATCCCGAGCTCTTTGAGCGTTTTGACCATGCTTAGTGCATGATGGCATTGTATATAAACATTGATTATTTATATATATGCATTCGTTCTGGATCAAAATCTTAGCATTTATGGCTTTCTTTCTATTTCCATTTTCCCTATGTATACTAAGATGTATGTTTATACGCTTTTTAGAATGTATGCAATGGAGAACAAATGATGTAAATGTTTGTTTCCTTTGTGTATTTCATGATGCTGATACATGATGATGTAGATATAACATGATTTTGAATCTTAGCTTCTGTAAGCAATTTTTGATACTTCATATTTGTTTTGGCAAAGTGATGAATATAACCCGGTATGATGAGCAGATAAACTTGCCCCTACTCCCAACTCCACGCAACTAGTAAGATGTGAGGGCTCATCACCGAGAGCTAGAAAGGGCACAAGTTGTGAAATATGTTGAAATGATAGGGATGAAAGACAGACAAAGCTTTGGTGGAACCAAATTGGAAGCTACAAGCTTACTCTACCCGAGTGACTTCATAGTTTTAGAATGCAGCTTACTTTGCGGTTTATCTAGACTTAGATCCGTAGATGGCCACATAGTAGACAAAATCTGGGTTTTTAGGATTTTAACTCTCTTGGAATTTTGAACATCTAATTCATTTATCTTTGATTTAAGACCTCAAGATTTGAATTGTTTGCTTATGACCTTTAACGTTTGCTTGTCAAGAGGACCCCCTGTACTTTGCCCCATGCTACTAGTAAGAAGCGTGGGTTTATCACCATGGACAAGGTATAGGCGAGTAAGGGCATTTCCATCCTTTCCCAACCCTACGTCACTAGTAAGAGATGCAAGCTCATCACCGAAGGTTGGTGGGGCAAGGAAATGTGCAAAATTAAAATTTTCTGTTTAATCACTTTTTGACTCGTTTTCTTGAGTAAAACGTCAGTATGTGCTTATTTCCAAAGAGACATATATATGGGATAGATGTGACACCATGAAGCTTCTAGAATAGACCATAGGCAAGACACCTATCCTAAGAAGAAACTAAAAGTGAGAACAAGCCCGCAGATCTTGGTATGGTTACCGTTTAAGACTTTGTCATATCTAGCTTTATTTGATAAAATGATTCCGAGATAATTTGATGATATCATGAAAATGGAGAGGTATGATTAGAAATTTTATGCCAACAACATCATGAGTTTGTAATGAATTGCTTTGAGAATAGATTTCTTGATCACCATTTATGTAAGAAACAAGTGGACAAAACGATCTTAATCTATATGAAGATGCAATGTAAATATATATAAGTAGTGCTAGCTGCTTATGCGTAGAACTGCTTGAGGTGCAGGGAATTGACTGTTTTGCCAAATTCCTCACCTTCTAGCGTACATAGGAGGTATGCACTGTTTCCATAGTCCTTCATGACTCGGTATGGGTCCAACCATTTAGGCCGGAACTTCCTTCCTTCGCCGGTCTTCTTGTCGATCCGACTGTCTAGCCTTAGAACTAAATCACCTTCATATATGTCACGTTCATAGACCTTTTTGTTATATTACCGGCACATCTGGTCAGCATAGGCTCTGTGCCGCTGTTCAGCATCTAACCTAGTTTCATCTAGGCTTTCTAGTTGGGAAAGACATGCTTCTCTGTAAGCGTCTTCATCCAAAATACCTTGTAATGAAATGCGGAGACTGGGGATTTCAACCTCAAGTGGGAGAACTGCCTCTGCCCCAAATACTAGTGAGAAAGGAGTTGCTCCCATTGGTGTTCTTATTGAGGTTCGGTGGGCCCATAAGGCCAGATATAACTTCAAATGCCAATCTCGTTTGTTTTCTTTCACAGTTTTAAGGAGAATGGCTTTCAGTGTCTTGTTTGTTGCTTTAGCCTGTCCGTTGGCTTGAGGGTAATACAAGGAAGCCGTATGATGGCTTATTTTAAATTTATTGCATAGTTCGTGAACTTCATCATTTTTAAAAGAAGTTCCATTATCTGAGATAATGACTTGTGGGATACCGTATCTGCAAATGATTTGGTTCAAAATGAACTTGGCGATTACAAAACCTTGTACAGTAGTAAGAGGCATAGCCTCTACCCACTTGGTGAAATATTCGGTGGCCGTGATTATAAAATTATGGCCATCTGTAGACGAGGGAGATAATTTCCCTATCAAATCAAGACCCCATGTAGAAAAGGGCCATGGAGTAGCAATTGGTTGTAGAGCTTGTGCTAGCATATGAATCTCGTGGGAGAATTCTTGACACTTATGACACCTGCGTACAAACTCCACTGCGTCGTGTTCTAGAGTGGGCCAGAAATAGCCCATTCAATGTATTTTGCGAGTGGTGGCATGGCCACCGAAGTGGCCTCCACACATTCCATTGTGAGATTCATGGAAAATCTTCTTGGATTCTTCTGTGTCGACACATCTCAGGAGCATTCCATCGAATGCTTTTCGGTAGAGTACTTGCTCTATGATGATGTATTTGGCTGTAATAATACGTAACCACCTTCTTTGTTGCAGTGTAGCTCCTTATGGGTACGTATGGTCCATGATATAATTAATGATATCAGTGTACCAGGGACACTCAGAGATAGAGGGTCGGGTTTCGATGTAGTATACACACTCATCTGGAAAATCTAAATTTACTAGATCGCCTCCATCTAATGGGTTATCAGCTAACCAATCTACAATGATTTGTCCTTTAACTGACTTCTGATTTACAAATGTTAATTCAAATTCCCCCATTAAGGTTATAAAACGTCCAGCCTTTTTGGACAAGGATCCTTGTGTGAGGAAAGTTCGTAAATGGTCCGTTTTTACCATGACCCTCGTTTCTTGATTCAGCATATAGTGTCTTAAGCGTTTAGTAGCAAAGACTATGGCAAGGCATTCTCATTCTGCCTGTGTATAACGTGTTTCATAGTCAAGTAATGTTCGACTAATGAAATAAATCACGCGTTCCTTCTTGTCATTGTCTTCTTGGGCCAACATATAGGCCAGCGAGACATCGGTAGCTCGTGAATACAAAATTAACGGGCGGTCTAGCTTAGGTGGCATTAGCGTACGTGGTGATAACAGGAAACGCTTAACTGCATCAAAGGCTTCATTGCAGTCTTCGGTCCAATCAATGTTATAATCCTTCTTGAGTAAATTGTTGATTCGATGAATGGTGAAGCTTAAGTCTGGGATGTGTTGGTCCGAAAATCTGTCACCTGGACAGATCTATGGATAGACGAGCCAACAGTGTGCAGGGCATAGCCCCTCTTTGAGTCAGCAAAGCGAAACTGGTTTATTGCTATTCTACCAGTAGGAATCTATGCAAGTCTCACAGATTCTGCCTTCGGGGGTTTGGGATCTCATCCCAGTAGGGGTGTTTCCGACTGCGAAAAGAAAGGAAAGGAAGAGGGGATGAAGAAAGAGCAGGTCCGAAGGAAGAAAAGAAATGAATTCCAAAGCAGAAAGGTCAGAAGATTTATGTTTTGGGATTGGTAGTAAACAGAGCCAAACCTACTTGCATAAACAAACAAAGCAATACTGATGATGAATAAATGACAAAAAAGTAGATATGAATCTAACAGAATAAACACATACAGATCTAACATAAGAAAGGTCTGATGCATAACACAGCTATTCAGCACAAAGTCTCAATATTTGTATTACTGTTTTCTTCTGTTACAAGAAAGCTCAAAGTCTTTTTTCTTCACTTCTATTTTTCATCTGAAAGATATTCATCCATCCCACAATACTACAAGTATTGGAGTATTTATAGAAGAAGAAGAGAAAAGAAGGCAAAAAGGAGCCAACAACTATTTACAAAGATATTTACAAAATATCTAAAAGTCATGTTGACTTTTTACAACTTGATGGATGACATCATCCCATGATGCAACATGGATGACGTCATCATTTGTATCAACATACTCCAGATATTTCCAAAAAGAAAGACGAAGAAGAGAAAGAGAAGAAGAAGAAGAAGAAGAAGAAGAAGAAGAAGCAGAAGAAGAAGCAGCTATTCGTCATCATCATCTTGCGGCCGAAAGGGGGTGGACTGCTTTTGTTGCTGCTCAGGTGACGAGATATGGAACTGAGAGCGGTATTCCATGAACTTGTTGATTATTGGCCCTAGTTGATCCTGAGAAGGATCCTTGTGCCTATCACTTATCACCTCACAAGTCTCCCGCTCATCTATGAGCTTCTCTGGGAGTTTGGAATAGTCCTTTTCCGCCTCAATGAGGAACCCGATGAAGTCCCTACAGGCCAGCAGGTTGTTGATAGACTCTGTGTCAAATGTGACCTCTGGCCCCGTTCCTTGAGAAGCGATCTCCTTGAAGATCCGGGTGGTTTCATCAGCTTTCCTTAAAGTGAAGGAAGGAGTAAGTAACCCTGGCGACATATTAAGAACAATCCGTTCCATTTGGTGCATCGCATCCAGGGCTTCTTCCTTGACTTTGTCAATCTTTTCTAGAATAAATTCTAGCTGATCCACCCGGTAGTCCAGAGTGGACATGATTTTGTTGAGGGCCCTTGGATGGCCGAAGATGCCGAACTTGACCAGATCTTCGACTGAACAGTCGAACATTTGTTGGAAGGTCTCGTGCTGTAGTCTAGCATGTTCCAGCTCTTCTGATATGGGCCCTGCTAACGCTTGGAGCTCTTTATTCACCTTACTGATGTTCAGGTACAAGTCGGAGAACTCGGCGATCACTTTTTCACTGTCTTTGAGGATTTGGCTCCTCCAAGCGGAAACGGCCATACCCTGCTCACCGATCTTGGCATACTCATTAATTTTCTCCTGGCTGAGAAGCTCAGAAGTCTCGGCGGCAGTTGTGGGAGGCGCACTACCCATCTTCTGTAAGGCTTGGAGCAGATATTTGTTTTGCTCCTTTAGTTGCCTTTTCTCTTCCTTTATCTCTTGAAGCTTCTTGCAGAGGGCGTCAACTGCAGAAAGAGCCTCCCCCTGAAGACTTTCGGAAGATGTCCCCATTGTGACTTGGGTCACAGTAAAATCTGTCGGAGACAGATCCTTTTTCTCTTTGAGGGGATTGGGGTATGCGATTTCCATAACTCTCTCCCCTACAACACTTTTAGAGAAGCGTGTGACAGGCTTCTGCTTCTTCGCCCCCTTAGATGGGATCACGGAAAAGTCCATCGGAGCGATGGGAACTTTCCTCTTTTGCTGACTTAGCTGCTGAGAGATCCAGGCTGGACCTATGGTAGAAGGACCAGAAACAGAGGAGGGGACAGCTGCAGTAGTAAGAGGGGAAAAAAGTGGAGACACGTGGTGGCGGCATTGAGAGAATAGCCGAAGAAGTGCCCACGGAAGGAAGGGAAACTGCAGCTGCGGAAGACATAGGAAGGGAAGGGAGCTCGGAGATGAGGGAAGAAATGGAGGAGGACAGATCAACGAGGGAAGAGAAGATAGACGAAGAGGCGGGGGAAACAGTAGAAGAAGGGGAAGAGGACACGACCAAAGGGATGGTCGCTTGAGTCACTCGAGGAGGGGAAGGAAGAGAAGAAGAAGGGACGGAAGGGACCTCGGTTGTTGTGGCAATGCCGACATCCTGAGTGGATGGGCCTATTGGAACTTCCTCTTCTGCTTCTTTCTCTGGCGAAGCCAGAGTTATTACCTGCTCGGGTGCCACGGAAGGAGGACTCTCAGGGGCTTCTTCCTGAATGGCGCTGGATTCACCTTCTACGCCTTTGCCCTTGCCTTTAGGCTACTGTTTGGATCGTGGAGGTGCGTTACCCAATGGGGAGGTTGTGAAATCAACCCCAAGGTAGATTAGTCCGTTCATACGGCACCAATGCTCTGTCCTACGCAGAGTCTCCTTGACCCTCTCCTCAATTGTCTGAGGGGCCTTAGTTCTATCAATGGCCGGAAAGGGCCAATCGTCCCCATCTGTGTCAGTATATACCTTGTCTATTTCATCTTCCGTAGTTTGGAAGCCTTTGGGGACAATGGCTATCCCATATTGGACGATTTCTGCCAAGGCTAGGCGAGAATGATCCTTTCTTCTGAGCTCCACCTCATGGATGACGTCAATGTAAATGTCCTCAATCTGAGGGATGTGGATTGGATCAAGTTTCACCCTTGGCAGACAGCTCCTTGGGTCGAAGGTAGGCCTGGCTGGGAAATCATGTTTCAAATTGAGTAACTCCAGCTCTGCGAACATTTCCTTCGCCTTGTGGTGGGTAGAGCATGTATATCGGCCCACTGTGAGGGGGAAAGGAGTTCCACCCTTCTTTCTTTTCAGGCATTTCTCGTGGTATGTGATCAGCTGCCTTGACAGCTCCAGCAGAATCAGTTTAGGTCCAACATACCTTGGTAGCCTGGTTGGCTCTCCTAAAAAGTTGGCAGCCCTTAGATAGGTGAATGTGGGAAACTGGGTGAACAGGGCCCCCCATTTCTCAGTGGCTGCTACTATGCTTTTGGTCGTGTGACCATAAGTCATATTCGGCCTCAATAGGCAGATGATGTGATAGAAAAACACATCGTTAACTTTTGTGAATTGGGAGATGCTATTCTCCAGCCTCAATTCTGGGTAGTACTCGTATATCTTGACCTGAGGCCAAACTCCACTCCGCGTCAGGCCTGGATAGTCCCTCTCTGATGCTGCAGTGTAGACCACGTAGGAGTTCATATGGAATGTCCCCATTGTGCTAAATTGTTGTAGCTGCTCAGAGATTGTGCTGCTTATAATTTCTCCCCAGCAAAAGCGCTGATCAGGCATATTCTTGTTCATGGTCTCTAAGTACCGCAACATCCATTTATGGAAATAATGGGCGTCAGAAAGCCCGAAGACCCTGCTCAGGAACGTAATGGTGTCACTGAGCTCCTCTGAGAAGTCGCTGCGGTGGATGATTTGGGGCCACCGGGTTACTACCTTTTTGTTTTTTAAGTAAACCTCATTCATTAGTTGCATACACTGATCTGCATTGTCATCCCAGGCCTTAATGCAATCTGCTTGACTGATGGCCACAAAGTGCCGGTGGTGAGGTATGTCGAGTATTCCCTCAAAGTGACGGGCAGTGAGGTTAATGACTACCTCACCCTTGCTGTTTACGACACACCTTGTGTCTTTGTTGTAACATTGGGCAATCACCATCAAGAATTCATTGTTGACGGCGCTGACTGGGATTCCACCGGCGAAGTGCAGGGCACTGCCTATCAGTTTGTCCATCCATGGACTCCTTGTGACTTTCTGAGTTCTAGCCCAGAATTCCTCCATATCAATATGTCCCAATTCTGAGTCTCTGACGTCCATGCTACACTCGGCCTGGGACTCGGGCATTCTGACCCTCTGATATTTATATTTCATCTCTTCTTCTGTAAGTTTGGCCTTTCCTTTGGATTTGGTAGGTCTCTTGCTGGATGTTGACATATGTTCTTCCAAGTTTATTTGCTGATCTGCATGAAGAAGAAGCGAGACCCAATCCAAAAAGGTTGTATTAGCCATTTGATCTTCCATTGAAGTGTTAACAGAAGAAAGAGTTAGTTATTTGGAGGCTCAGGGCGCATGGCGCATGAAAGCTGCAGCTTACAGGGCTAAATAGGTAAGGCGCATGGGGAAAGTGTGTTGCAAGGGTTAAACTGGTGCCAAAGGCGCATGGCGCATGAATACTGCAGGGTGCATTTTACAAAAGGGCGCATAAAAACATCGTGTTGCATGGAGACAGGATGCGCCAAAGGCGCATGGATTTTTCATGTTACATTGGGATTTGGTGCGCCCTTTGGCGCATGTATGGTTTGTGTAACATAGAACTTTTCGTGCGCCAAAGGGAGCATGGCGCAGCGCACAAAGGGTTTACACAACATGATGTTGCTGTAAGGAGGGATGCGCCTGCGCCTTCAAAGCCTTGTACTTAGCGCGAATAAAGCTGATGTTGCACAGATGCTGGGTGTGCCAAAGGGGCGCATGTTTATGTGATGCAACAAGGAAGCGCCATTGAGGGCATGCGCAGCATATGGAGGAGCGCACCTTGAGGGCGCAGAAGTTTATGATGTAGCAGGTAAGATGGGTGCGCCATTGGCACGTGGATTTTAGTCATGTTGCAGGGGTGACAGATGCGCCGAAGGAAAACAATGAACTTAATCACCCTCAGAGGGGTCTTTACATGGTTCAGATTCTTTTTCTCCTCTTTCTCTTTTGAAAGGTTACTTGGGTAATGAAATGGTTTAAACTAGAAGGGTTACAAACCATTGTTTCAGATAACATCCTCTACCAGCAGATCTGGAAAGAGGGGGAGGAAAATAAGGAAAGACAGCACGGGGGAGGGCTAGCTCAACACATGCATTTCAAAAACCAAACCAGCCAGCACAAAGAACCAGAAAGCAAATCACATGGAAGAGACAAGAACACTTACCCAGATAAATAGTGAGAATCTTGCAAACGGGTCCACAACGCGTTGAAAATGACGAGGCAGGGGCTGACAGGCTCAGAGAAAATAAATCACGTGCTGCGTTTGGTGAAAATGACATTTGTGGGTGCGCAAAAACATATATATAGGTGAGCTAGTCATAAATGCGCCACCAACTTTATAAAGGGCACATGAAAATTACTGTCGACATAGGAAAGTATGCGCCCTTTGGCGCACCAAAGCATTTGCCAGCATGAAACTAAGCACGCCTTTGGCACACCAAAAGTTGTGTTGTCATGAGATTATGTGCGCCCTTTGGCGCACTGAAAAGTGGCGCAACAAAAGTTGTGCTAACATGAAGGCGCATGCGCCTTGGCGCACGCAGAGAAGACTCAACATACAAGGCGCACCGAAAGGTGTGTTGACACTAAAAAATATGCGCCAAAGGCTTTAAAGGGGGTGCACCAAAAGTTGGTGTTACATAGTCATTCCATGCGCCCAGCCAAAAAAGACCAAAAAGACTAAGTTCGAAAAACCAGATTTCCCGGAAAGGGATTTTGCAACGTTCCGAACGCAAGGGATCCCTAGCGAGGGATCGAAAAAAAAATTTTTGGTATGGTTATCGGTAAAATTGCCCTTGTCAATTTTACGGGATAACAGCTGGCTCTTTCTGGGGACTATCCCTGAGCAAACTCGGGGGTAGAGAATCCCAGATCTCATGTGCCTATCCATTGGGTAACAGAGTCAAAAACAAGGGCGACCGGAGGGAGAGAAAAAGAAACACACAACAAACTGAAAGCAACCACACAACGAAAACAAACACACAACGAAAGCAAACTGTACAAAGAAGAGAGCAAGCTCTACTTCCTGAAAATTTTCAGATGTTGCCCGCTATAAGGAAGCGGGAGCTCAGTTCCATCCAGATATGAGAGATAGAAGCTATTCTCTCCATTGAGCTGCTTGATCTTGAAGGGCCCTCTCCACAGGGAATCCAACTTTCCGTGCATGCCCTTTGGCTCTCTTCGCTTGTCCCACAAAAGGACGAGATCTCCCACTTGAAAATCCCTCTGCTTAGCTTTTTTATCGAATAATCTCTTGACTTGATTTTGATGTTCAGTGATCCTGTCGATCACTCTTACTCTCTTTTCTTCGAGCTCTGTCAGATACATGATTCTCTTTTCAAGAGAATTTTGGAAAGTTTCATCTTCGATAGCTCGTGCCAAACGCAGAGCAGGAAGTTCCGCAGAAATGGGAAGTTCGGCATCAGTGCCATATAACACTTGAAAAGGTGACATGCCGAGAGATCTCTTGGGAGTAATACGATCGGCCCACAAAGTGTCGTACAAAGACTTGTGCCACATTCGCTGATTCTCATCCACTAACTTCCGTATGATGGTCACCAAGTTCTTGTTACTGGATTCCGCCTGACCATTTCCCTGAGGGTAATAATCTGAGGCGTGAGCCAAAGTTATCCCATATTCATAGCAAAAACTAATAACTTCCCATGAGGAGAAGTTAGAAGCATTATCAGCAACAATTTTGTTTGGAACGCCAAACCTGACAATGATATTTTCTTTAATGAAATTGCAAACAATCTCAGAAGTGGCATGCTTGACAGGTATGGCTTCTACCCACTTGGTGAAGTAATCCATTGCTGTAAGGACATAGCTATGTCCGGCACTCGATTGAGGATTGAGTGCACCAATAAAATCAATTCCCCATTGCCTGAATGGTTCATTGATAATGACAGGCCTAAGGGGAAAAGCAGCCAACTTGGGCTTGCCGACGAATTGCTGGCAAGGTTCACACTTTGCCACCCAGGTGGTTGTATCCTGAAAGAGCGTCGGCCAATAGTACCTGGCTCGAATGATCTTGTGTGCAGTCACGGAGGAAGAGAAATTCCCCCCACAGGCTGAATTGTGAAAACTTTCTAGTAGTTTTACCTGCTGGGGTTTGTCAACACATCGCAAAAAGATGCCATCTATCCCACGTTTATATAAACCGTCATCCCAGATGACATATTTATCTGCTCTGAGCTTTATAGTGCGCTTCTCCTTTGCAGTTAGGTGCATTGGGCATTCGCCGTAGGTGAGGAAGAAAGCGATATTGGAATACCATTCATCACTAGTCGCAACAAATAGGACCAGAGGCAGCGAATCGGGTTTTTCCAGCCGGTCCTGTGCTTCATCGGTGTAGTCACCCCTTCCATCAGGGTTTTCTGAATCTTTGTTTTCAGCCATAAGCTGACACAGGCCCTTGCCCCTCACCAGCTTGGTTGGTTTAATATCCAGGTCATACTCCTGGACCTTTGCGATCCAATTTCCTCGCAAGCTTCCTAACTCCTGCTGAGTTAGAATTGATTTCACCGCCATGTCAGGGACCAGCACCACCGTATGCGAGTTTAGAATGTAATACCTGAAATTCTTCACTGCTTTGACAACGGCGAAGGCATGCTTTTCCAATTGAGTCATTTTTAGTTCGTGAGGCTTGAGGGGAGAACTCATGAACGCAATCGGAGATTCAACATCCTCCGAGTTCTTTTGCATCAAGATTGCGGACACAGTATGCTCAGATGCGTAACTATACATGATGAAGTCCTTGGAGAAATCGGGACATACCAGGACTGGTGCATGAGCAACGGAAGCTTTTATTTCTTCAAATGACCTTTTCCCCTCTTCGCTCCATCTGAAAATTGGTGACCCCTTCATCATGTTCAATATGTGACGGGTCTTCTCAGCAAAGTCAGGAACAAAACGCCTGAGAAAGTTCACCTTTCCGAAGAAAGAATGAACACCAGTCTTGCTTGTAGGCAGAGTAAGGCTTTGAATAGCCTTAACTCTTTCGGTATCTATCTTTGTTCCTTCTTTGCTAACCACATGCCCTAGCAACTTCCCTTCTGTGACTCCAAAAACAGACTTTTTTGGATTTAGGGAAATCCCATGTTCTCGGCACCTGGCCAATACTTGCTCCAAATGATCACAATGATCATTTCGTTGTTTAGAGAACACGGTTAAGTCATCTAGATAAACCACAATGACTTTCCCCATCATACCTTTGAATGCGAAATCCATGGCCCGCTGAAAAGTGGCGCCAGCATTAGTTAGGCCAAAAGGCATCCTGCTGTAGGCAAATGTACCCCAGGGAGTAGTGAATGCTGTTTTAAATTGATCTTCAGGTGAAACTTCAATCTGATTATAGCCTGAAAAACCATCAAGCATGGACAACATCTCTGATCCAGTTACTGCTTGCAGAACTTGATCCATTATCGGAAGTGGGTAGTTGTCTTTCAAGGAAGCCTGATTCAAATTGCGAAAGTCTACGCATATGCGTATCTCACCGTTTTTCTTGCGCACTGGCACAATATTTGCTACCCAAGTACTGTGATGGATAGGAAAGATGATTCTCGCATCCAGTATCTTTCTGAATTTCGGCCTAGATAGTCCCCGAGATCTTAGGATTATAGTGCCTCTGCTTCTGGCGAAAGGCTTTGACATCTTCTTTCAACGGGATGTCATGCTGAACGTCCTTTGGTCTTAAAAGACTTTAGATCGGCATAGGACCATGCCAACACATCCATATATTTTTTTAGCAACTTGACAAATTTCCGTTTCTCCTCAGGCGTGCAACATTTGCCAATGTTCACAAATTGCGGGTGCTCTATCGAACCTATATTGACCGGTTCGGTTTCTGGGGATGAGTCAGGGTCATCTCGCCTCTTCTTTTTCACAAAACGGTCATGCCTGTCGAACAACCGCTCCAGAGAAACCAGGCCCTTTGGGATTTTATTTCCTTTGAGCTGACATATGCCGTCGTTCCCTTCGGATTCATCGCCTTGATCGGTGACTGATTCACGGCAAGTGGAAGTAGATCCTTCAAAGTGCAATTCTTTAAAATTTTCCGCCTTCTCTAGAAAGGCAATGAGTTGATTATCATCGTTGAACACCTGCCAATGCTGAGAATTGTCTGGCACGCTCGGGCGGAAAACCACCTCAATGGTGTATTTGTTTGTTCTCAAACCTGGGTGTGGGAGCATGAGGGACGCTGAAACGGCCAATGAATCGGCCATGTCATTCTGAGCCCTTGGAATGGATTCTATTGAAAAAGCATCGAATTCCTCGATGCTGTCCCACACCGCATTACGGTAATGCCTGAGCCTTTCATTCTTCACTTGGTAAATCCTTTTAACTTGATTCACAACTAGCTCCGCATCACCTTGTACTTTCAGATTTTTAATCCCTCTTTCTTTTGCGGCTTGCATGCCAAGTAACAAAGATTCATACTCAGCAGTATTATTTGTGTTAAAGAACTGCAACTTGAAAGAGAGAGGAATGACTTCTTCCTCGGGAGATATTAGCACGGCTCCGGCGCCACATCCACTGGTTGCACAGCTGCCATCGAACTGCAAGGTCCAGATCTTATTAAGATCTCCTTCTTGAACGAGAACAACCCCTTTATCAGACTCGGTAGACAAGAAATAGTTCCCCATCCCTGATGATTCAAAAAGGATTTGAGCTTTGGGGTCCTCAGAGCTAGTAACCAAGTACTTTTTTTGTGATTCCGGCTCCAAAGTCTGCATTACGCCTTTGACGGGAATTCTAGCTTTAGACCAGTCCATATGAATTTCTCCACCAACTTCGCTACAAAAAATTCTTCCCAGCAAAATTCCATAGGCTGCCGGAATGTCAGCAACGAGGACTGTCATCTTTACTCTTTTATCTGGGAATGCCGCAAATGCAAATTGCGCGTCTTTGATTTGGCCAACCAACGGAACCTGCTTGGTTTCCAAGGAATAACATCTGCCGAAAGGCTTGGTAAGAGTGAGGCCCAGAGCATGGGTGACTTTTGCCGGCATGACGTTATCAGAAGCCCCGGAATCAATTATGCAGTTACTCAGCTTGTGTCCATTGATTAGGAGGGAGAGATAGAAAGGCTCTATCTTGCCTGATGCCGATGTTGAAGCAACATTTATGTGAGATTCAGGGGGAGTGGAAAGGATTCCTTTTGGGGAAACCTGATTAGATATAACAGCTTGACTTTGAATATATTTGGTTAATCTTACAAGCTGTTCGGGGTTTGACTGAAGATACTCAGCTTCAGACATTTGGATCTTGGTCTTTTTTGCATGATCTATGATATCAAATGCGGCCAAGGGTTGCGTTGGTGAAGGAATGAGTCCCTCACTTCGCGATGATGGAATAGGATTACTGGTCTTGGTAGGAACGTGAGAGGATTGATTTGGAGGAGAGGTAGGGGGGAAAGGATTTCCTTGTAAAAGATTTTCCAGGGAGTTGAGTAGGAAGAGGATTACCTCTTTTAGCAATGATCGGAGGCGCGTTTGACACGGCCTTCTCCTGCTGGACATGGGCAGCAACTTCCGCTTCTTTTCCTTGCGAGCGAGTAAAAACAGCGTATGACTGTCCACTTGCATATCCCTGGGTACCCTCTTCTTCATCAGATTCCTCCTCATCAAATTCCATATACCCGATAGTAGAGTCGCCAGTCGGTTCACCGACATCTTGATCATCTTCGCCCTGAGATGAAGGTTCTTCATAATACTAGCTCTTCTTCTTCGATTTCAGCTAGAGCATTGACCGGAGGAGCCTCAAGTGCCAACCACAGAGCGGTTGCGGGTAAGCGCGGCCTTTGTGAAACATTGTTAGGAACGAAATTCCTCCGGAATATCCCGGTATGAGGAACTGGGGGAGGCCTGGGCCAACTGCTTCTTTAATGCAAGCAAGTCATTCGCCATCTTTTGAAAGGCTGGATCAGACGAAGTAGTGGGCGAAGGGCCCAAAGATTTAGGCTTGGCTGATTCCTTTTTCAATTCGCCAGATATTATCAAATTATCTTCTATGCGAATGGCAGCGGCTTGGGCGAGAATCAAGGTGGCAACTCGTTCCTGAAGGAGCAAGAAACTAACTTTTGAGCTCATAGCATTTATGAAGAAACACTTTTGATTTTCCGGCGTTGGAAGCATGGCAACAGGGACATGGTTGATTAGTGCATTGAACCGGGTGATAAAATCGCGCATGGTCTCATTGGCCTCCTTCTTTAGGTGAGTGATCCATGATAATAATGCAAATGCATCCTCTGAAGGCTTGTATCTGTCTTCGAAAGCATCCCGCAAGGTGGCCCAACTGGTAATAGATCCGGCTGGTAAATGTTGAAACCATTCAACTGCAGGTCCTTGTAGGGTTTCCAGAAAAAGGTGAACCGACACATCTTCATGAGTTACATCCAAACTACTGCATGACATGATGAATGTAGATATGTGGGAATCCGTACTTTGATTTCCGCTCCTGTCTAATTTGGGAAAATTCTTTCGGTTTCCATGAGGGAGCGCGTGAACTGGATGTGGTAAAGCCAAAGGACCCATAGCGTTTCCCCATGGCATTGCCATTTGAAAAGCCGGAAAGAGAACACGAGCTGGAAGTATGGTTCCGCTGAGTAGCAAGGCACTACAAAGACTTTTTCTTCGTGGAGGTGAGACACTCCTGGCTGACCGATCAGCGGAACTTAGTGTTGGAAAATGCGCCGGTGTCACGCTAAAATTGTGCCTTTGAAGCAAATAAAAAATAGGATCAGCTTCTCCACGGGCTCTCCTGCTGCGCGTAAAAGGTTCACCTGCCAGTGTACCTTCTAGATCTGCAACGTTATGGTGCAGATTTGGAATTTCTTTTTGGCTGTACTTGCTGATTTTCTGGTTTTTTTTTTTTTGTCAAAAACCAGCAGCATATACTTTTCTAAATATTTAAAAACTATCATTTTCAGAAAACTGATTGCGGTTAATGACAAATAACAACGAGGATAAAATGGCAGAGAAGATTAGCAAGCTGATTTTTGGATCTGTTTTTGACCTTTTCAAAGAATTTCAAACTTTTGGTACAGTCAAAAACTCATATCTACGGCAAAATACTGATTTTTATAAAAACTCAGCGAACTAAAGATTTGTAACTAGGCCAGATCTATGGATCTCAGAAGAAAATTTTCAATTTGGAGCACTTTTGCAAAATTTTGGATTTTTAACAAAAAGTTTGAGATTGCAAACAGACGGTGATTTTTCTGATTTTTTCTGTTTTTCTATCTTACCACCATCATAGATCTGATAGATCTGTTCGATCCCTAGCGGAGTCGCCAAAAACTCTTGGTCCGAAAATCTTTCACCTGGACAGATCTATGGATAGACGAGCCAACAGTGTGCAGGGCATAGCCCCTCTTTGAGTCAGCAAAGCGAAACTGGTTTATTGCTATTCTACCAGTAGGAATCTATGCAAGTCTCACAAATTCTGCCTTCGGGGGTTTGGGATCTCATCCCAGTAGGGGTGTTTCCGACTGCGAAAAGAAAGGAAAGGAAGAGGGGATGAAGAAAGAGCAAGTCCGAAGGAACAAAAGCAATGAATTCCAAAGCAGAAAGGTCAGAAGATTTATGTTTTGGGATTGGTAGTAAACAGAGCCAAACCTACTTGCATAAACAAACAAAGCAATACTGATGATGAATAAATGACAAAAGGGTAGATATGAATCTAACAGAATAAACACATACAGATCTAACATAAGAAAGGTCTGATGCATAACACAGCTATTCAGCACAAAGTCTCAATATTTATATTACTGTTTTCTTATGTTACAAGAAAGCTCAAAGTCTTTTTTCTTCACTTCTATTTTTCATCTGAAAGATATTCATCCATCCCACAATACTACAAGTATTGGAGTATTTATAGAAGAAGAAGAGAAAAGAAGGCAAAAAGGAGCCAACAACTATTTACAAAGATATTTACAAAATATCTAAAAGTCATGTTGACTTTTTACAACTTGATGGATGACATCATCCCATGATGCAGCATGGATGAGGTCATCATTTGTATCAACATACTCCAGATATTTCCAAAAAGAAAGACGAAGAAGAGAAAGAGAAGAAGAAGAAGAAGAAGAAGAAGAAGAAGCAGAAGAAGAAGCAGCTAATCGTCATCGTCATCTTGCGGCCAAAAGGAGGTGGACTGCTTTTGTTGCTGCTCAGGTGACGAGATATGGAACTGAGAGCGGTATTCCATGAACTTGTTGATTATTGGCCCTAGTTGATCCTGGGAAGGATCCTTGTGCCTATCACTTATCGCCTCACAAGTCTCTCGCTCATCTATGAGCTTCTCTGGGAGTTTGGAATAGTCCTTTTCCGCCTCAATGAGGAACCCGATGAAGTCCCTATAGGCCAACAGGTTGTTAATAGACTCTGTGTCAAATGTGACCTCTGGCCCCGTTCCTTGAGAAGCGATCTCCTTGAAGATCCGGGTGGTTTCATCAGCTTTCCTTAAAGTGAAGGAAGGAGTAAGTAACCCTGGCGACATATTAAGAACAATCCGTTCCATTTGGTGCATCGCATCCAGGGCTTCTTCCTTGACTTTGTTAATCTTTTCTAGAATAAATTCTAGCTGATCCACCCGGTAGTCCAGAGTGGACATGATTTTGTTGAGGGCCCTTGGATGGCCGAAGACGCCGAACTTGACCAGATCTTCGACTGAACAGTCGAACATTTGTTGGAAGGTCTCGTGCTGCAGTCTGGCATGTTCCAGCTCTTCTGATATGGGCCCTGCTAATGCTTGGAGCTCTTTATTCGCCTTATTGATGTTCAGGTACAAGTCGGAGAACTCGGCGATTACTTTTTCACTGTCTTTGAGGATTTGGCTCCTCCAAGCGGAAACGGCCATACCCTGCTCGCCGATCTTGGCATACTCGTTAATTTTCTCCTGGCTGAGAAGCTCAGAAGTCTCGGCGGTAGTTGTGGGAGGCGCACTACCCATCTTCTGTAAGGCTTGGAGCAGATATTTGTTTTGCTCCTTCAGTTGCCTTTTCTCTTCCTTTATCTCTTCAAGCTTCTTGCAGAGGGCGTCAACTGCAGAAAGAGCCTCCCCCTGAAGACTTTCGGAAGATGTCCCCATTGTGACTTGGGTCACAGTAAAATCTGTCGGGGACAGATCCTTTTTCTCTTTGAGGGGATTGGGGTATGTGATTTCCATAACTCTCTCCCGTACAACACTTTTAGAGAAGCGTGTGATAGGCTTCTGCTTCTTCACCCCCTTAGATGGGATCACGGAAAAGTCCATCGGAGCGATGGGAACTTTCCTCTTTTGCTGACTTAGCTGCTGAGAGATCCAGGCTGGACCTATGGTAGAAGGACCAGAAACAGAGGAGGGGACAGCTGCAGTAGTAGAGGGGAAAAACGTGGAGACACGTGGCGGTGGCATTGAGCGAATAGCCGAAGAAATGCCCACAGAAGGAAGGGAAACTGCAGTTGCGGAAGACATAGGAAGGGAAGGGAGCTCGAAGATGAGGGAAGAAATGGAGGAGGACAGATCAGCGAGGGAAGAGAAGATAGATTAAGAGGCGGGGGAAACAATAAAAGAAGGGGAAGAGGATACGGCCAAAGGGATGGTCGCTTGAGTCACTCGAGGAGGGGAAGGAAGAGAAGAAGAAGGGACGGAAGGGACCTCGGTTGTTGTGGCAATGCCAACATCCTGAGTGGATGGGCCTATTGGAACTTCCTCTTCTATTTCTTTCTCTGGCGAAGCCAGAGTTATTACCTGCTCGGGTGCCGCGGAAGGAGGACTCTCAGGGGCTTCTTCCTGAATGGCACTAGATTCACCTTCTACACCTTTGCCCTTGCCTTTAGGCTGCTGTTTGGACCGTGGATGTGCGTTACCCAATGGGGAGGTTGTGAAATCGACCCCAAGGTAGATTAGTCCATTCATACAGCACCAATGCTCTGTCCTACGCAGAGTCTCCTTGACCCTCTCCTCAATTGTTTGAGGGGCCTTAGTTCTATCAATGGCCGGAAAGGGCCAATCGTCCCCATCTGTGTCAGTATATACCTTGTCTATTTCATCTTCCGTAGTTTGGAAGCCTTTGGGGACAATGGTTATCCCATATTGGACGATTTCTGCCAAGGCTAGGTGAGAATGATCCTTTCTTCTGAGCTCTACCTCATGGATGACGTCAATGTAAATGTCCTCAATCTGAGGGACGTGGATTGGATCAAGTTTCACCCTTGGCAGACAGCTCCTTGGGTCGAAGGTAGGCCTGGCTGGGAAATCATGTTTCAAATTGAGTAACTCCAGCTCTGCGAACATTTCCTTCGCCTTGTGGTGGGTAGAGCATGTGTATCGGCCCACTGTGAGGGGGAAAGGAGTTCCACCCTTCTTTCTTTTCAGGCATTTATCGTGGTATGTGATCAGCTGCCTTGACAGCTCCAGCAGAATTAGTTTAGGTCCAGCATACCTCGGTAGCCTGGTCGGCTCTCCTGACAAGTTGGCAGCCCTTAGATAGGTGAATGTGGGAAACTGGGTGAACAGGGCCCCCCATTTCTCAGTGGCTGCTACTATGCTTTTGGTTGTGCGACCATAAGTCATATTCGGCCTCAATAGGCAGATAATGTGATAGAAGAACACATCGTTAATTTTTGTGAATTAGGAGATGCTATTCTCCAGCCTCAATTCCGGTTAGTACTCGTATATCTTGACCTGAGGCCAAACTCCACTCCGCGTCAGGCCTAGATAGTCCCTCTCTGATGCTGTAGCATAGACCACGTAGGAGTTCATATGGAATGTCGCCGTTGTGCTAAATTGTTGTAGCTGCTCAGAGATTGTGCTGCTTATAATTTCTCCCCAGCAAAAGCGCTGATCAGGCATATTCTTGTTCATGGTCTCTAAGTACCGCAACATCCATTTATGGAAATAATGGGCATCAGAAAGCCCGAAGACCCTGCTCAAGAACGTAATGGTGTCCCTGAGCTCCTCTGAGAAGTCGCTGTGGTGGATGATTTGGGGCCACCGGGTTACTACCTTTTTGTTTTTTAAGTAAACCTCATTCATTAGTTGCATACACTGATCTGCATTGTCATCCTAGGCCTTAATGCAATCTGCTTGACTGATGGCCACAAAGTGTCGTTGGTGAGGTATGCCGAGTATTCCCTCAAAGTGACGGGCAGTGAGGTTAATGACTACCTCGCCTTTGTTGTTTACGACACACCTTGTGTCTTTGTTGTAACATTGGGCAATCACCATCAAGAATTCATTGTTGACGGCCCTGACCGGGATTCCTCCGGCGAAGTGCAGGGCACTGCCCATTAGTTTGTCCATCCCTGGACTCCTTGTGACTTTCTGAGTTCTAGCCCAGAATTCCTCCATATCAATATGTCCCAATTATGAGTCTCTGACGTCCATGCTACACTCGGCATGGGACTCGGGCATTCTGACCCTCTGATATTTATATTGCATCTCTTCTTCTGTAAGTTTGGCTTTTCCTTTGGATTTGGTAGGTCTCTTGCTAGATGTTGACATATGTTCTTCCAAGTTTATTTGATGATCTGCATGAAGAAGAAGCGAGACCCAACGCAGAAAGGTTGTATCAGTCATTTGATTTTCCATTGAAGTGTTAACAGAAGAAAGAGTTAGTTATTTGGAGGCTTAGGGCGCATGGCGCATGAAAGCTGCAGCTTACAGGGCTAAATAGGTAAGGCGCACGGGGAAAGTGTGTTACAAGGGTTAAAATGGTGCCAAAGGTGCATGGCGCATGAATACTGCAGGGTGCATTTTACAAAAGGGCGCATAAAAACATCGTTTTGCTCGGAGACAGGATGCGCCAAAGGCGCATGGATTTTTCATGTTACGTTAGGATTTGGTGCACCCTTTGGCACATGTATGGTTTGTGTAACAAGAAATTTTCATGCGCCAAAGGGAGCATGGTGCGGCGCACGAAGGGTCTATACAACATGATGTTGCTGTAAGGAGGGATGCGCCAGCGCCTTCAAAGCCTTGTACTTAGCGCGAATAAAGCTGATGTTGCATAGATGCTGGGTGCGCTAAAGGGGCGCAGATTTATGTGATGCAACAAGGAAGCTTGGTGTGCCATAGAGGGCGCAGAAGTTTATGATGTAGCAGGCAAGATGGGTGCTCCATTGGCGCGGATTTTAGTCATGTTGCAGGGGTGACAGATGCGCCGAAGGAAAACAGTGAACTTAATCACCCTCAGAGGGGTCTCTACATGGTTCGGATTTTCTTTCTCCTCTGTCTCTTTTGAAAGGTTACTTGGGTAATGAAATGGTTTAAACTATAAGGGTTACAAACCATTGTTTCAGGATAACATCCTCTACCAGCAGATCTGGAAAGAGGGGGAGGAAAATAAGGAAAGACAGCACGGGGGGAGGGCTAGCTCAACACATGCATTTCAAAAACCAAACCAGCGAGCACAAAGAACTAGAAAGCAAATCACATGGAAGAGACAAGAACACTTACCAGATAAATAGTGAGAATCTTGCAAACGGGTCCACAACACATTGAAAACGACGAGGCAGGGGCTGACAGGCCAGAGAAAATAATCACGTGGTGCGTCTGGTGAAAATGACATTTGTGGGCGCGTAAAAGCATATATATAGGTGAGCTAGTCATAAATGCGCCACCAACTTTATAAAGGGCGCATGAAAATTACTGTCGACATAGGAAAGTATGCGCCCTTTGGCGCACCAAAGCGTTTGGTGCACCAAAAGTTGTGTTGTCATGAGATTATGTGCGCCCTTTGGCGCACCGAAAAGTAGCGCAACAAAAGTTGTGCTAACATGAAGGCGCATGCGCCTTGGCGCACGCAGAGAAGACTTAACATACAATGTGCACCGAAAGGTGTGTTGACACAGGAAAATATGTGCCAAAGGCTTATAAGGGGGCGCACCAAAATTTGGTGTTACATACTCATTCCATGCGCCCAGCCAAAAAAGACCAAAAAGACTAAGTTTGAAAAACCAGATTTCCCGAAAAGGGATTTTGCAATGTTCCGAACGCAAGGGATCCCTAATGAGGGATCGAAACAAAATTTTTGGTATGGTTATCAGTAAAATTGCCCTTGTCAATTTTACGGAATAACAGGATGAATCTCCGGATTGTACCCAGTTTTCTGAGAAATGACCTGATTCCAGATTCATTCAAAGGTGGGACCATTTCGAGGACAACCCGAATTTCGGTTGGATCAACATCTATCCCTCGTGACGATATGATGTAACCGAGGAGCTTTCCTCCTGTTACACCAAAGACGCATTTCTCTGGATTTAGTGTGACTCTGTATTCTATTAGGCATGAAAGAATGACGTGGAGTACTTCTGGATGGTCACAACGCTTCTTGGCCTTAGCCGACAAGTCATCTACGTAGGATTCCACGATTTTATGAATTAAATCGTGGAATATATATGTCATAGCTCGTTGGTACGTAGCACCAGCGTTCTTGAGACCAAATGACATAACAGCATAACAATAGGTTCCCCAAGGAGTTATAAACGTGGTTTTGGCTTGGTCTTGTTCAGATATTCTGATTTGATTGTATCCCGAGAATCCATCCATGAGAGACAAGAGTTCAAATCCAGCTGTTGCATCAACAATGACATCTATGGATGGTAATGGGAAGTCGTCCTTAGGACATGCTTTGTTAATGTCTCAGAAATCTATGCAGATGCGTATTTTCCCATTCTTTTTTAGAATGGGAACGATATTAGATACCCATTGAGAGTAATCGACTAGTTTGATGAATCCTACTTGTAGGAGTTTTATTATTTCGTCTTTCACCATGAGAGCCACCTTAGGCTTCATGGGTCTTGATTTTTGTTTAACTGGTTTTGCATCAGATTTAGTGACGAGGTTGTGCACCGTGATGTGTGGTGCAACGCCTGTCATTTCCTTATAATTAAATGCAAAAGCTTTCTAATGTTTTTTGAGGATCTGAGTGTGTATTTCTACTTCTTCTGGGGTTAACGAGGACCCTAATTTCAATATTTTTGGTTCATCCTCCATTCCGATGTTAACATCAATTGTTTGCTCGATTAAGGAGGCATTACCCTCTTCAAGCTCAGGTGGGGCTGGAGGTAAATCCAAATCGTCCCCACTTTCTACAGTGTATACGCTAGGTTCCATTATGGGATTTCCGAAGTAATAAGATGAATGTGGAATTAAGGACAAATCTATCATATGATAGGAGAGATGTAGTGCCGCATTGGCGTTTAAGTAATCCAAAGTGGCCATATCACTATCAACATGGTCTAGGATAGTAGATTCATTTTTGTTTAAAAGAGAATTTATCGTTGTCTTTATCAATGGTTTATCACGAAGGGATACTATGAAGCGGGTATCCTCTAACTTATTGCTTGGAGTAAAACGTGATGCGGAAGTTGCTATTGAATCAGCGAGAATATTTTCTTCTCGCGGGATTGCTTCAATTGATATGAAGTCAAATTCCTTGCTTAAATCTAATACAACTTTTTTGTAAGGCTGTAAATGCGCGGCTTTGGTTTCATATATCTCAGAGACTTGGTTTGCTACCAATTGTGAGTCTCCTAATACTCTGATGTTATTAATACCGATCCTCTTGGCTAAAATGAGGCCAAGGAGGAGGGCTTCGTATTCAGCGCCGTTGTTTGTACATTCGAAATTGAGTTTGAAGGCGAATGGTAGGACCTTTCCTTCAGGGGAAGTAAAGAGTACACCTGCCCCCGCTCCATAACGACATTTAGCTCCATCAAAATGGAGAGTCCAATATTTAGCTGGGAATACGAACGCTGGGATATTTGTTGTATTTGCACATTCTACTTCCACCATATAGAGATCCTATGCTGGAAGAGAACCAACACCTAGGGAATATCCCATGCCTACAGAATCAAATGGTAGGAACATTGGTAGATCCTGTTCTAGTAATTCAACGATTTTTGCAGTAGTTCCTAATGATACCGTTTCTACAATGTTAGCCTCGCCTTTTGAGGCTGGGATTGTCTTGACTAGATTCATAGTCTCAAGATCTGTTGTAGGTACCAACTTCTCCTCTGGTTTTACATCAGTGGGTTTATTAAGTTGGTTTGTTGGAAGTTCAAATTCCGAGTGCACACCTGGTCTTTTCTTTAAGTCAGCTAGGTGTATATCGAATGGCTTTGGATCACCTTTGGCTACAAACACCTTTCCTAGATGCAAGAATCTTACTTCTTGGAATAACGTAGAAGGGATTGCCTTCATATGGTGTATCCCTAGTCGGCCGAGGATCATATTATAATTAGTTTCCCGATCTATAATATAAAACTCAGTCAGGATTGTTTTGGGTCCTAAGGTGACCGGTAGTATTATAGTTCCAATCGAAGTGGCTTTAAGGCTATCATAGCCTCTCAATGTATTTCGAGTGGTGGAATAATTTGTTTCCCCATATCCTAATTTTTGAAGGAAAGAGAAGGGGACTATGTTAACTGCGGCCCCATTATCAGCCATTGCTCATTTTACGTAGTTATTATAAACCCATACTTGTAAGTGTAAGGCTGGATTGCCTCGGCGTGCAATCTCAGCATCTGTAGGCATTTTACTTATTTCGAATATGAATTCGACATCCTTATCCGACTGCCCCAGGGGGTGGATATCAAAATCTACATGGTTTACTTGTGTTTCAGGGGGTTGAGTGATATTGATTAGATGACCTAAACCTAATGCCTCTAGAAGAGCAGCCTTGTGGGTAGGAGAATTCTTCAGTAAGTCCAAAAATGAAATGTGTGAGAAGTTTTTTGTTAGGTCACTAATTAAATCATAGGCACCCACGGGTTTTTCTACTATTTGTTGACTCTTATCTGTTTCTGGCAGGTGACTTGGGCTTGGTTGAGAGAAATACTCTCGTGTTCTTGTTATAGCTTCGATAGGTAGTTCAGCATCTAGTTCTACTAAACTGACTATCTTGGGTCTCGGCTGATTTCCTAATTGTGGCACAACTGGTGGATTTAGTGAAGTCGAGGCTTCATGATCGTTGTTTCCTGTCATTACGCCTTTGTTTGTCCCATTTAGATTTAGCCTATTACTATCATGATTTGGGAGTGGATCATTAAAGATCTTGAGGGGAGCATTATGAGGGGAAACTGCCCCTGCGAGCGTGCTTGGTGGTAGTGACACGGGACCTGCCAAAAACAAATCTGTGAAGAACTGTCTTTGTTCTTCTGGCAAATGTTGCATGAATTTATTGTAGTCACGACACGTTCTAGTATCATGACCTCAAATTTTGTGGAAACCACAATATGAATTGGGATTTTAATTCTTGGTTTGTTGGTTTAGTGTATATTGTGGCCTAAAACTCTGATCAAATTGTTGCCTATTAGCATTAAAGTTTTGCATTTGTTGTCTCTGGCTTTGATTTTGGTTTTGATAACCAAATGAGTTTTGGCTTAGACCCTGTGTGGGATTTCGCCGTTGTTGTTGTTGTTGAGGATGATTAAAATCCACTGTATTGATTGTGGGGGTAAAGTTATTGTTTTGTTGATTGTTCATTGGTAATGAAGTATTCACAGTATTTACCTTTTTAGGCTGATCAGTTACTCCATCTGTTGTCACCCTGCGATTTTTGTTAAGGATTTTAGCTCCTTGATTGACATTCATGGTAGTAAGATAAGTTGTGTTCTGGCTGGAGGTAATTAACCTCCCGTTTGTTCCATATGTCTTACGACCACTATCTATCGCTGCTTGATCTATTCAAAGAGCGCTCTCAAGTACTTCATCGTAAGTTCTTAGTGGGAACTTCTGGACTTCTTCCTTCACCTCTCTGCTGAGAGAATGAAGGAATAAATCGCATAGTTCCATCTGATCCATATTTGGAGCACTTGCTGAAGAATAAAGAACTGTACCCCACCTTTGGATGAAATGGGCAACAGATTCATTGTGTTCTTGTTTAATGTGCAAGAATTCCCTTATTCCTATTCTTAACAGTTTGTTCATGTCAAATGCCTTAATGAACTCTAATATGAGTTGTTTAGATGAATGGATTGAAGCCTCAGGTATTCTGTAATACCAATCAAGAGCGATGCCTTCCAAAGTTTTGGGGAATATATTAGCAACAACCCCATCCCAAGGGAGTAGTTCTCGTATGGCTGTGGCACAAGCCTTGATATGTGCATTTGGATATCCCTCACCTTTGTACTTGGGTAAATCAGGAAGAGGTCTTGGAAGCATGACGCTTCATATGGTGAAGTCTAAGGGATCTTTCAAATATTCTGAATAAGTCCCTATCGCATAGGTTTCGACCATTGATGGTGGTTGCTGATGGAGTGGTGGTGGGATGGGTTCTTGATATGGCGCAGCGTATGCATTGGTAGAGGCATAAGGAAACACCTGCGTTTGAGCAAACATGCCGGGAGAGGAGAACATATCTCCTTGTGGTGATTTGGAGTACATGTTTAAGTATGACAGGGTATTGTCCAGGAATGGATTGTTTGATACTAGACCGGGAGGAATGGTGTTAGAGATGATGGGCCTAGTTGGCGTTTGTTGTGGATACTGAGGAGGCATACCTAACGTGCCTATTCCTATGAGGAGGTCTACTTGGCTAGGATGGTGTGGAGGATTGGAACTTCCTGCTTGCATGAATTGTGAATTTTGACTTGCTTGGGCAAGTTCTAACCCTCTCACTTTTTCTACTAACGTTGAAATGACTTCATTTGGTGAAGTCACGGTGCTTTGCCTTAGCGGCGTTTGTTGTATACCCTGGTGTTGTATAGGCATGTGATATATTGCTATGAACTGATCGCTATCTTGCCAAGTTTCTCAGAGAGTATTTCCTATATGCAATGGTATAGAGGTATTTTCTTGAAAAGAGACCTCGGGTTGCGTTTGTAAACCTCCTACAGGTGGGTACATACCCTGAGAGCGTTGTTCACTCCTAGGATAACGTATTGACTGTTCATCATCTAAGACCAGGTATGGGTCTAATTGTCTACTAATTTGTGGTCTAAGTAGCATCTGAGGAGATGAACCAGATTCTCCGGTAAATGTCATATTATTCGAGCCTGAAGGCTCTATTTGTTGTTTTTGAGGGGGTTGATCTAACTCCTCAGTTTGAAAAGACGAATTATATCTGATTCTTGGAGTTTGTGTTGACAACTGATTAGTTGAGTAGTTGTCACCCCATACCGAGAGTGAGGGTGATGATTTCCTATTCTGTTGGGCGTAGTATGCCTCAAGACCCAAGAGGGGTCTGCCATATGCATCGAATCCTGAAATATTCGAGGGGTATATGAATACCCGCAGAATAATGGGAAGGAGCGAAGGTGGATGAGATAAGATGAAAATTTCTCAAAGAGAAGGTGAAACAGTTGTTGGATTCACGTCGGGTTCACGAATTTTGTACGCCGGAAAAGCGACAAGCGAGTGTGGGAATCTACAGGTAAATCTTTCGCGTACCCGACCTCCCGAGGTCGTGCCGAGATAGCCGGTGGGGATGGAATATGCATGGGATGTAGATAAAATAGTTAGGCAATCTAATGTCTTCAATACGCACTAGTGGAATTTTTGAATCTAAGGTAAAGAAGGCCCTTCTAACATGAACTGGTGTGATAGATAGATCGGCAAGGATGACTGCTCGAAGGCTCCAATCAATATCGAGCTCTGGCGTGATTCGATCTATGGGTTGTGGAATACATGGAAAATGACCTAGGATAGTTTCGTGTATGTCTCTAGATAAGGTCATATGGTGGGTAATGAATATAATCGACTCTACGGACGATTCTCTGGCCTAGTCTAGAATTCTCTAGCTTTGTTAGCCGCTATATCTAGTAAGGATAACTGTTCGACGATGGTGGGTGGAAGTGGGGTAGATCTGAATACTAATGTGCGTAGGCCAATGTCTATGTCTAATTGACTTACGGATTCGTTAGGTTGCGGGATTTGTGGATCACAACCGTAGACTCTTGGTTGTTGCGGTCCTGCTATGGTCATGTACAAAATCAAGTCCTAATCCCTAGTATCCAATAATCATATGCTTTCTCAGCTTCTATATTTAGGATCAATAACTGTGCGATCTTCTCAGAGTACCTCACAGGCGTTCTTGCAACCTGGATTCTTAGGCTGGTATCTATATCTAGAAGAGTGTCTCCTACATCTAGCTGTGGGACCAAAGGATCACAACCAAAGGTTTGTTCTCTTTCAAACCCTTCTACAGTCATATGAATGTTTGCCTAAGGTAATCTGTAGTTCGGTTGATTTGACCAAAACGTGTGTGCTTGGTCGTCTTCTATATTTAATCCCCTCAACTGAGAGATGATCTGTCGTAAATCTATTGTTGTTTGGAAGATTTGGATTCTAAGGTTCTAGTCTATGTCAACTATTTCCGTGACGAGATTGGGTTGAGGCACAATTGGCTCAAATACGTATTCCTCGGGCTCCCTAGGTCCCGTGATTGTCATATAAAAGCAATAATGTAAATCTAACTGCAACAAAGAAAATTTAACTACGTGGAATAAATCTAGAACATATATATTTTCTATTTTTATATTTTCTGAGAAACTTTAAGAATTAAGAAAGCAGCTATTTAAAATATCTAGAATTGACAACTAAGATAAAACTTAAAACAAACAAAATAACCGAGTATAGTTATTTGTTTGTGTAATTTGTAGATCTATTCTAAATAATGAAATAACTTGCCTAATCTATTTGCCAGACTCTCGATCCTACCTCAGAAGTGAGGAGTGAATCATAATTTCTCAGAAACTATCAATCCCCACAGCTTCCCTGGCAATATCGAAAGTAAACTTGACTGAAAAGAAGTGATTATCTACTCTGTTTGATATATTTCTAATTTAAAACTTTGAAAGCTAGAACCTAGATTCTGCAGAACAGTGGCGAATCCAATGGTGTGTGTGATCTTGTCCCCTCAGTGTGATCTCCTCGTTCCTTCGTGTTCACGTGAATCCAGAAAAGCGTGTAATGCTAGCATCAACAGAAGTAGATATTGGGACAAAGGCAACTCAAAATACAGACTGAATATAATGCAAGTAGGAGAGGGATAGCGCAAGAGTATAGAGCTTGGCTTATGCAATTCCTAGCGGGATTTATTGCGAGTCATGCAACATAAAGCGTCCAGAACCTGAAACTATCCTATTTTGAGGAGCAAAACCTGCAACTTTAATGGCTTCCTAAGCTATTCTACTCCAATGGATTGGGTGAAATAACAACACTGCCTGCACAAGATGGATATGTGGCTTACCAACAGCTGAACAATGCTAACTAAGCATGCAAAGAATTGAAACTATGGCTTCTAAGAAAAATAACAGATTGAACTATTGAAAATGAGAGTATGAGAAGTGAATGAGGGGCAGACCTTTGTTTGTGCACAAGCCATTTATTTATAGCTTTTCATTCACCCCAAAGATCAAAACCAAACTGAACTCTAAAACTATAAACAATGGCCAAACACTATTCCAGGGGACCAAAAACATAAATGCAAGCCCAAGTCGGTAAAAAAAGCTGGTGAATCGTTGATTTTTACATGAGTCACGTTAAAAATGCTTTCTGGAAAACGCATAAAGGGACCGCTGCTCTGAGCTGGGCAGTGGTTACAGGACCGCCGCCTATGCAGGGTGGCGGTTTCGTAACTAAAGGGAAAAAGGTCCAGAAAAGAGGAAAAGAGATAAAACAAAGGACGCAGGGGCTAAGCGGGGCATGCAGGATGTTAACACACACTTGGAGATCTTTTTCAGATTCCGAACACCTTGCGAGGAGACCTGTATCATCATTGGGGGCGCTTGTTACGTTGTTCCGACAGTACAGTACCTTACAATTTTTGGTATGTACAGGCACATACGTAGAGAATGAAATATCCATTCCAGATGACCCCATGGGAAGGAAGAAGCCAATGCTAAAGCCCAAGGAGAAAGAATACGAAGAAGAAGTGGAAGAATAAGGGGCGGTGGAAAGGTAAAATGTAGGTACCACGGGGCCGAGTACCTATGTCCAGAAGAAGAGAAGAACGGTGGTTAGGGAAAAGACCCTGAAACCTGTAAAGCCACCATCTCCTGAAGAACCCTCAGATGAAGAAAAGACAGCAACCCCAATTCCATAGTTTTCTGAAAGAGAAGAAGAACAAGGAATGGAGGAACATGGGTCTGAAGATACAAATAACTTGAATGCCTATGTAGGCGAGAAGGATGTTAATGAAGGGGAAGAGTTGGAGGTTGATCAAGAGCCAATAGATGTCCATGAATTTGAAGGAAAGGAAGCTGAGGATGCAAATGATGCCTTCATCTTTGTAAGGAGGAAAGGTGCCCAAAGGGAGGAAGGCACACGTAGTGAAGAGGGGAGTGAAGGGGCTAGTACCAAGGAGCCAGATATGCCCAAGCTCACTCAGGATGAGGTGAATGAAAAGGCAACAAGGGAGGCAGAGAGGATAATTGATGCCTTGGTCAATGAAGTGTTGGGGTGTAGCATGGAGCTCGTGCTCGGTGAGTTCAAGAAGGAGCAGAGGGAGAAGAGTGGAAGTAGCACAAAAGGCCCAACTCTCTCGGTAATTGTTCCCAAGGGCTTGCACACGGGAAGTAAACACGTGGAAGGGGGAAGAACAATAATGGGTTATATTGATGACCCCAACAAAGTTTTGTGCATGCATTTCCAAAGTACCGTGCCCACCAAGGACCTCACCGCCATGGAGTCCTTTGACCCTGAGGGTGGATACCCACGAACGAGGAAGATGCTATCATGGGCATTCGACTCCCACCTTGATGAGCCTGAATTCAAGATTAACTAAGGAGCGGTATTAAAGCTATCTGAAGGAAAGGGGGAAAAACCCCATTGTAAACACACAGCAACTATCAGATGAGAAAGTGTGCAACGCACTCAACAAAGTCTCCGTGGAAATTGAGGCTAGGCTCTTTGGCAGGAATGATAGGGTTAAAGTCTTGGAGGACCTGTTGGAAAAGAGGAAGGAAGAAGTGGTGAAGCCAACGAAGGATCTCAGCCTTGAGAAATTAATCAACGCTCAACTGCAGAGGGAGCTTCAGGAGGAAAAGGCTAGGGTACGTGAAGTTTCCAAGGTGGAGCTCATCTCCCAATCGATTATCACAAAGCACCCGAATCTTAACCCTCCCACACAAAAGTATAGATCTTCCCTGGAATGTCTAGAGGACTTGACTCGGGTCCTCACCATGGACAGGCAACCCTTGGCATTTGAGTCATCAAAAGAGGTAGTGGTGCACTTGGAGAAAGAAGACAAGTTGAAGGTCGTCATGATCGTGGCCGAATACAACAAGGTGCTCACCGACGTAAGAATAGCTACACAAACCATGGGGGTCACTTACAACCATTGCACAGATCAAGACAAAGTGACAAGCATACTGCTTGCTAGCGACGAAGCTAAGCTGAAAGAATTCAGAGAAAAGAATAAGGGCAATAGAGTCGAGCAGGAAAGGATCATAGCCGAAGTAGAAAAGAAATCTGAGGCCATTGAGAACCGGCGTGTCTCAATAAAAACCCAGTTAAAAGAGCTCTACAAGGTAATCACAAGGAAGATGGATGCCCTAGAAAATCACGCTAAAGAACTGGAGACTGTGGTGGAAACCATTACCACACAAGGGGAGGGGCTAACCTTCGATGAGGTAAGCACCTTGGTTGGTGAAATCTACACTAAAGTCCAGGAGGAAGTCAAGCGCTTAGAGTGCACTGGAGGCCGACCTCCAGCAAAATTTTCCCCTTCTTCTCCTTTAGGTAATTTTCCCCCTAATCTTTCTTTTTCCCATTCTTTATTCTTCCCCCCCATTCTTTTTCAAGGAAAGGCCGTGCATTCTTTTTGTACTGCATTCTTTGAGAAGGTTCCCAAGGGTGGAGAACAGGTGAAGTGTGGGGTAATGTTGGGCCCCTAATATAGCTTCCAAATCTTAAGGGCGCGTAGGCGCGCATGGCTGTAGGAAGCGCGCAAGTGAAGCTGCACAAGGAAAAGTTTAAAAGGCTTCTTAGAGAACCCAGGACGCGCGCGCCATGCAAAGAACAATTCGAGACTTAGCCATTTTTGGCCTTTGGGACATAACAAATGAAGAACGTGTTCCGTTTGGATAAGGTTCTAGCCTGGCGATAGGGTATCCTAGAGGGAATATACCTTGCGATGGAAAGATCCAAAAGGTTAATCATGACATGGAGAGGCATGCGCCTGGGGCGACCCATACCTTGACACTTGGGGGTAGATCTGAGGCTACAAAGGAGTTTGTTAGAGCTCAGAGGCCTATTTATACGTGCACCCTTGACAAAGAAAAGGAGGCAGAAGTAAGGTAGCGGAGCTCTGAAGAATTACTGCAAGAACTATGCGATGAAAATGGGTAAAGGATTCCAACAAGGATGTAATGGGGAAATGGGGAATGTAATTATTTTGTTTTGTGAGAATACATGTATGGATCCACACATGGCGCATGACTACGGTCTGTCTTCTATAATCTTTTATAAGTAATACTATCAATGAATGTGATAAGGTTGCCCTGACAAATGTATTAAGACTCTTTCTCTATATTACCTGCATATTTCTATTGTACTTCTGTTCTTGTATAATCATGAATCTTACTTGAATGCTATGAATAATGGTGGATTTACAAGTTCCTAGTTCTATTACTTCTGTTGTGCGCTTTTCTTTTATTATGGCTGAAAGGGTATAGATGCTGTTCTGAGCTCTATAGCTTTTTCATGTCTTTTAAATCACTAAGTCAAGATCATGAGCATACCTTCCACTGAACTCACATAAAAGAGAGACTCAGCTCCCTCTCGCGTGCCTCGGGTGAGCACCCAACGCCCGCTGGGTGATAGGTTGGCGCGCATGAGGTTCCCTTTTTCTTAGTGGGGTGTAAAAACAACTGCAAGTGTTGCGAAAGTCGAAGAGCTTATCTGTCACTTGCATGTATATGTGTCCAGCTGTTCGAAAATATTTCTAGAATTGGACAAAAAATTGCAATTAGAGTGACTGATGGTAAGAAGCTTTTAAAATATGTTAATATAAGGTGTGTTAATATCCATCGTTGGTAGGTTTTATGTATAAATATCGTAGAGAAGTTGACAAGGCAAAATATTTGTTTGTACCATTTAAAAAATTTGGAAACATTACTTACATTAATTGGTATTCTACCCATGTTGAAGGAAAATAATTTTTTGAGTAAAAATGCTCAAGATAGGTCCATATATATTGTTGATTTCATATGGTTGAGAAAACGTGTATGTCAAACTTTAGATATTTTATACCTATCCCAAGACAATTTTAAAGGGCCTGTATTTGAGAATTTACAAATATTAACAGATATTAAGGATCCTATTTTGTATTTTAAATTTGATATTAAGGATTATTTTTGTATCGTTATTATTGAAAAGGAGATACCAATGCATACTTTTCAAAAACAGTTGATTTGATGGGAGAAGAAATTGAAGAATTTCATGTAACATCTATTTTATATGACACTATTATTTCTGATACACTTATGAAATTGAGAAAGATTTCACAAATCTTAACTACAAAAATTTGAGATCATTTTTAAAAGGGATGGACCTACTTAGGGCCATGAGAGTAGTGAATCCCATATTTTGAAACATTGTTAATGGTCATAGTGAAGAATTAACAAGTAATCTATTTCTTGAATATATGAGTGCTCTGATTAAGCATTTCAACAAGTTCGTATAGATAAATAGAGCTGAAATTAAATGCATTTTGCAAAATGATTTACTGATATCTCAGTCAACAAATTTTGGAATTACAATCATTGATCAATATTGATATCTAAATGAACCAATGGAAAATGGAGCTATCACAAGGCTATGGAAAAAATTGTATCCTAGTAGCATCATGCATGAAAATATTAGTGAATATTTTCGATTATATGAATTTTTCCAAACAATGATTTTGGGATCAATGGAAGATGATGGGTCTTTAGTGCATTAATCTTTTGTTAAATCAAAACTTTGATACATATTGGATAGAAATATGAAGACATGTTTGAGATTGTATGTTTCATGTTATCACATGGATACATTTCCTTATAAAAGGGCACTTGCCTTTTGTACTTCCCTAATGCATTGAGCAAGATAGATGATTTTAATATTGACCTAGGAAGTGGATACTCTGCTGGCGACAGTAGATACAAATGTCTCTAAAGAAAAAGGGTTTACTCATGTTCAAAACACACTTATACTGAGAGGTAGGTGAATCAGTTATAGTTCAATTTACACTTATTTAAACATTTACATCCATAACAAAAATTATATGAGATATAACAATTCCACAATAAATTATTTATGTGGAAACCCTTTTAAGAAAAAAACCATAGAGAAGGACTATTTGGATCTATTGTCCAAATCCAGTCACAAAATTAATTGTTTAACCAATGTTTGTAGGCACCAACCTAATGGAGACACCAATCCCCAATGATAAGTACCAACTTAGTAATTATTTGTAAGCGCCAACTCACTGGAGACACCAATCCCCAAGGCCGAGCACCCACTCAGTAATATTTGTGAGCACTAACTCACTAGAGATACCAATCCCAAAGGTCGAGCACCAACTCAACAATGAAGAAGATCCACCCTCTATATTTGCTTCTTCAACCCGATTATAGCTTATAAACTACCTTCTCATATTCCTATAATTTACGCTCTATTATTTACTTATGTGCTCTCCAATCTTCTTCAACAACTTGAATTTCTTAATATGCTTGAGTTTTCTCTTTCTCCTTATTCTCTAATCCTTTTTATAGGTCTTCATGAACCTCTCCTTCATTGTCACTCTCTTCCCTTTTCTTTTCAAAATGGCATCATAATATCATGAGCACACACACCTGAATTCGTATTTGAATTCATTTATATAATATGTTCAATTCATGAACAATTATGAATTTTCATGAGTTGGAATATTTTAGAATATTCATCATGAGTCGGCTTTAGCATATTTGAATATTTGAATTTTTCAACGACTCCCGCGGGCCATCCCTCTTTTTCTTTGTCCCGCAAAATTCCATGACCATCGCAGACAACCCTGAACACTCTGGAGTAGATTCTTCATTGTGTGACTATCTTCCTTTATCATCACACAGTGGCTTTTATGTCATTTCCTTCAATATGCGGCATACAACACCTTCCTTGGCATTTCCTTGCCCATCCTTTCACAATGCAACACTTTCTGACTTCTGCAGCCCTTTTTCCAACACCTACGGATCACAATTAACACCCACAAACAACTAACACCATTTTTAGAGTACTGCTACTACCCGTGGAACATTATCACCACCCGTGGCACACTATCCCACCCATGAAACACTATCACCACCCGCAGAGCACTATTAGAACCCACATAACACTACAAATTAGTTTTGTGGAATTCTAAATTCAACTGTCTCATATGACATTGATGACAATATTTATAAAAATCTCCCCCTTTGTCATTGATGGCAACCCACAATTTCCAGCACCTTTCATCTATTCTGAATGTCCTTGCAAAATTTCTTCCTTGACTTCTAGCTCTCCCCCTGATGGACTTATTGCTTCATACTGTTAGCACTTCCTTTTCTTTCCTTTCTAACTCTTCTATTTCTCCCCCTTTATGTATTACTTCTTCTAACATACAATTCTCCCCCTTGACATCAATGGAAAAGGGAAACAATTCCTCACCACATACTCCCCCTGAAAAATATGATTTAATTCAATGACCTGTTGAAAAGGATATCACTCCCAATTTTTTTCTAAGATATTCAAATGTTTCTTTTAGAAGATGTTTTGTAAAAATGTCAGCAATATGTTTTTTTGTGGCAATGTAGTCTAGCTTAACCCATTGATCTGCAATTTTCTCTCTCAAGAAAATATACTTGATGGGAATGTGCTTCATTCTAGAATGCATAAATAGATTCTTTGAAGTATTTATTGCACTAGTATTGTCACATAGTATAGAAATGGGAGAATCAAATTCTACCTTGACATCCCTTAAGTTTATGTTTCATCTAAAGCACTTGTGTACAACATGAAACTGCAACAATATATTCCACCTTAGCTATAGATAGAGAAATAGGAGTTTGTTTCTTACTCAACTAGGATACTAAATCATTGCCCAAGAAGAAGGCATTTCCACTTGTACTCTGCATGTCATCAAAACAACCAGCCCCAATCTGCATTTGTATATGTAGTTGAAGTGAAATCTTCACATCTTTTGTATCATAGTCCATAATCCAACATACCTTTCAGATATTTGAAAATTATTTTAATAACTTACACATGAGATTATTTTGGAGTAGCTTTAAAATGTGTAACCATGCCTACAACTTGCATCACATCTGGTCTTAAAGTAATTACAAATAATAGGCTTCCAATCATCATTCTACAGAAATTATTATTAGCCTCAGGAGATTCATCATCCTTGCTTGACTTACATCTTATGACCATGGGAGTACTTACTAGATTGTAATCTTCCATTATGAATTTCTTCAACAATTCCTTAATATACTTGGTTTGTGAAATGAATATTCCTTTGTTAGATTGAGTGATTTATATCCCAAGAAAAAATGACAACTCATCAAGCATGGACATTTCAAATGATTTTTGCGTTACCTCAGCAAAATTTTTACACATCTTATTACTAATCCCTCCAAAAATAATGTCATCAACATAAACAATAATAATAAGTTGATTCTCACCTTTAGTTTTGGTGTAGAGATTGTTGTCAGATATTCCTTTCTTAAACCCTTCTTGTTGAAGATACTTGTCTAGTCTTGAATACTAGACTCTGGTGGATTGTTTCAATCCATAAAGAGTTTTTTTAGTTTTCACACAAAGTCCTTATTATCTAATAGAATGAATCCTTCGTGTTGTTCCGTGTATACTTCTTTTTCCGTATTTCCATTTTAAAAAGTAGATTTGGCATTCATTTGATAGACTTTAAAGTTCTTATAACAAAAAAATGACAGGAACATTCTAATAGCTTTTAAGAGTGTAATAAGAGCAAAATTTTCTTCAAAATTAATACCTTCAACTTACGCATAATATTTGTAGACTAACCTTTATTTATTTCTTACTACTTGCCCATCTTCATTTAGTTTATTTCTAAATACCCACTTGGTGCCAATCAAACTCTTATCCTTAGGTATTGGGACAAACTCCCAGGTTTCATTCTTCTCTATCTAATCAAGTTCTTCTTCCATATCTCTAATACAGTGTTTGTCTTTTCTTGCTTCAATAAAACTTTTAGGCTCAAATTTGGATAGTAAAGGCATATTTTCATGTTCTTCCACATTTTCCAGTCTTCTTCTGGTTTGTACTCCAAGATTTTTATCACCTATAATGTAGTTTTCTGAATGATTCTTCTAGACTGATCTTGATGGTGTTTTTGTTTCCTTTATTTCAACTTCTTTCATCCACCTTTTCATCATCATTGTTGGCTTCTTTAGAATAATCAATTTCTTGTACCCTATTTTGCTTATACTTTATATCATCAACCTTTACATTTGCACTTTCAATAATTTTGAATGTTTTTAGATTGTAACATAAATAGGATTTTCTTATTTTAGAGTAACCAAGAAAAATACCTTCATCAACTCTAGCTTCAAACTTTCCCAAGTCTTCGTCATCTTTCTTAATATAGCACTTACTTCCAAAAACTTTGAAATGTTTAATTTTTGTTGGTCTTCCCTTCCATAGTGCATAAGGATTTTTGTTGTTTTTAACTCTAATATTCCCTCTAAAAGACCATGGCAATTAATTTCTCTCTCCAGAATCTATCAAGTTCTTTGGATCTATCTAGCATAGTCCTAGCCATCTCTTGCACATTTCTATTCTTCCTTTCAACAACTCCATTTTACTATGGAGTTTTTGTAGCAAAGTAATGCCTCTTTATTCCATGACACTCACAATACTCTATGAATTCATTTGACATGAATTCTCCTTGTTGGTCAGATATTAAACACTTAATTTTTAAATCCATTTCATTTTCAACCAGAACTTTGAACGACTTAAATTTCTCAAATGCTTCATATTTTCAACTTAGAAATGTAACCCATGTCATTTTATTAAAATCATCAATAAATAACATGAAATATCTCTCACCTTGCATTCTTTGAGTCCTTGTAGGCCCACAAAGATCAATATGCACTAGTTCCAGTAACTTTGTGGTTGAGTACTCATGTTTCTTGAATGGGGCCCTTGTCTGCTTTCCAAATTGACATTGTTTGTAAATGGTATTTACTAGTTTAGTAATCTTTGACATGTCTCTAACAACTTGTTTAGAATTAATTTTAACTAGATTATCAAAGTTCATATTGCCCATTCTTCTATGCCACAACCAACTCTTATATATTTGTCTCATGCAACACTTTTCACCTTTAATATCACTGAGAATGTAAAGATTATTTGTTGTCATGCATGCATAAGCAACAACCTTCCCAGTACTTTATTTTCTAATTTCATAGCATCCAACACAAAATGTTACAATGTATCCTTTATCACTCATTTGACTCACACTTAGTAGATTATGTTTCAAACCTTCAACATACAAACCATTCTAATTTTTTAACTTACCATTATTTAAATTGATGGTACCCTTGCCTGCGATTCTCATTCTTGCATTGTCCCCAAACTTTACAGTACCTCCATTTATCTTTTTCAAAGTAAGAAAATTTCTTTTATCTCCAGTCATGTGGCTTGAGAAACCATTGTCAATGTACCATTGGTTTTCTTCATTTTGAGCAGGGAATGTTCTTTATTCTCGATTTTTTATTTTTTCTCCTTCCAAATTTTTACTAACCAATTTTTCTGATTATCTATAGTTTTCTCATTTGTATTATGTCCAGTAGATTCCACAGGCCTACTTCTATAAAACCAGGCTCTATGTGTCATTAAATACCAATAAAGTAAACATTGGGATTGAGGACACATCAAAGGAGGTGATTATTGGTGATTACTGGTATGAATCAGAGGTTACAAAGATAATTGAGCTATTGTGTGAATTTCAAGACTTGTTTCCAAGGGATATCATGAATTAAAGGGTATACACCATTGTTAGCCGAAATAAGAATCAAGCTTAAGGAGTGTGCGTGACAGGTTCATAAGAGGCCCTACCAAATGAATCTCAATCTGTGTGTCAAGGTACAAGATGAAATTGATAATATGCTCAAGTCAGTCATCATTAGGCCTATTGAGGAGTCTTAGTGGATAAGCCCCATGGTGATTAACATCAAGAAGGATGGTCGAATAAGGATCTTTGTTGACTAGAGGGTTCTCAATTCTTCATGTGTCATAGATTCATTTCCTACACCATTCACTAAAGATATTTTGGAAGGAGTAGTGGGACATGATATATACTCATTTACAGATGGATTTTTAGGATACCATTAGGTGAGGATCATGCGCGAACATTAGGAGAAGACCACCTTTGGAATGGAATGTGGATGTTTTTCCAACAAATTTATGGTCGTTGGCCTGAAGAATGCACCAAAAATATTCTCACACATTTTTGTGCAGGCATTTCAATATTTTATTCATAAATTTCTTCAAGTTTACTTGGATAATTGGATGGTGTATGGGTTAGTGAAAGATCGTTGTGATTTTTTAAGACTAATTTTTGAAAGATACAAGAAGTTTAACATCTCCTTAAACATCAAAAACGTATATTTGCAACACCTTTTGGCACTTTACTTGGGCACATTATTTGTCAAGAAGGCTTGTTAGTGGACCTAGCCAAGATTGCAGTTATTTTGGGGCTGGAAAAGCCAACCAATCAGAGTGAGGTGTGTGGATTTCTTAGACACACTAGTTATTACAAGAATTTTATTAAGGGGTATGCAAAGATTGTCGCACTACTAGAAGAATTATTGAAATCAAAACAAAAATTCTATTGGGGTGATGCGTAACAACAAGATTTTGAGACCTTAAAGGAGAAGCTAACCACTATGCCTATCTTACACTTCCCTTCCTAGAATAAGCGATTTCATGTGCATGTAGATGCTTCAGGTACAACTAGTGGAGTAGCATTGGCACATCTAGGTGAAGGTAATATTGATTATCCCATATGTTTTGTAAGCAGGAAGCTAACACCGACTGAGTAAAAATATACAACTATGGAGCGTGAAGCTTTGTTAATGATATACACGCTTCATAAGTCCATGCAGTACTTGTTGGCCACACCATTTATATTCTATACCGACCATATGGCATTGAAGTACTTGCTCAATGATTTGGTTTTGCAAGGGCGCATTTGTTGTTGGATCCTTCTTTTCCAAAAGTTTGATTTCTCAATTATAGTAAATCCTAGAAAAATAAATTTTGGACATGATCATCTGTCAAGGATTAAATTTTGCGAGGATGCGTAGATCATATAAGACGCCATGTTAGATGCTCAGTTGTTCAAACTAAACAACATGCCAGCAAACTTAGAAGATATTGTGGTATTCCAGATTAGAGTTGTGCCTGAGGGTATAAAGACATTATATAAAAATCAGCTTCTCATTCGCTCAACACCCTACCAATTAATTGGAGGAGACATGTACAACATGGGTAGAGATGAAGTCTTGCATAGATATGTACTGGATCATGAGCACAAAGCTATCATAGAAGAAGCACATAGTGGAATTTATAGTAGACAGTATGAAGGAGAAGTGACAACGTGTAAGATATTACTTGTAGGTTTATGGTGGGAAACATTATATAAGGATACCAAGGCATTTTTTAAAGCTTGAGACCATTGTCAGAGGACAGGTAAACCAAGAAATAGGGATGAGATGATGTTACACCTTATATCAAGTGCAGAGCCATTTGAGAAGTGGGAAATTGACTTTGTAGGCCTCATTGGACCACCTGCGCATAGGATAGGTGCACGTTATATCATAACACGTACAAATTATTTGACAAGGTGGGTAGAAGCTACACCTACAAAGGATTGCACTACAACAAAAATAGCTAGGTTTCTATGGGAGAACATCATAAGTAGGTATGGTTGTCCATTGAGCCTTACCAGTGATAGGGGAACCCATTTTCTGAATGAGACTATTAGAATCCTACTAGCAGAGTTTATGGTAGCACACCATAAGACTACCCCTATTACCCACAAGAAAATGAAACTACTAAGGCCTTCAACAAAATTTTGGGACAAACATTGACTAAGATATGTAATGTTGGAAGGAAGTACTGGGATGACAAGTTATCGGTAGTGTTAAGGCAATATAGAACAACTTATAAGAGATTGAATAAGGACACATCCTTTCAGTTGGTGTTTGGTGCAAAGGTTTTTTTACCTGTGGATTTCATGTTACCCTCCCTATGTATTACACGCACATGAGGATTGGATGATGAGAAAGCAATAAAGGAGTGCATTGATAAACTAATGCAGATAGATGAGAGGTGTATTATTGCGTGATGGAGTTAGAAGAAAAATAAATCTAGTCTAGATACTAAGTCACGCACTTTGGGTACATTTATAGGTCATGATCACATACCACTATTCATATGATTCCTATGCGAGAATAAATCTAATTGACCACTATCTTTGGCCACTTTACTTTATTTCCAATTTCCTTCTTGGCCTTACACACCCTATTACCCAGTCTGATTTTCAATACTTCATCTTTTCCGAGTATGAACACCAGCGCCCAGGCAAGACGTCAGTGTCGAGGTACCCTCGACCTCTTTATATCTTTCTCACCTCTTGTGGACCTCTTCTATTCATTGGGCATCTTGTTTTTATCATGGTTGGCCTTTTAGTGGTCAATTACGAAATTAAAACAAGGGAAACATGTAAATATAAAGCTATGTGACCATAATAAATGACCAAGCACTAAGCATCTTCTATCACCACCTAAGGTTGCATCCAAGAGCATTCTAAGAGCATCAAAGAATTCATCTAGCTATCATTCAAGGGACAAGGGATTGCATTTCTTTTGCATACACTTCATAGAAGGGGAAGTTCATTTTCCATGCACACATCTAGTTACATCTTCTACATCTAGTTATTGCTCATTATTCAAGTGTGTCAGGTACAAGAGACACCTAGGGCATGATTCTACACAAACACACGCAAAACTACATGGATTTTGAAATGTAGTGCAGTGCTCGGATCGTAAGTTCACTCAGTCAGGTGACCGTCGGGGTTAGTGTGACTCCCCATTTGCATATTTTCTTTTTAGGAGTTGATGTGTTTTGGGGTTTTACATGTGCTCTTTCTCTTTACAGGTTGCAGGTGAATCTTGCAGACTTGGTGTAATATATAAGCAACCAACAACGAAGGGCAATGACATATAAGCGACACTAAAGAAATCATTTTCTAATTTTCTGAGCAGTCATAGGCAACTATCTGTGGTCTACAGTACCTAGGAGCCCCTGACTTGTTCCAGGTGCCCCAGTCCAAGAAGATCTTATGGTCGCACAATTTTCTGAGCCTGGTTAAGACACTTCCCTCCTCTTTTTCATCATTTCTTTAGCTCAACATAATCTAGGATTATTTACAAATCAGCTAAGTCTTCTTTCCTCCCTCTTACACTTAGGGTTTTACATTTATGTTGTTTATTGCTTAGGCCAAATCTGTACTTTATTGCTTATTCATTTGTTGCTACATTGCAATATAAGGTTTAACATAAATTCTATTGTTTAAAAATCATTTGGTGAACCCATCTCATTCGAACACTCTTCGGTCCTCCTCTCATCACTTCTTGCATTTTTTTAGGATCCTCTCCTCCTGGATGTCTCTATCCAATAATCCTGATTGTACCAATAAACTCGGGTTTTATCTAGCTAACACTTATATTCATCCTCATACATCTCTTTTGTATGTGTATCACAAATTTACTTCTGCTCTATCTCCCAATGAAGATCACATCACTTTCACATCTTATGAGTTAAATTCTTAGGTTATGTTAAAGATGATACCCCCTATATGTTCAAGTTTGTATTAATAATGTGGGGGTTAAGCGTGCCTTAGTTGATAATGGCTCATGGCTCAATATTTGTAATATTGCATTCCTCCACCAATTGGGTCTTTCTAAGACCTCTTTTACTCCTTCATCTATTTCTATTTATGGATTTGAAAATATACCCAAGCATGTCTTAGGTGTTATCACCCTCCCTATTATTGTTGGACCATGTACATTGTCCATTCCATGCCATGTAATTCCTAATAATCTTCATTATAATATTCTTCTTAGATGACCTTGGATCCATGCTATGCATGTGGTTCCTTCTAATCTTCATACACAACTTAAATTTCTTTATCACGGAGTTGTTTACGATATTCCTGTAGATCCATCACCATTTGCATATTGTAATTCTATTGAGCATTCCATAGACACTCCTAGTTCTTTTGCATCCAGTCACGACTTCTCCAAATATGGTCTTGGTTATAAATATTTTCTCCATTATTGTTTCTCTGGTTATGGCTTAGGCCCATATGGTCAAGGAGTCACAGAACCATGGGCTCTCCTCACTCAATCTAATAAGTTAGATTTAGGATATCATCTACCCTCTATATGTTCTTCGGAAGCTTATACTACTTTTTATACTTCCTCGCTTCCTCCGATATATCCAGACCTTATCAATGATTCTACATCGGTTGCTTGGGATAATTTAGACACTTTTTCTACTAATGAATCTCTTATAAAATACATGGGATTTTATGATCACCTCAATTCTGACACCATAAGAAGTGGTTTCCATCACTTCTTAATACTACCCGCCTACTTTGGAGAGTCTGATGCATTTCCCGAGAGTTTTGATGCTCCTAATACTATTCCTACTGACCCATACATAAAAGATCAGTCAAATATTATTAACGAGGATACCATTCAATATAACCTTGACACTTCTGCTAACCCGTACATGGTTTTGTTAGTTGCTTCTCTCACGCCTGATGAGAAAAGAGATATCAAACAAGTCCTTCATGAATTATTTGATATATTTTCATGGGACTATAGTTATATGCCTGGTATTGATGCTTCTGTAGCCATGCATAACATTGTCCTTCACCCTAGTGCAAAGCCCATTTAACAAAAAATCCACAAAATACACCCTAAAGTTGCACTACTCGTCAAAGAAGAAATCCAATACTTACTTGATGTTGAATTTATTCGATCCATGGATTATCTTGAGTGGGTATCTAATATTGTGCTTGTTATGAAACTGGATGGTCGAGTACATTGTTGCATCAATTTTTCAGGATCTCAATAAGGCCTCTCCCAAAGATAGTTTTCCATTTCCACATATTGACGCCATCATCGATTCTAATGTTGGATACGATATCCTTTCATTCATGGATGGCTTTGCTGGATATAACCAAATTAAAATCAACCCTTCCGATCAAGATAAAACTTCTTTTACTGCTCCATGGGGGACTTTTTGTTATACCGTCATGTCCTTCGGCATTTAAAATTCTAGGGCCACTTACCAACGAGCAATGACACATATATTCCATGACTATATTCATAAGATTCTTAAGGATTATGTCGATGATATCCTTACCAAATCACGACATCATTCTACACATATTCATGACCTTCGCACACTCTTTGAATGTCTATGATAATTTAAAGTGTACTTAATCCTGTGTCTTTTGAGTCACCACTGGTAAGCTCCTTGAGTATTGTTATCGTCAAATCACTGCACCCTCCAAATGGCCAAAATGTGAATAGGACGTTCGATGTGATTGGGTAACATGGGATCACCTCTCAAGTTGTAGGACTTGGGCTTGAGGTGAACCTCTAGAGAAGGTCGGCTTCCTCTTCCTAAACTAAGTTTTGTACTACTCCTAACGTAATAAAATGGTTATCTAGACCTCTACTAAAATTTTCATAGGCTTTAGGGAAAAAGATTTACAAGAATTGAAACTATACTAGGGATGGTGATGCACAAAATAAAGGGTGTTTCCAGACTCAAGAAGGGTTAATTTTAAGAGGTTTTTTTACACCACAAGCCAGCTTCACCTACTGTAACTTAGAGAGGGTAAACAAAATACCATGAACTAAGAAGCATGTGTTCCCTTTGTTAAACTCATCTAGACAAACAATATGTTGGTCTTCCAATGAAGAAGGATGAAACTAAGAAGGGTGAACAAGCACCATAACTCAAATGTAAGAAAAAATCCACCACTTGATAAACAAAAAACTCCAAGAACCTGCAATAGAAACTTAAACTTGCACAGTGTATATGTAAGCATGAGAAAGGCACAAAGAAGTATAGAATGATGAAAGGACTAAGAATAGTCACAAACACACATTTTATTTCTTCAACAACATGCACAATGCATCATTACATTCAGAAGAGGCAATGGTTTCCATTATAGTCTTGGAAAGGAGGCTTGAAATGTCCCCAATCCACAAATCTAACTTGCAGGAGAGAGAGGATTCTTGAAAAATATGCACTTGTCTAAGATGTCTAACTTGTCCAACTTGTGTCACATGTCTAAATTTTGTGACCAATGTGTAACCCCTTGGAATGAACTTCCAACTTGCATTTATAGAAAATCCATGTGAGAGAAGAAAGGAGAAGTCATAAATTCCTTCCTAAAATGAAGGCAAATGATGGTCAACATTATTACAAAGTTAGTTGAACCACATAACCCTCAATCATGTGCCATTAATGACCAGTTTGAATTAATCCTCTTATTTAATTAAAGGAATATTTAAATACAATGTTTTAATAATAATAATAATAACTAGAATTATTAAAATATTTTAATAAAAATATTAATTTAATACTTTTAGGTGGGACCCCCTTAGGATCAATTTGCATTTAAAGGGGCATAATTTTCCAAAATGGACCAACTCGATGGTTGGGTAACTTGACAACTCACAGAGTTGGTTAGTGAGTTGTGCTTCATTTTCTCAACGCTTTCGCCACATCGAGCTTCTTTCACCACCGCATCAATCGACGAGATCCTAACTTACCTTAACTCCCAAGCATGTGAGTACATCGACATCGAGCTTCTTGGCCTCCACTTGACATAATGCAGACACATCACCGGGCATCCCGCCTTCTAGCTCAAACGGGCTCCTCTGAATCCATTCTTATAAGCTTAACGTAAGTGAGTTCTCCTCCCAAGCTTGGATCCATACTGTAAGCTCAAAGGATATCAAACTGCCCCATATGCATGATTTCATTGAGCTCACAAATTCCAGTGTTCGATCTATTTATTAGCTCGAATCTTTCTAAGTTACTACTTGAGTGGATCAACGACTCGATCACTCACTCCCAAAATCTATTTTGAGCCCATCTTCGTATTGTGGACCATTCTGAACTACGAATTAACATTCCTTAGATTAAGTCAGCCTTGTCTGAAGACCTTGTGAGTTGATCTTGAGCTCATTCATCTCTGGCCACTCATGGTTCACCATCCTTGCTTGAAAATGAGTTGATATCCTTCATATTTAACTCATTTGTGCCAAGGCCGAATCACCTATTCCTTCTACCAATGATCTTCTCAAACAAATGACTTAGCTCGACATTTGTAGCTTGATCCGAAATGACCTCGCCATGTGGATTTCCTGAGTCGTGGCTTTCATCCAATATACATCTTGGTGAGTCCATTACTGAGCTCCTCAAGCCATTAATCTTTAACTTGTATGACAACTTAAAGCTTTGTTGTCCTTTTATCTGGTTTGCTCAGCTCGACACTCATTGAGTTGGCCGACTAATCTTTGATGCTAACCCATCAGGACACCAAGTCTCACCCTGCCCACATTCAACTCCTAATCTTAGTTTTGAGCCATTTCATTTTGAGCCCCTTGCTCATTGTTAATGCCTTGCCATGTGCCAAGTACCGAGATCATCATCCTTACGAGCTAACCCTCACCGAATTATTTCATGCTTTAATACCCACCATGGATGCACCATTGAGTTTTTCTATTCCTTGATCTTTACCATAATGCATGTCTTCCTGAGCCAAGATGATTTGTCATTCTAAGTATGTCTAGTGAGTCATTCTCCATAATATCTTCGCCACACTTGAACTTTCTCGAGCCTTCGAGTAACTTGGGTCCCACTGCATCATTTTGTCAACTCTGAGTGAACTTGACCCCTCTGAATACTGTGACTTGACCCAATCCAAACACATTACCGATCTGCTCATGTGGCCTAACCAACGCAGGTTACCTATAATGCCTTCATCCTTGGATTTGTTGGAATCGTCCATGACCCCAAATGATTTTCAAGCTCAGCGTTTTAGTGAGCTACCTTGCCTTTCACATTTCTAGGTCCATTCATTCTCATGAGCTCACTTCTCCATGGTTCAACATCATACGTCATCCGAGATGAGCCTACATGCTTGATATCTTTCAGTCGATGCATCAAACTACTCCTTCAAATTTTCTAACTCGGCCTTACATGTTTGTGTTTTCAACTCACCTTCTTGTGATTGATGTCAAGCCTTCACCATTGCATCTGCCAAGCTTGACTGTGATGATGTAACCCTCCTGGTGAGTGACCCACTGATCCAAAATCAAGATCACCCCTTCATGTAACATCAGAAACCGAATGCCGAGTCATTATTACTAGATCGAACCCGGGATCATGAAATCTAATCACAACTATGTCGATTTAAGGCCCTCATAATGATTCTTCCATAACCTTTAAGGCTACTAGTTGCTAGCTCCCAGGATTTGCTCATTATTCACCCTCCTCCAATGTTGGGTCCTCCATATTGACTTGGTTTCAATTTCATTTATGCTCTTAGTGAGTCAAATACTAAGTTGTGGGGTATGTAATGCACAATTTGACAATTAATTCATTGAGCTGGTTTGGGCTCCCCACCATTTGTGCAATTTTTAACTTTTTGTACTAAACTTTGGACTTTCTAGGATTTACTCTTGATCTTGGGAGTAATGTAAACACGAAAAGACTTCCAAAACATGACTTTATCAAATTGACCATTTTCTCTTGATATTCACTAGAAGTGGGCACCAAAACCAATTTTCTTGTCCTAAACAAACCTTAAGCCTGCAAGACCTGAAAAAGGGAAAAATAATCTAGGATGATCCCAAACCTTCCTAGGAGTCTATAAACGTTCTCAAAGCACAAGATTTTTCCTATAGGCCCCAAGATCTTATACACCCATGTTGTCAAATTTTACCCCAAGGGGAAAAAGTGGATAACAAGCACATTATTTCCCAACAAGACATTAATTCGATCCAAATAAAATCATTGCCGTTATTTATATGCCTCTACCCTATAATTTGAATCAATTATGCTCATTGCAAGGTAAGATCCAAGCCATCCATCATTTTATTTCCCAGCTCACTGATAAAACTCATCCATTCACACAATTAATGAAGAAAGACATTAAGTTTGTCTGGGACAAACATTACCAAAAGGCCTTTGATGATATTAAACCATATCTCTTGAATCCTCATGTCCTAGTACCTCCCATGGCTGAGAGACCTTTCTTACTATATATTTCTATTATGTTCCATGCTTTAGGGGCCCTTTTGGCCCAACATGATGATTTTTAACGTGAGAGAGTTATCTATTACATTATCCAAAATTTTATCTCTTACGAATGTAACTATAGTTACATTGAAAAACTATGATTGGGTCTTGTATTTATAGCAAAGAAGTTACACCATTACCTCGTTATGATACCTCTTATCCCACACAAATCACTTGGGGCGTCTGGCATGATGGATCATCCTACTCGTTGAATTTGAATTCAAATTCAATCTACGGAAAGTAATCAAAGGCCAAGTTATATTTAATCAACTAGCTGAAGCACCTTTGCATGATGCATCTCACATCTGTGATTATTTTCGTGATGATTTCACTACTTACGCCATCGACACTGACACTTGGACCATGTATTTTGACAAGTTTCATTTCCATTCTAGCGTTGGAGTTGGGATAGTCTTCATCACTCCACATGATGATCCTCTCCCCTTTGCATACCACTTAGGGTTTCCCTGTACTAATAACATCATTGAGTATAAATCCCTCATTCTTGACCTTACCACTGCACAAAATCTCCTTATATGAAATATTTGCATACACGGTGATTCACATCTCATTATCAATCAAATTAATGACACATATCACACAAAAAGGGAACACCTAATTCCATATAATACACTTGTCAATGATCTCTTAGCTACATTTGGGTCTTACTCTCTTACTGTCATCACCCGTGAAGATAATCATCATGTAAATGCTATGGCTAGTGCGACATTACTTATCCCTCAGGATATCACTGATGAGCAAGCCACGTTCATCATCTGGCACATGCAAAAACCTTCCACTGCTACTTTACCTCTTGTTTTTTGTGCCATCACATGTAGTAATGACAACCCTGAATGGCTCACACCAATTTACAACTTTCTTTATCGACAAACTATTCCCAATGGTCTCCAACCTCATGAAGCTCATCGCTTGTCACGCGAGGCCACATGTTACATCATCATAAGGGTGGAATTCTTTAAACGATCATTTGACGACTGTTTTCTACGATGTCTCGGACTCGTCGACATCCCAACTGTTATATCTTAGATACATGAAAATCTATGCAGTGGCCACTTCTCTGGAAAAGCTATGTCGCATAAGCTCTTACGCCATGGATATTATTAGCCTACCATGGAACAAGACTACCTAGAATACATTAAACGTTGTGATAAATGCCAAAAGCATGGAAATATTCACCATACACCTGCATATGATCTCTAGTCAATTGCTCCAATATAGCCCTTTACTTATGCGGTTTCGATCTTATTGGCATGATAAATACTTAATCGGATGATGACCACAAGTTTATTATTACTACCACCGAATATTTTACTAAGTGGGTTGAAGTAGCACCACTGCGAACTACAACTTGTTTTGATATTTGTTGTTTCATCACTATTCACATTATTACACATTTTGACATTCCCTCTGCCATTATCATTGATAATGGGTCTTCTTTAAAAAATAAGGATGCTAAAAAAATTTGTGCAAAATTCAAAATCAAGTAGTCATTCTCTACTCTATTACCCACAAGGAAATGGCTAAGTTGAGGCGGCCAATAAAACCATCGTTAAAATCTTACACAAAACTGTTAACACTAGCAGTGATGACTAACATAATTAACTCCTATACGCTCTATGGGCTTACCACATTAGTGTGTGTACGCCCACTAATGCCACCCCATTCTCGCTAGTCTACGATAATGAGACCATCATTCCATTAGAGCTTGAGATACCATCATTACGCATTTCACTCAAAAGCATACTTAAAGATAATGAATATCATGAAAAGCTCTTACATGAGCTTGAAATTATTGACTCTCACCATGTCCAAGCTCTTGAACATCTTCACACATATCAATCTCACATCGCCTAAGCATACAATCACAAACTCTTCCTCGCTAATTCAAGTGGGTGATCTTGTGTTAAAAGAAAATCAGAAAAACATGAACGTTGAAGCTCCCCTCAGAGGAAAATTCAAGCCCAACTGGCTCGGTCCTTATATAATCATTGACAAGATTGGGGATGGTGTATCTCATCTTGCCACTCTCCTAGGTAAGACACTTAAAAACCCACTCAACATTATGCATCTTAAGCGATACTATGCATAAACCACGCTCATTATCCTATGACACAATCTCGTGTTATGGTTCACACTTGACTGTTGAGGGCATACTGCATTCATAAACCTCACACACTACACCCTTCACACTCTATACAGTTACATCAACTCTTTCTAACATATACTATTACACACATGTCGCGCTCTTTACATTGATGAAACATATTTCTAGCATCACATTTGTAACACATCACACAACCCAATGACACACTCTAGTTCCACAGTTCATACTCAACTGTTGAGGGTCTCGATCTAAAATGAATCTCACCTCCCCCACAATTTCTACACTCTACATTTTGTCGATCATATCTTTCTAGCACACAATTCAAACCATTTCCCGATGATGCACTTTTGTTCTATGGTTCATTTTAGATTGTTGGGGGGCATTTATAAATGAACCTCATCTCATGCATACTCATTCACATTCATTGGGGGGCACACTGCTCCTATCATGCTCACTTTTCATTGCATTCCAGTCACATTCACAACATATTGGATATCTTGGTTGTATTTACTCTTTCTTTCTTATGCTTACATGTACACTTTGTTACACATGCTAGATAAATATTTTGTATGTCATTATCTTACTATTTACACATGTGTGGTCACTTTCCTTCTAGTTGTCAATGCAACATTTACAAAGATCATTATATGTAGCATGGATGCTTGACATGGTACCTCTTACCAATCCCACAACAATTCCTGCTGCATCTACTTTTGTACTCATCACAGGTATTATTGTTTCAATTCATATTACTTCCTATTCATATTAACACACTATCTTATATCGGATCATACACACTTTGCCATACTTTTTATTTATCTAACATGCTAATGGGTGCTTCATGTGAAATATTTTTATAGCAGGTCTATTTGCCACCATGGTTGTTTACTACTTTGTTTTTTATTGTCTTCCATTGTTTTCCATTGTATGTTATTGTTTGCAGGCTTTTCCATGTGTCTTGTTTGTTCACTGCTTGTATGTTTTTGGCTGCTTTGGCCCAGATTGTCTTGCGAAATTGTGAGCGATGTCCCATGTTTAAAACCCAATTTTTGCAGTCTAATTTTTCTTCTTACATGATAGCTTACACATTGTTTTCTCTATGCGTGTTTATCTTGTTTGCACCAAAATTTGTTTCCAACCACTTTTCTTACATGTGCCTTAGTTTCAACCAAGGATATTCCTTCCCCTACATGGTATCAATTACAATTAATCGATCGGTCCTCCTTTGGGCTACATTATCCTTGTGACATCTCATGCACCCCAAACGAGGGGGGAATCATTGGGTGAATCAACCACCCCATAAAACAGTTCACAGTCATAGTACATCATAGTTAAGTACAAGTACAACACATTGTTAAATCTCAAAAAAGGCCCAAAACATTACTTGGGTCTTCAGCACAACATAGATGTCAGCGCACAGACACATACATGAGCGCCTAGGTGCTCCTAACCCTTCCTGGGAGCCTATGACTAGGGCGAAGTTACACAATTTTTCTCAGATCTACACATTTTTCGGCAATTTACACAATGGTTTTCTCAGAACATGGACAAGCCTCTAGCAATCAGCATGCATGTTTTCTTCATTTTTTTATTCATGTCGGATAAAACTAGATCAAATGGATCATATTTGAACACACCATATGGAGTGGTGTATAAATCATCAAGAAGCAGTCAAAGGACATAGAATAATACTAGACCTTTCTCCCTACACTTCTTTTTTTGTGGCATAAGATAGCCCAAAAAACGTGTTCTTGGCGTGAGATCACCTGAAAAACTTGTTCTTGGTGTGAGATCACCCAAAAAACTCGTTCTTCTATAGTATTTTTAGGATCCTTTCTACACTCTTCACTCATCATGGATTAGGTGCAGATGTTCCTTTTCACATTTTACACACTTGTACATGCTTTCTACATATTTGGATCAAATTTATCACAAACACGACTTTGACTACTCTTTTACTCTTCTCTTTTACAGGTTTGTCCTTATCAGAAGCAAAAAGCAAAACATCAAGCATCAAGTGACATCGACAACAGGTACAACACGAGTTTGTACATTCATACACTTTCACACCTAGGGTCACTTCCTCTTCTCTGGCTTCCACGCTTCATGTTATTCACTTCATGCTTTTTCTTGTCTCCTCGACATGCTTTTCACCATCGATCTACTTAGTTATCAGGTACGCTTCTCTTATCTATTTTACGTTATTGATTATTCACTCAAAAACATAAAGTGGGGGACAATGTAGACACTAAATGACGCACTTTGGGTACATTTCTAGGCCCTGGTCACTTACCACTATTCATATGATTCCTAAGTGAGAATAGTACTAATTGACCATTGTATTTGGCCTCTTTGCTTTCTTTCTAGTTTCCTTCTTGGCATTACACACCCTATTTCCCAGTCTAACTTTTAATACTTCAACTTTTTTGAGTTTAGAAACTAGCACCCAACCAGGATGTCAGTGCCCTGACACCCTCGACCTCTTTATATCTTTCTCACTTCTTTTGGGCCTCTTTTAGTCATTGGGCATTTTGCTTTCTTATGGGTCGGCCTTTTAATGGTTAATTACAAAATTCAAACAAGGGAATCATTCCTTAGGGAAGGCACTTCTGGTTTATTTTGTGGTGCTTGGATATTCCTTAAGGAAGGCAGTTCATGGTTGATTCAGCTGGTTTTAGATGATAGAGCAATTTTTCAGAGTTTCAAGGGTGAAAAAGGAGAAAATATGCTAGTTACAAAGACCGGTGTCGATTAGGATTAACCATGGTTGGTCATTTAGTAACCTTGTCGGTTCGGTAGTGACCAAGGTTGATTAGGAAACCGTGGTCAGTTTGATCAAGGTTTGACAACAATGTTTATTTACCATTTTTATATGGTGCCCTTGTTTTGCTTTCATCTTGGTTGATTGTGCAGATTATGTTGATGACATGTATGTTGGTATTTGTAATTGGTATTAGTGGCATGGTTTAGCATGGATGTTTGTTATTGACATTGATGAGCATAGGATTCATATTTAGCTTTGGAGTTAGTCGGTGGCAGACTTGGAGCTTCTGGAGAGCCTGGTGATATGGATGGATGTACATGGTGAGTTTTTACATGTGGATAGATTTAGTTTTATGAGTCTATGATGATGCAAATGTTTGATTTGTACATGGATGCCTTGAGCATGAGTAGGGGATGTTTGTATTTCCTCTTGATTACTATGTTACTCCATGAGAGATGTTATCTACATATGATTGTCTTGGACATGCTAGTTATTTATACAAGGTTGGATTTATAGATTGTAGTATTTGGATTATTTGAGTTATGTAGGTTTGTGGATTGATCACCCACTATTTCAGGTAGAACTCATTTGGGTTGTCTTTACCTAGGATCTTATTTTTCTTTCACATATTCCAGTTTGACTTTTCTTGGTTAGTTGCATGGAGACATGGATAGATGGTTGGAGAACATGGTTGGTTTTACATGTATGGCTACAGATGCGATTGAGGCTCAATAGTTTCAGTTTGAGTGGGATCTCTTGTAAGTGTGTTAGTCATGGAGGCTTGGTTGCATTCAAGGATTGGAGTTATGATTCAGTGGGAGCTTGATGTATGGATAGCTCGTGTATCACAGATCAGGAGTAGCTTCGTGCAGGTATATGGTAAGTCATTGGTTTGTTATCTTCTTTGTTTTAGAAGATGGTTTAATCTTCCTAATTTCATTTGAGAGAATTATTGATGTAGAGAATAGACAATATTCATGGTATGTAGAGGACGGTGATGTACAGGTACATGTACTAGTTCAACAATTTATCTCCAAGTGGGAGATTGTTAGGTTGCGGAGCTAAATAACTTCAGTGGAGCATGCATTACAAAGTGACTAGGTTACACATTGACTGACATCGGTCAGGAAGTGACCGACATCAGTTAGACAGTGACCGACATCATTTAGGCAGTAACTGACATTGGTTACCTATGCGGGAGTGTTTTATTTATAAGTCACATGATTTAATATAGCTTTTGTTTTAAAGCTGATTTAAAGGATGTAATTGCATAACTATTGTACCCTAAGTTTGTCTAGGTTTATATAAGCTAGAAAACTAGGGTTAGAGGTGTGAGATGAGAAGAAGATCATAATCCTTGATTGAAAGGATGAAGAAGAAGAAGAAATAGAAAAAGTAGATTTCATGAAGACAAGAAATTTCATAGAGAGAAGTTGAATAGAAGGAAAGTGCAGGTAAACTATTGGTGAGAAGATGGTATTATCTTCTACTGTATTTCCTTTTAATTGTTTAGTTTGATGTAGTGGCTTGCATAATATGCAAAGAACTTAGTGTTTCTTCTTGTTAGATCCACAAGTTGTTGTGAGATCTTGTTATTGTTGATTCTTGTAGATCCACATGTTGTGGGATCTTGTATTACAAATCCATGAGATCATGATGTATTGTTGATCCATAGGAATCTAGTATTGTAGAGGAATTTGTCTTTAGATTTTCACAGGTTGATGCAGTGATGATGGAGAGACTTACTTCTTGGTGCACGGTTACGGTTGTACATTAGTAGACCCTTTTAGAGGTCTTGTTTGCATATTTATAGTACAATGAGAGCTTGGTTGTATAGTGGAAAATGCAGGTTAGCTTCAAGTATGTGAGATCTGGTGGTGTTTCAAAGGCACGGTTGTAGTGCACTTAGTTAGATCCAGTTAGAGATCTGGAGGAGACATGGGTGGTGGTATGGAGGCATGATTTAGTGTACTTAGGTAGATCTGGTTGGATATTTGGGAGGAAGAGATACTCTTATAGAGATACATGTACTCTCATGCAAAAGAGTTTGTTTGTAATATCTTGTTATATTATATATATGATATCTATCTTTGGTGGATGTAGCCCACATTAGGTGAACCATGGTACATGTTGTGTTATATGTGTGTACTTTTGTGTGATTTGGATTATTCTTGTTTATACTTCCACTACTGTAGATTTTGTGGGGATTGTTAGATCCGTATTTGCATGTTTTGAGTTTTATATTCAATGGTTGCAATGTGTACACACGAGTGCATGAGAGAATGGTGTGTAGTGAAAAAATTTATTGGTGCACAGAGGATGGTGCTATAAATGGCGGATATGGTGTGAAGGTGCTTAAGGATGATGGCACTTATAGAAGTTTCTCAAATTAGAAACCATGTGAGTAAAGGATTGCGTAGTATAACACAAGGGAGGAAACAAAGAATATAATACTTGGCAAGTGGCGTAGAGGAGGAATGTGCGTGGCACAGGGAGATGCATGTGAAAGAACCTACAGTCTAGGAAGTGTGCTTGAAGGTTACTCATTATCGCTTGTGGGAGGAAGAAAAAGAGGAAATTGGGAGAAAAATAAAAAAGCACATTTAAAGCAAAAAGAGGTGGTAGGTGAGGATCATTTAATGTGGTAAAAATTATTAAATCTATAAAAGAGGCAAAAGTGAACTCATTTTCACTTTACCTTTCTTTTGAGAACTCGTGCTTTCAAAGAGCTTGTGCAACAAAGTGTGAAGATAATATCAAAGCATAAGAGTGAACCACCGAGGTGAACTAGAGCTACGAAAGTAGCAATACAATACCTTGACGTTGGAGAGCTCATTATGAGAACTAGTATTAGATCGAAGGTTATGGAAGCAAGATGTAGAGGTGGGGCTTGCAAACAAAAACAAAGTTGAAACAAGAAGGTATAAGGGATAAACAAAATGGAGGTAAAAGTGATACTTGAAAAAGGAATTTCACAATTTGAGCAAGAAGGTAGTTGAGACTATGAAAGCTAGGGCACGTATCAAAAAAATTTAAAAGTTGAACCAGTTGGGAAGACAATAATGACACCTAGGTGAACACCAAAAGACAAGAAAAAGGTCACTGATGAGGTGCCCAAGGATTGGTTCTACGAGATTCAATACCCACTAGAAGTTGTAGTTGGGTAGCATTGGGAAGTGAAGCTTCAAAACTGTAAGATTAGAAAATACAATCATCACGCGTAGGGGCACGAGGTGGACATCGATAAGGATCTTTTATGTGAGCTAGGCACAAGGACTATGGAAGGGAAAATAATATTGGGTAATTTTGTGCACATGACTATCGGTGAAGTTAAATTCCTTCAGTTATTTGAGTTGCCTTACTTTATAAGTCCTGCACATTTGTTTCAGTGGATAATGCTGCAAAAAAATGAGGACTACTTTTACTTTGCAAGTTAGAGAATGAGGTTAACTGCCATATTGGTCAATAGATTCACAGGTCTGTGTGACACAATTAAAGAAATATAAATGGATCTGTGTGACAAAACCAAGATTGAGGAAACTACCATATTATTTAAATACCATACTGGGAAGTGTGCATTTGATGTAGAGAAGATTTCCAACCCCGCTACTAGAGTGGATATGTGACTGGTGAGTTACAAATTAGGGTCCTCGGAGCACCGGAATGAGGTAAGTAATAAATTCCTCCATAACACGCACAAGATGGCAAATAAGACCAAATATAACATTTCCCTATACATAACTGAAGTAATTTTTGAAGAGGTTAAGATACAAACTAAATGAGGGGAGAAAATAATTTGGGGCTTGATCCTTCTATTGATAGTGTTATGAGAGATTGGGGTTCCACATGGCCCAGAAGATAATGTGGGTGCATCCTCTTGAAGACAAGTCCCTAGCAAAAAGGTTTTTTGATTTCACTTGTGATGGTGAGATTAATAATCCCCACAAGGCACACATTGAGAAGTGGTATTGGAGAATGTGTGAAACATTCAAAAATGAGTGGCACTTACCAAGGGAATTTTCAACATACTAGACAAACAAGTGAATTTTATAGTGATGTAACACTTCAACCTTGCACGCTTTTTTTTGAAAAATGGAGAGTGGGGGTCGTGGTGTAAGCCCTCATTTACATTACCACCAAGTACTTTCAGTGCATGGTGAACATGATCAAAGATGCACAACATCTAAATTTCAATGCAAACAAAGTGGACTCGGATTACCATACATTAAGAAAGATGTATGGATATGTGCATAAGGAAGCATACCTAGTGACTATAGAATCTGATAGATGGACCTTGACCTAATATTGACACTGGTAGTTTTTAAGGAGGCATGCAAGGTATATGTCATCCTTCACACAAAAATGAAGGATGTGAAAGAAGTTGAATTCCAGGATGCCATAATGTCACAACTGCTAAGGAAGCACACAGTGAGGATTCCCAAGCTCCCACATGAGAAAAATCCTGAAGCAAAAGAAGCAGAAGAAGACGAAGATCTAGTTGCAAGGAAGTTAGAACACAACGAGAGAAATAATATGAGGAAATAGTGTGGGGATGTGCATCTCACACTGAGAAGGATCCCACAGGTGAAGAATCACTAAAACCAAAGTTGAATCTACTGAAAAAGAAACCAAGTCTAGTGATGAAGAAACAGAGCCCGCCAAAGAAAAAACCTCAAGTCATTTATCACATCGAGGAATAAGAAGATGACTTGCAAGAAAAGGTGATTGAAGAGATAGTGCGTGAGGAAGAGATGCTACAGGAAGAAGCGGAAGCACCAATGCAAGAGGAGTCATGTGTGGAAGAAGAGAAAGATGAAGTGGAACAACACAAGGAAGAGCCCGTGCAGGTTGAACATCAAGAGGAAATATGTAATACACATGAAGAGGGCTCCAAGGGTGATGGATAGAATGAAGGAGAGTGTGTGGAAGAGCATAAGGAGCAAGCGGGGGGAGATGAAGATAAAGGCACTAGGGGAGACATAAGCACAAGAGGAGAAACAAATGGTGTGTAGTTTAATATTGGATATGAGACGCCAAAAATAAAGTGGATTGGAGAGAGGATGCAGAGGAAACCTCCACAGTCTACCAAGATGCAATACATAGATGATAAAACAAAGTTTTTGAGGGAAAGATACTAAAATTCAGTACCCACATAGGACCTCTTATGTTGGGGGATGTTTGATAAGAATGAGGCCTTAACGGGCACCGGAAACATGCTCTTATGGAAATAAGAAACACATATGGATGAGCTTGAGTTTGAAGTTAGCAGGGAGTCACTTTCTAAGATGCAACTTATTGTCACCTACCCAAAAATGTGCAATTTTTGAAAAAAATTGATTTTTTTTGGCTAAGTGACCCCTTTACCTTGATGTATATACCTCTGTGGAGTTCATTAAATGATAACAAGTTCAACAATTGGACGATTTTGGGTCATTCTAGGTGTTATGCATATTTTTGCGGGTTTTAGAGGAATAAGAGGAACGGTTCCTTTGTTCCATCTATTCCCCAAATCCCCATTTTCCCTATAATTGGTTGATTGACTGTGTTGTGCAGATTTTCCTTTCCTCGACGGAACCGATCCATTAGGCCCCTAGTTCCCTATAGGTCTTAGTTCCTCGCATTCCATTGTTACTCACACTTATTTATTAGACCCTTTGTTATGAATTTTTTGGGAGTTCGTGGAACCAAAGGAAATTTCATGCCCGAACCTTATTCCCCTCATTGAAAATTTTGCAGCATTATACTATATTATCCTTTGATTATGGGAAATACAGAAATCATTGGAAATATAGGAACTTATTCCACCCAGCTCTTTGTTCCCTACACCTCATAGTTCCCCACAATGCCTTCTCACCTTAAAACCTTACCTTCAACAATCTATGCATAGATTTGTTACCAGGATGGAACTGTTCCATTGGGCTTTTAATTCCCTGCATCCTCGATTTTCCCGTAACCCTTTCACTGTCAAGTTTTTACTGATTTTGTGACTCCCTGTGGAACTCATTCCTTCAGGTCCCTTATTCCTCACAACCTCGTGTTCCCAACCCCTCCACTTCTGCATTCAACGATTTCCTTATGTTCTATATCTGCCCATCATATCTGCATAACAAATGGAATTTATAAGTGGTTCCCACGACATTGTCCATCTCTGCATTACAATAATTATGTCCAAATTTCACCCATTTTGAATTCCATTGTTAGAAAAGGTTAAAGTTGGTCATTTCTTATCATTGTAAACCAAGATTTTTTTTGTACACTATCCACTTCTCTCCCAAGTCAATGAAGGAAACCACATGATATTTCATGAATTAATATTATCTAATAGAAGAGAGGATGAATGTAAATTATAAGTCAAGAAGATATAGTGCTTTCATGGAAGTGTTTGATCGGTCTCTCGTGGAAGTAGATTCTGACATTGGTATTTTCTGAGAGAAGATATTATTTGAGAATAAAGAGTTCAAGAAGTAGATTGATCCCCATAAACCCATGCATGAGATGATGGTGAAGAGAGATCCAGTATTGAAAATCATTCTATCATGCTGGTGAAGAGATCACAACTGTCAAAGATAGGATTGTAAAATGTAATTAATTAATGCAATTATTAATTAATTAAATGTCAAGCTTGTGTAAGCTATAATGTAAAACTTATTTAATTAATTTTCCCATAAAATTAACTAAATACCATAATTTTGATGTAATTCAAAACTCAAGTTGAGTCATCTTGAGTTTGGTGATGAGTTAGGACTAGGTCAAGTAGTTTTATAACTACTTTTGAGAAAATAATGCCTATGAAAGGTTGTAGTGTAATTGTAAAGGGATTCTTCTTTTACTGGTTTAGCTTCTTCTTCTTCTCATTCCCACACCCATATTCTTTGGGAACTATTTTATTTGTATATTATGTTGCTGTAACTTTGTGTACACATATTCTACCTCATGAATACAATACTTTCTTTACTGTTGTGTTAATGATCCTCAATTACAAAATATGTTATTTTGTTTGCAGTTGAGTTGTTAATGTTGCTTCTTCTTAATAGTGTGATTGTTGCTCAGGTGATCAAACTTTGTGTTGGATATCAGGGTACGTGGACTTGGTGCCATATCATCATATTCTACGGGAGGTGAAGACTTTGTTCTTCTCATATTTCATGATCATTATATGTCTTTATGCTAGATAGAAAAATTCTTCTTTTTGCAGTTCTCTTCTTGTAATCTACACTTCCCCTTTCCCATCCTTCCAACTTTGTAAGTAAGGAAATCTTGTGTAAGGAAAAGTGTGTCTTTGATAGATAGAATTGTAGAACTTTGTGTCTCAGGTTTATCCATCTTGCCAAACACTTACAAGGTTGTATTATTTCCCTCCTCATTCATCCTTCTTCTCTATATTTTTCCTTTCCCAATTTTTATTCCCTTTTGTGCTTTATGGTTAAAAGCACCAAATATATAAAAATCATATCATACGAGGGAATTACCCCTCTCACAAAGCAAAGGGAACTTTCCCCCATCGAATGGTGAATTTCCCTAACTATTGGTTTTTATGCACTTCCATTGGGTGTATTCAATGACACAAAATCTAACCAACATGGCTAAAGAAGATACTAGGAAACGATTTTCCCTTCATTGATTCAACGCATCTAACAGATGAGAAAGCATGTAGCATGTAATGCGCTTAGTAAGATAGCTTCAGAGGTCAAATAGAGAACTTTTGATAAATGAGCCACCATCAAGAGACTATGGTAGGAGGTGAAAAGCAAAGATAAGGAGATTCAAAAGCTTTCTGACAACCTGAAGGATGAAAAGAAGCAAATGGTAGATGCATATGATAAAGCAAAAGATATAGTCATCATCGTTACACGTGCATGCCTAAAGTTAGTTAATCAAGCCCATGATGAGTATCCCACAAAGTTACACTATTTCGCGGACTTAGTATAGATGATCTGGTTGGAGAGAAAGTGTGGGCCAAGGCTGACAATGGAAGAATTAGAGGAAGAAAATAAAAATAATAAAGAACAGGTTGAGAGGAATATTGCATAGTACGAGGTATTGGCCACATAAGTGAAAGAGGCCGCGCTGAGGGCAGAGTACATTTTTGATAAATTCCAAGACTTATGTCTTATTCTTAGCACACATACTGACAGTGAAGAGGTAGAGTTAAATAAAATACATGCCTGCAATGAATAATAATAAGGTTGAGCATGAGAAGGTCATGGCCAAAGTCACATAGAAAAGAGAACTAACAAAATCCATGAAGGACACACTTGAGGAAAGGCTCAAGGAAATATACCCTTTGGGCATGCACAAAATGGATACACCAGAGTGGGTGGCCCCAAAATTAGATGCGGTAGTCAAGGAGCTAAAGGAGAAGGTAGACGAGTTGAATTATGATCAAGTGTCTGATATTGTATAAGCAACGCTAGACAAAGCTTCCAAGGAATTCAAGGATTAGAAGGATTTAGAAAATTTAATAAACAGGGAATTTCCAAAACTTATTCCATCACCAAGGGCCTAATGTTTTATGCACATAGGGATATCAAATGCTTTGAATTCTTTGATTCTTTGGGGTAATTGCTCTCCATTATTTATTCTTTAGATTTTTTCATCTATTATTCTAGTCATTCTTTAGAGAAGGCAGTCTTTTGTGCATTTATTTATGAGGATAGACAATACTCCTAGTGTGGGGTAATGTTAAAGGGAATAAATGGATAAGTACTATATATGCATAGAGTATCACGCACAGGAAGGCGATCATAGAAAGTGGAGAGATATGTAGAGTATGGAAGGAATGCACAAGAGAATGTGTGTGGACAGGAAGATTATACAACATAATACACAAAAACATGTGTGCAAAAACAAGAGACAAAGACAAGTCAATGTGCAAAGGTGTGTGCAACAAAGAGAAGAATGTCATCACATGAAGGCTCGCGCATATGCATGCTACACCCTTATTCTATTTCTTGTATTAGGATATGAGTAGCTGAATTGTGGCTTACCATATCATTTATACTTTCTCATGCTTGGTAGGTCGGCCTTGGTGATGGCCATAACATAGGAATAGTATATACAAGGGATTGTAGGTAGTAGATCATTTATGATTAGAGCATTTGAGTCTTATTTTATGGTTTGGAGGTTGCCCCTCGAAGTGGAAAAACTATTCTAATTGAATATTGAGATCATTATTCTGAAATATTGTGTTATTTGTTGTTCTATATCTGCTCATAATCTGAATTATACAAGTGGTATCAGAGATGCGATTTGGGCCAAAATTAGGGTAAGAACCCTAATGTTTTGTTTTAACTCTATCTTACAAACCACATCGAATTTTTGGGTGAGTTTTTACCAGATTTGAGAATCATTTCAAGTAAAAATCTCTGAAAAATTTCAGACCTTTTTGATATCTTTTGCAAAACTTATTGCAAATTTAGGGATTTTGATAAAAAAGATCCCTAGACCGTAATTTGTGGAATTTTTCAGAGTTCTTTACATTTTCGGAAAGCTCTCAAAAAAATAGTATTAGTATTTTCTCTATGTTTTTTCCTGTTCGGCCGAATTTGTATCTAAACCCTAAACCCTAAGGTTTGGCATCATGACAGGGCCTTCCACAAGAACAAAAAAGAATTTGGTCACTCCGGGTAAAACCCCATATAAATATGGGGTAGTGATTGAAGAGTTGGATTCAAAAGGGGTAAATACAGATTCTTTAGCACTAGGGTTTACCTCAATTGATCATAAGGTGAGCCAACTTGAGTATGAGCTGTGAAATGTACAATCTGAGATGGCCTGTAAAGGAGACATAGACCAAATCAATTAGCGGTTGGATGATATCATGCAACATGTAAAGGGTAAACAATATGGCCCAAATCTGCCCCATATCAACCAAAGAGGATCTTCAGTTCAAAATCATGGACAAAATAACCATGTTGGATCACTTTTCCAGCCCAATCAGAATCCAACTTATTCATAACCACGGAACATGATGCTGAAAGTGGATATGCACAAATTTTATGGTAAGGATCCCTTGAATTAGACAAATCAAATGGAGAAATTATTTGAGTTACATCAAACACCATCAGGAAAAGAGGTGACATTGGCATCCCTGTATCTTTAACCTGACCAATTTGTTTGGTATCGATGGTTATGTGCTCAGAGGCGTAAGAATGGTCTCAGTGTCACTTGGACATTTTTTACCTAGGAGTTGCAATTACACTATAGATCCAGTGTTTCAGAGAAATAATTTAGTCAATTAGAAAATTTGGCAAACATGATTAGTCAAAGATTATGTGCATCAATTCCAGAACCTATCCTCAAGGGTGGAGAATATTACAGAAGAGAATCTAAATGACATGTTTCTTAGGGGTCTTAAGTACCACATCAAGCATGAGGTATGGATGTTTAATCCACTCAAGCTTTCTGATTCTATTATCATGGCACATCGAGAAGAGGAAAATTTCCTTTGTAGTAGGTCGCCTTTCATTAACACCAGAGACCGTAGTATCTCTTCCCCTTCATTTCCTAGGCCAATTAAACTGACTCCTCAACAAATGGAAGAAAAGAGAGAAAAAGGATTATGTTTTAACTGTGATAGAAAATATGGACCGGGACACAAATGTGTTGAGAAGAAGTTGTTCGATATTGACAGAGGTAATGAGGATAATGAGGAAGCCGAAATTATAGGAGAGGCTGAGGAACCAGTAGAAGATGAAGTAGATGATCACCAACCTACAATTTTTTGCCATGCATTATCAGGTATTAGTACTCCTCAAACACTCAAGGTTATTGGATATCTCCAAAAATAGAAGGTGACGATGTTGATTGACTCGGGGAGTATAACTTCATAAATAGTAAGTTATTTGCTTGCCTCAATTGTTTTATTTTCCTAGCTCAGGAAATGCAAGTTATGATTATGAATGGTGGGACAATCAAGTGCATAGGAAAGTGCATTAGTATCAAGTTTTCCATAGGAGACTACATGTTAGACTCACCTATGCTTGTTATTTCTATGGGAGGGGTAGATATTGTTTTGGGTGTCTAATGGCTCACAACCTTAGGTACTATAGAGATGAATTTCCAAGAATTGTTCATGCAATTTCATTCAGATGGAAGGACAATAAAATTGAATGGGATGGTAGCTAAGTCTCCACAAATTATTAGCTCTCGTCAGATGCAAAAGGTTCTCAAAAAAGGAGTAGATGGATTTATAGCAAAGTTATTTTCCATAGAAGTACAAAATACAAAGTCTTCAATGCCACCCGATCTTCAGAAGATTGTTGATGCTCACTCGTCTGTTTTTGATGCAATTCCAAAGGGACTACCACCAGTTAGGGATCATGATCATGCCATTTAGTTGATTCCTGGGAGAAAAACACCTAACATCAGACCATAAAGATACCCATATTCCCATAAAAGTGAGATTGAGAAAATGGTACAGGAAATTTTGAAGGCAGGTATCATCACGCATAGCCAGAGTGCATATTCTTCACCAATGGTCATGGTATGTAAGAAGGATTAAACATGGAGGATGTGTCCAAATTACCAAGAAATCAACAAGTACAACATCAAATATAAGTTTCCTATTCCAGTAATTGATGATTTACTTGATCAATTGTATGGTGTTATTTATATCACAAAATTAGATCTTCATTCGGGGTACCCTCAAATTAGAACAAGAGAGGAAGATGTTCATAAAATAGATTTCAAGACTCGTGAGGGCCATTATGAGTTTTTGGTAATGCCTTTTGGTCTTACAAATGCTCCCTCAACCTTTCAAAGCTTGATGAACACTGTTTTTAGGCCATTTTTAAGCAAACTTGTATTAGTTTTTTTTTATGACATATTGATTTACAGTAAGACATGGGAAGAACACTCACAACATGTAAATAAAGTGTTGAAAGTTTTGGAGAAACATACTCTCTATGTAAAGCCATCCAAATGTTCTTTTGGTGTATAAGAGGAAGATTTCTTGGGTCACATTGTATCCCATGAAGGTGTCAAAGTTTATCCTCAAAAGATCAAAGCTATGGTGGAATGGCCAAGGCCCAAAAATCTCAAAAATATTTGTGGTTTCCTAGGACTAACAGGGTACTATAGAAGATTTGTGTAGGGATGTGGTAGAATAACAACCCCACTCACTACATTTTTAAAGAAGGATGCCTTTCATTGGACAAATGTAGCCACTAAATCCTTTGAGCAACTGAAGGAAGCCATGTGTAACACCCCCATTTTGGCTACCCCCAACTTCTCAAAAACCTTCATTGTTGAATGTGACGCTTCAGGATCAGAATTGGGAGTAGTTATAGTGCAGGAAGGAAGACCAATTGCATTTAAGACAAAGGAAAATATCTTCTCAAACCTGTTTATGAGAAAGAAATGATGGCTATTCTTCATGCGGTCAAGCAATGGAGGCCCTATCTCATGGGTAGAAACTTCAAGGTAAAAATTGTTCATGATAGTCTCAAATAGTTTTTGGAGCAAAAGTTATCATTTGAGGAACCACAAAAGTGGGTAACAGAAATGTTGGGTTATGATTTTGAAATCATATACAAAAAGGGTAAAGAAAATGTAGTAGCTGATGCGTTTTCCAGAAGGGATACATCCGCAAATGCCTTACTATGTGGAATGTCCATGTTGACAACTGATTGGGTGGATGAAGCCAAATTGGATTGGGATCAAGATAAGGATACACAATCTCTAACACAGAATATCAAGCAAGGCTCTATAGCATCTAACAAATTTTAGTGGAAAGGTAATGCACTAGGGTACAAGGATAGGTTATACTTGAGTAAAGATTCTGATTTGAAGCATAAGATTATTGCAAAGCTATATGCCTCACTTGTTGGAGGACACTCTAGGTTTTTAAAGACATCATAGAATAAAAAGAGAATTATTTTGGGAAGGAATCAAGGGGGATGTACAAAATTTTGTATCAAAGTGTTTAGTGTGCCAACAAAACAAAGGGGAAACACTTAAGACACCAGGTCTGTTGCAACCCTTACCAATTCCTAGCTCGAGATGGCAAGAGGTCTCCATGGATTTCATCTTTGGATTTCCTTGTTCAAAGGGTAAGAATTCTATTTTTGTGATTGTGGATAGGCTCACAAAATATGCCCATTTTTGTGCCCTATCACATCTATTTGCAGCTAGTATGGTCGCAGCTATTTTTTTGGAGACGGTTCAAAGGCTACATGGAACCCCAAAGATATATGTAAGTGATCGTGATCCTATTTTCACCAGTAATTTTTGGATGAAATTATTTTCATGCTTGGGTACTCAGCTAGGTCACAGTTCATCTTATCATCCTCAAACTGATGGGCAAACGGAAGTGGTCAACAAATGCTTAGAGGGGTATCTACGTTTTTTTGTATCAAATAAGCAGGAAAGGTGGATTAAATGGATACCACTTGCAAAATGGTGGTATAACACATATTTTCATACCTCTTCTCAAATGACCCTATTTTTAGCATTATATGGTTACCATCCACCTTCTATCACTTCTTCCTTAAGGGTGCAAACTAAGGTCAGAGAAGTTGAGGAACACATTCAACGTCAACAACAAGTTTTGGCTAGTTTGAAGGATAATTTAGCATTGGCACAAAACAAGATGAAACAATAAGCATATCAACACCGTAGTGACTGGGTTTTTGTACATCTCTAGCCTTACAAGAAGATGTCCCTAAAGCAACAGAAAAAGGACAACAAACTTGCTCCTAAATATTATGGCCCTTATCGGGTTCTCCAAAAAATTGGCAGTGTTGCTTATAAACTAGAGTTGCCTTCATCTTCACGCATACACACAATATTCCATGTTTCCTGCCTGAAGAAGGTTATTGGACATAAATTTGAAGCCCATATAGAGTTACCAAAACTTGATGAGGAAGGAAGAATCATTTCGGAGCCAGAGAAGATTCTGCAAACACATACTAAGAGGCTGAGAACCAGAGACATTAAGGAATATTTGATCAAGTGGAAGAATTTGAGCATAGAAGATGCAACCTAGGAGGATGAAGGTTTTATGTAATAACATCCAGGATTATTAAACGTTGAGGACAACATTGGTTTGAAGGGGAAGGGCATGCTACTCCCTTAACCTATTTCTTGTATTAGGATATGAGTAGCCAACTTGTGGCTTACCATATCATTTTATTATATCATTTATACTCTATCGTGCTTAGTAGTTCGGCCTTGGTGATGGCCATAGAATATGAATAGTATATATAGGGGATTTTAGGTAGTAGATCATTCATGATTGGAGAATTTGAGTCTTATTTTATGGTTTGGAGGTTGCCCCCTTGAAGTGGCAAAGATATTCTAATTGAATATTGAGATCATTATTCTAAAATATTGTGTTATTTGGTGTTCTATTCTTGATCATAATCTGAATTATATAAGTAATTTCATTACAATGCTCAAAGTTGAGGACTTAGTTATTGTTATCCAAAATTCACCCCCCCAAGGTAAATTTTGATAACATGCATCAAATTCTTTAGTCCCAAGCAAATAGATTGATTTAAGGCCTAAAATCATGTTCTGGGGGTCCCCTCGGTTTCTTTCTAACCCTCCTGTCCAAGAAGAAAACCCAATGTTTTAAAAGTATGTGAAAAAGTTGCAAAGAGCCAGGCTTGAGGCCGAAATACAAAGAAAATCGACTAAGGTAGCACTAGGGACAGTTGGGACGTCGGGGCCCGAATCGGCTGAAAAACTGCCAGACGGTCCACGCAACAAGGGACATTCGGGCCATGGGGACGCGCGGGACGCGAAAGGGCGAACTAGCCGAAGGTGAAAAAATTGACTAACTGTTGTGTAGACAGTCTGGGACATCCGGGCCGAAAGTACGTGAAGTACATGAAGGGCCCGAATCGACCGACGTGGAAGAATAAGGCTGGGACATCTGGGTCATGAGTACGTGGAGGACGCGAAGGACGTGAAAAGGCACGCGGCCGAGAGCAAACAAGTCAGCCCATTTCGGGCGGTTCGGAGAAATTTGTCCCAGACAGTTTGGGACATCTGGGCCATTGGGACACGAAGGATGCGAACCGCCCAGATCGGCCAAAGCAGGGGACTATCGTTCAGGACAGTTGGGATAAAGGGACGCGTGGGACGTGGAAAGTCGAAAGAGCCGAGAGTGAATGGAATCTCGCCACGTGTCTTCACTTCAAACAAGAACAAGGAAGCCCGAATCGGGCGGTTCAGATATTTTTGTCCCAGGCAGTTTGGGACAGCCGGGCCAAAGGCACCCGAAGTACGCAAGGGGTGCGAAAATCTGAAAGAGCCGCCAACGAATCAAATCTCGCCACGTGTCTTCACCTCATCGGCTCGGTAGGGAAAAATTTTCAAAACTTTCCAAAGGAAAAAACAAAAGGGAAATGGTTAGGAAGGGCCCGCGTCCAATGAAATCGTGCCATGTGGCACTTGAGTGGCGGAGGACGGGGGAGAAATGGGAAAATGTTCCCAAAGTGAAAAATGCCAAATTTTCAAAAGGTAAAAGTGCGCCCCTCAGGCACGAACCAATAGAATAATGGCACGTGTCCCAAGTGGCGGGGCGCGGGGGGAAAATGAATTTTTTCCAAAGTGTAAGAAAAGTCAAAATTTTCAAGGAAAACCCACGGAAAGGGAAGGAGAGAGAATTACACAGCCAATCAGCACCCGACACGTGTCATCCAAGTGGCAGAGCGCGAAAAAAATTTAAATATTTTCCCGCCGATCCGTTTTGGCATGTTTTTGCCCTAAATCTTCATATCGCCATAACTTTCGATTTAGAGCTCATATTTTCACGTTCTTTATATCAATGGAAAGCTGGTGAGATTCTCTGCATGATTCCAGGGTCAATCTTGCTTTTTGGTTCAGTTTGGAGAGAGAAAATCAAGAAACGTCTCTGACGCGTAATAATAGACAGAAGTGACGTTTTCAACAACCAGCTTTCAACAACCAGACAAACTCGCCGTTCTTGCTATAGACAGTCACCGTTGTGCTAGGGTTCGCCACTTCTTCCATAATGAGATGATTAAATACAATTCCAAAAAGTGGTGGGGGTAGATATGGATTTTCT